>OZ026494.1:24815434-25187934 GCA_964019985.1 Aurelia sp. 4 Dawson et al 2005
TCGATATCAGTTTGATAAAGTTTTGACTAGTTTACATAGTTAATGATTATGCTGTTACTGATAAATTAATGGCTAGGCAGCGTTTACACGGGACCTGCTGGAACCGTTCCGTATGGAACTGATCGGAACTGCTTGGAACTGTTCCCACTGTATCGCATTTACACGGGATCGGTTCCAAAAAGTTCCCATGGCTTTGTTAAATCATAAATAATTTTCAAAACAAAGACGTCGGAAACTCTTTTGTTTTTCAAAACAAGGATGGAAATTCTTTGGATTCCATCGTCTAAGACGTCTTTTGTTTCTTTAAGTGCTTAAACAATAAATAGCAGCGTCATTTCCTGGCCGTTCCCGTTTCGAACCGTTCCACCCGTTTACACGAGACCTTTCTGGGAACGGTTCCAAATGGGATCGCCTTCGTAAGTGGAAATGGGTACGTTTAGGCCTTGCGTTTACACAGGACCTGCTGGAACCGGACCCATTTGGGTACGGCTAGCAGTTCCATTTGGAACGGTTCCAGCAGGTCCCGTGTAAACGCAAGGCCTAAACGTACCCATTTGGGTACGGTTCCAAATGGAACCAATCCCGTGTAAACGCTGCCTCTTTATCCGTCGATTGAAAAGCAGCTATTTGTAAAGGGGAAATTCCTTTTTTCCAGGTTGGTAAATGCTGTAGAAGCATTCGCTGAAAACATCCCCGTTCCAGAAAATGAAACTGTGATTTTTAAAGAAAAGAACTTGGCAGTAGGTGTCGCAGTGGTCGAAGAGAAGCAAGTGCAAGAAGGATATTTCATCAAGGGCAGTGTCGATGTCAACGAGACAAGCTTAGAAATGAAAGAAGGAGCGGGATCCCGAGACAGTACACAAGTCGCTAATATTTTCTTGCCTGGTCCGTTGTTTACGAAAGCAAAGAACCAGATTGGTGGCAATGCTTCAGCAACGAGGGTTACAACATTTCTGTATGATAACGAAAAGCTGTTTATCTCTAAAGAAACATCAGGAGCGAATGCGAAGAAAAAGTTGAACAGCAGAATCCTGGCTGTGTCCATCAAAGGAATAAAACTGGAAAATCTTACTGATGAGCAGAGAATCAAAAGTGAATTTAAAGCTTTAAACAAAACTGGGAGCAAGACAGTACGCTGCGTTTATTGGGAAGAGACCATTCGAGGTTCGTATTCATAATCTTGCCAGCCTATTCACTTTCGCTCATTGAGCTGAAGTGAATCGATGTTATTGTTGCAGGTACCTCATAGTTGTAGTTGTAATGGTATTTCAGTTCAGGTATAGGGAGAATCTAAAACAAGTAATCAGTCCTATTCGAATTAAGCTTAGATAAAAGGCCCACATAGGGCATCATGATGTTTTTCATATGTTTTCCATATGATGCGTCATTCAATCTCTAACTATACAGAACACGACTTTATCAAAAGAGGCGGTCGAAAAACTATCGAGCAACAACAACTGCGATCTCAAATTGAGGCTAATCGATGATGTCATCGAAACCATAAAAGTGTCTCTTTGGGGGGGGCAAACATCAAAAAGCAAAAACTCGTTTATCATCAAACAATGAACAATAGAATGTTCATACATTTCACATTAAGTGATCAACTCTCAAGGAATTGTCCCACTCTTTTTGCTTATGTCCTTAATGAACCCAGCAACTTAGCCAAGCTACGAGCAGTCCAGACTAACAACATGATGCCTTCGACTCATTCACTGTTTTTAATCTGATTTTTATTTGTTTTACTCACGCTTGAAGCCATAACTATCAGAAAGCATTTTTTCAGAAAGATCCCATATAGCAGGTCGCTTTTTTCCTTCTGAAATGAAAAGCTCGGGATACACCTCGCTTGCAGCATAGGTTCCAAATCTTTGAATCTACAAAAAAAGGCTGGTGTAAAATTCAATAACCTATTGTTTTGATCTGAATGACTTAAAGAAAACTTTAGCCACTTTTCTAAGATTCTCCCGTTGGACTTGTCAGAAATCTTCATTATTTGTCAAAATTACAGCTTATTTTATATTTCAGCTCATTTTATGATGTGACCAGAAGAGTGAAAAGGTCTTGCTTGATACCATATTATAGGCATCCAAAAGCTATGGTTTTCTTCAAAATTATTTGATGTTTCGTCAAGGGGTTTAGAAATTACGATAGTTAAAAGTTTTTTTCGAAAATTTTCTTGAATTCTTTACAAAGAAGAAAAACACTGTAATTCTGAAAAAATGAAGATTTCAGAAAAGTCCAGCAGCAGATTTACTGTAAAATAGTTCAAGTTTCTTTGAAGCTGTTCAATTCAAAGAAATAGGTCATTGAATTTTACACCCAGCCTTTTAAAGATTTGAAACATATGCTCTCGCTTGCACGCACGTGTAAATAATTTGTTTTTTTATACCGTCCTAAAATATTAAAACATACACAAACAACAACAACAGTTAAACTAGAATAAACAAAGGAAAATATGTCGTTCGTAGCGAGAATGGACACAAGGTCATCGAGTTCTCACTACGAACGACATTTACAAAAATTTAATACAACAATAAATCTAGAATAACAAAAAAAGCATACTCTACAAAAATTTGGGTGTACCAGGTGCGTCAAAGAAATATATTTCTGACTCAGATGGTAAGGCGGATTTCCACTCAGTCAATTTTTCCGATTGGAAAGGAAATCATTTGTTGGCGTGAGAATAAGCTTCTCTCAATATGAATAAAATGACACGCGTGACTCTCGAATAAGCGACTGGGCAAAATAAGGTCCGCCCAGAAAATTCTACTGAATGGAAATCAGCCTGTAGGGTGCGCCGTGATTTGATGGTTTAATTTCTAGCCTAGTCGCTGTGTTGATTTGATAAAGGAAATGGTCGCTTCCAGAATTATTCTGTTCACGATCACATTTAAGTTTGGGCTACCGAATAGTAGTAATTCGCAAATAGTCTCACTATCCAAACTCACAATATCAATGCCAGGAAGGTCCCCGAGCTGACCAAGGAGATCTCTACGCTGCAATTCAAAGAGTGGGCAATGCAGGAGAAAGTGCTCGTTATCTTCTTTACCTGTGCCACAAGCACAGATAGGGTCCAGACATTCAAAACTATGCCTAAACTTGTGCTCATTTAAAGCACTAAAATTCAAACGAAGCTTAGTCAGAAGTCTAATACCTGCTATATCGTGTATACTATAAGTAGGCTTTTGAGCAGGCCTTATGATTCCCAGCAGTTTACGCTTAAACTCTGCAATTGACGTAGAATTTCTTATATCAAGGGTGAGCGGATTCCATTTAAAAAAATATGCTGGAAGTATGTGTTTAAAAACCGGACAGTTCTACCTATGTTTTGTTCGTACAGACGAGCGCTTCTGAGATTGTACATGACTTGACGCTCGGGTGGAATCTCTGCATACAAATACTCAGGATGATGCGAGCTCTTTAACTTAAAAAAATGGCACAAGCGTCTATACCATCTCCTCTGATAGAGACTCTCCCAACCCAGTTCCTCATACAGCCTTTGCCTGTTTGTACCTCTCCATGCACCGGTCACCACCAAGGCAGCCAAATATTGAGTTTGTTCTAACTTACGCGTGAAGCTTTGGAGCATCTCAGGATCATGCCTGTGGTAGACAATGTCACCATAGTCTAAATGAGGTCTAACGTAAAGCTTGTACATCTGATTAAGAACGTCCCTAGAAACATAATTAGAAATATGTCTCATGAGTCCAATTCCTCGTCTTGCCTTTAAAATAGCTTCCTTGATATGACTCTGTAAATCCAGTTTGGAATCAAGAACCATGCCAAGGTGCTTATGCTCGGCCTTTTCAGTTACCATATCTTTTCCTAACAGTAGAGGGGATGAATGGGCTTAACTCTTTTTGTAGAGAAGATTAGCTCGACTGTTTTGTCAGCATTGAACTGCATTTTCCATTGCCATGCCCACAAATTAACCATCTCTAAATCACAGTTAAGCTCTTCAGCAGTTCTGGCTACATCATTCACAACAGAAAATAGAGATGTGTCATCAGCAAATATCTTAACATCACTATTCAAGTCATCAACAAGGTCATTTATATAGACAAGGAAGAACAAGGGGCCTAAAACAGAGCCCTGAGGTACTCCAGCAGAAATTGTTGCCTATTCTGAGTTTTTCCCATTTAAGAGGACACGTTGTTCACGGTTTGCAAGAAAATCGCGAATTAGTGCAAGGAGGCTGCCAGATATCCCACTGCACTCAAGTTTATACAGTAAGCCCTTGTGCCAAACTCTGTCAAAGGCCTTAGATAGGTCAAGAAAAACAGCCCTAGTTTCTTTACTTGGAACATCGTCAAAGGCACAGTAGATTTTATGACTTAATGCCAACAGTTGATTGACTGTCGAATCACCTGGACGGAAACCCGATTGATGTTGTGTTAACAAACCATTATCGCATAGGTGCTCATAAATGTAGTCATAGATCAATTTTTCAAACATTTTTCCAAATAATGGGAGCAAAGAAATTGGTCGATAGTTCTTTTTGCATTGTCGGCTACCCTTTTTGTGCACAGGAACTAAATCTGCTTTTTTCTATATTGAAGGGTACTTTCCTGTATCAAGGCATTTTTCAAAGATAAGGCGCAAGGGCTCAACAATGGAGCAATCACAAATTTTTATCATTCGCATTCATGAGCCTTATTAGTATTTAGGTTACGTATCAATTCTTATTTTAGTTATAAATTAATTATTTATAGTTAATAGCTATAAACTTATAGTTATGAATTAATTCTATTCTAATATTGTAATTTGTTTGCTAACCAGCAAGCTTTTTCGTATGAGCAAGCCTCTTTCCACCCTCAAATATATTGCATTCTGAACACTTTAAGGGATTAGTATGGCGGATTTCTGCATGAGGGCTCAAACGTCTACAAAATATTGTGCAATGTGAACGCATCGTTACATTTTATGCAACTTTAGCAAAAGTAATGTTTTTAAACTGCTGTAAGTATTTTGAAGCTGTGTATTTCTTTGCAGAATGGTCACAGCGAGGTTGTAGATTAGATGGAACAGAGGGCAATATCAGCAAATGTAGTTGCAATCATCTGACTAACTTCGCCATTTTGCTTGACGTTGAACAAAAACCATCACCGACCCAACCGCCTGTTATTATACGGGCCCTTTTGCAGTATTTTACATACATTGGCTGTGCACTGTCTCTGGCTGCACTACTCATTACCCTCATCACATTTGCGGTTTTCAAGTAAGTACGCTAAAATGGAAAATTGGATATGTCAACACAAGGGTGCTAGGACACCCATGTTTTGATTGAATACTTGTTTTTATTACCAGACTGAAGTTCAAAAACGAGGCAATACAGAATTCCGAAACTCCTATCGGTTGATCGCACATTCTCTGCGGGTTTCCCGTAGCCTTGTATAATACGAATAATACGATACAAGGATGAGTTTTTGTCGCCACAGCAGCTGCTTTAGACCTGTGAGATTTACAGTAAACTAAAACGACATGACTGCAACAAAATGTGCTTGATCAAATGATGGGGGTCAAGACTGGAAGCTGTCAGGTAAAAAAATCCATACTAACCGGTTTTGCCGTTGTACGGGAAAATATAAAGTCCTCGGTCTTACTGCACAGACCTCGCAAGCTCGGTCTGCTCTTTTAAGACCTTGGGCTTTATATTTCCTGTACAACACAAAACCGGTTAGTATGCGCATAACCTTGCCTCGATTTTTGTGTAACCTTGCCAAAAAGTGAATATTCGTACGTTCCCTGTAACTTAATAAGTATCAATAGTGAATATTTTTCATCTTCATCGCAATTGAACTTGTGCTCGAAAGTAAATAAAGACATCGAAACTTAATTTCAGTTGGAAGGAGCTGCGATATCAAAAATTAAAATTTCATGTTTTGATATGTTTCCAAATGTTGTTCAGAAACAGTCCATTAACCGTAAAACTCTCCTTCTGTTTACTGGAATTTCCACCTGATGTTCCAATTTCAATTGTAATATTCTCCTTCTGTTTACAGGAATCTGAGACAAAAAGACCCACAAAAGATCCTAATGTGCATATGTACTTCATTGATTCTGGCCTTGGTAGCATTCCTTGTTGGCACTCAGTATTCAGAGAGGTTTACAGAAAATACCAGCAAAATAATGCAAAATTCACCAATTGTCTGCCTTGTATCTTCAGTGACAACGCATTATTTCGTGCTGTGTTCGTTCTTTTGGATGGCAATGCATTCCTACTACCTCTACCTTAGTTGTGTTAAAGTCATGAGTATACATTCTAAGAATATTTTGAAGAAGATGGCAGTGACTGCATTCGGTAAGCTATGTTCCAATGCAGAGGGTTTCTGAAAAGCTCGATTTGAAATTTTGAGTATATGTTCACCGTAGGAAAGTAGATTTATAAACCAGCTGCTCTCGCAAAAATGACCCAAAATTTCCTGGTTTGTTTTAAATATTATCAAACCTTCCTCAAATATGGCATTGAAGGACCTATTTCAACCAGCATGCTTTGCACACACGCCATCTCTTGCTTGGACATTGTTGTTGACATTTTCATGGGCCATGAACATGTTGACAAAAAGGGCCAAACAAGAGATATGTAACACCCTTCAACAAGGAAAACGTTCCTAAGTCATGGAGCCGTGACATAGCTAGCCTGCGTGCAGCCTCTACTGATTTTCCTTCTTTCCTCCTCCTCTCCGTCTTCCTCCGCACAGACAGTAGAGGCTGCACGCAGGCTATGACATAGCCTGAATTCTGCACTTTGGTATTTCTTCTTCTAAGATTTAGCAGTTCTATGTAATTCTTTTATTTTTCATAGGAATTCCACTGCTTGCAGTTGCAATTGTAGTTGGTGTTGGGTTCACAGACATGAAAGATTATGCTAACCAAAGTGATGCAAACGTCACAACTCCCGTTTACTCAACAACAAATCATTATGTCAGTTTGCTCGACAACAAAAAGCAACAAATGTAAGTTTTGATCGAGTTTATGATATACAGTAAAATACTTTGGCTGAAATATTTTAAAGGTTGGTGTAGAAGTCTATTAAATCCTTCTTTAAATTAAATGGTTTGAAAGGATCTAAGGGTGCTTTTCTACAAGTCGGTGGCACAAATGTTTGAGTATCTTGATTAGATTAAAATCTCTATTTAACCCTATCAAGCCTTGGGGGGGTTGAATCAGCCCCCCCCCCACCACCCTAGTGGATATTCTTCTGTAGAATTTTACCAAGTGCACTTACAACGCTGAAACGTTCTGACTTTTAGCTTTATCCTTCTCACAATCAGAAGTTATTTTTTTTTGAAAAATTGAATTCATTCCACATGGTGATCAATTTTCCAGTGATGTCTTTGTAAAATTTAGAATGAATCCTAATAAGATGTGCAGCTAATGTGATAAAATGATCAAAGGAGAGGAACGTATACTACTCGTGATGCTATATCCGACCAACTAGTTATCTTTTGATTTGAACCTATAGTTTTGCGAATTTTGGCATTGCGCATGAGCAAATCCTTTGCGCTCCTGTGTGATGACGTCATCCCTTTTGACTAATTTTGCTTCACGGAGCCAATGTTATTTAGGCATTGAATACATAAAAATTTGACTTATGCCCTTCGAGCTTTTCCTCTCTCACATTAAACGATTGAAAAATTTTTGTATTGAGCCCTATTGATTTTTGAAAATGGAACATTATGACGTCAGTGACAGGTAACGTGACATATCCATAAAACACTTAATTTTTGGGTTCACCCCATAATGTTCTATACACATGCAAAGTTTCAAGGCTCTACATTGTCCAGAACAGAAATAAATTAGGGGGCTGAATGAGTCCCCTAAAGTTCCCAATGCACCAAATACCCTCAGTTAGATATGGTTAAAGGACAAGTACAGGGTTGGTATGACTAAGGCTACAAAACAAATCTATTATCAACTACTGACGCAAATTCTTACCTCTTTTCACATTTAGTTAGTGTTTTGAACAATCTGAAAATTTAGGCCCATTCTGGTTGAAAAGTCACAATTTTCTTGCATGATCAAACGACAAAGAGGCCAGTAACGATAAAGAGGCGAAAAACAATAGGATAGCCTCGATTTTGTCGGAGCGTATGACATCATTTCGCTCAAATCACTAACTTGAATTCGTAGTTTCACAAACAGAAGGCGAGAAATGGTAGGAAAGAGTGCGATACACTATTCATAGTAGCATTATTGTTCTTATCATCAATCAAATCAGCCCCGGTCTTGCCTTTTAGGCCCTCTCTAGAGTCTTTGAAATTAGATAAGTCTCCGGGGGTCTAACAGAGTTTTGCGGTATTTGTTTGTTTTAGGGCACGAAGAATCATGAAGCTTGACAATGACCATTTCTGTCATTGTTTTTTAGATGCATGATAAACGGTATACCATTCTATGCTGCATATTTGGCACCAATCGGAATTATCCTCATCATAAATTTCGTCCTCATGACACTGGCATTCCGCGGGATATACGCAAGCTCGGAGAAAACGAAGAGTAAAAAGATGAGCCTCAAGAGGAAGATCAGGATGGTTTTTGCATGCGTTTCAATCATGGGTCTAGCTTGGGTGTTTGGTGTCTTTGCCATTGGTGATGCAAAGATTCCCTTCCAAATTGCCTTCACAGTTCTCAACTCATTACAAGGTGTGTTAATTTTCATATTCTACTGCCTGCTGAGCCCTAAGGTGCAATACGAATGGCGAAAATGTCTGTGTGGCGATGCAAGAGAGTTGACATCATCTTCGCAACGCTCACAAAAAATCAACACATCTTCAAGCTTCATGTCAACACGGTTGCGAAAGTTGAGCGGAGCATTTATCAGAGAATCTTCTAGACATGAATCTAAAAAGGAAAGTGAAGCATCCTCCCATGAAGAAAGCTTGTCTAAAGAAGAAAGAGCTCGCCGATACACTAACTCCCTGTCTGCTTTGCACCAAGAATTCAGAGGCATGAGTCTCCAGAACGACAGCGTTTTTGTTCAATTTCGAGGTGGGGGCGATTCCTATTCCTTCGTTGGACCTGGCGTCAAAAGCGAGGAAGTTGAAATGGAGAGTTTCAAGAAAATCGAAAGGGACCCAAAACTTGCAACTGCGCTATGAAGGGTGTCTCTAAAGAGGGGTGTAAGATTTTGAAGAAGGAAGCTTGTAGCTATATCCTACATTTTTCATCTGACCTACTAACAATCATGTTACATTCGTTTCAAAAACTACGAGTCAAGAGAAAATGGATTTGGAATCATCATAGATGGACTAACGTACACTTAAAAGTAACCCTGAGCTAGTTTCTTTGACAAGAGCAGACACTAATGATCGTAGACATAATATCTTAGTAGGGCAGTAATTGTCCATGTTAGAACCCTTTATTGTGTAGCTTGAAGTCGCACTATGTAGTTTCCTCTACTCAAATCGCGTGTTCATTTCATTTATTTTACTCGGAATAACAAAGACAGCTTCTGAACAGCAAAAATAAAAAGCCCGCGGCAGATGTACAGATATATGTTCCTTCTTTCAATATGCGCTAATGTTTGCCCTTAAAAACCATTTCTGGAATGCACAACAAGTGAGATAGCTACCTGGGTTTCAGAGAAACTTTTCGCCTTCGTTTGTTTTGAATTTCCGCTTGAGAGAATTTCCTTTGTCTGCAATCGCAAATCAATTGAATTGAATTTAGGTGTCAATAAAAGCAACTGATGCCATTGTCTTACAAAATCTGTCCTTGCTACTCGGAATCTTATCCCAACGAGGGAATTATCTAAAGATCCATCCAATTAACGCTAGAATAAATTTCATGCGTTGCTATATCTGGAAATCTATTCTTCTTTTGAATATGGTGGACTAAAGTCACTTTTCAAACCATAAGTGTCAAGAGAGAGTCGGTATTTCCATCTGTTCATCTTGCTGCGTGTCCTGATATTAGTCTTTTTCTGGGCTAAGGAACGCCATCTTGGTTTCGCGTCGCGTTGGAGTTAATCAATCAAACCATTTGGGAAGTGGCGCAAGCGACGTTTTTCACCTTACGGAAATCAAGCTTCTTTGGGATTTTCGAGGATCAGGTAGCCTTGCTCCAAATCTCGTTCGTCATTTTATTCGGGCCGTCTTGGTCGGCGATGAGCTGCGAAAGTTGAGTGAGCAAGGCGCGCGGCGCGACCGACTAGCCCGAATAAGATAACGGACGAGACATGGTTCAAGTCTAAGGAACAGGCAACAAATCACATTTTTTTTTGATAACCAGAAAACTTAGCATTAAAGAATTCCCTGATTGTACAAAGCTCAAAAGCAATGTCCTGAAACGGTAGCCCTTAGCCCCGAGGTTCTTTAGATCTTAAAGGCACCCCAGGAAATTAGATTTTCCTCTTGCCTCTTGTAAGTACCCACTGTATTGCCATAGCATCTTTCGCATAGATCATTCATAGTTCTAAATAGCCAGCTAACTGTCAAAGGATCTTTAAAACCCTCCACAGAGGAAGGAGTGCAACGTCTATCAAGGACAGCCAGCTTGCTAATAGAAAGACGGTCTTATAAACACCGCCAACAGATTGACGGACATGTTCAGAACGCCCCCATCAAATCAAAATAGTACAGAGAAATTGTTGTGCGACTCTTACATCGATTAGTTAATATCTGTTAGATTTTTTCAACCTTCTTTTTATTTTTAACTTATGGTATCGAGTGCTTTTATGTTATATCGAAAATAACAAACGAAATCTAATTATCAATGTATGCATAAGTATATATATTCTTTATTCGTCTACGTGTAAAACACAGTAAAGACGTATAAAGTGTTGGGTGTATGTACTATTATGTTGCGGTATATTATAGTAAGACGGTATTAACAAAATATTGCCATTTAGCACAATAGACAGAATTTTCATTTCTTGTTTTGTGACTGGCACGGGTCTTGTTACTGTCTGAGAGCTTGCCTCGCGGTTTTTATATGTTTCCTCCTCAGGAAACTTTCTTGTCACACAAATCAAGAACTTCGTGGCATAAAAAGCGTGACAATTGTATCAACAGATGAAGAGATAATTTCCTAGACTAATTCATATTTGCAGTCATCACTATTGATAGACTGGTCGACGCTCAAACTACAACTCATGGACTGACGCTTTCCAGAAACGGATATGGCCTGAAATCATCTGCAGTTTCTTCTCAAAACCACCCACCCTAAAACGCCGCAAACAGCTGACTTCCTGGATTGCTATACTGCAAAACAAGCTATAAGTACTTCATTGGATGTCTTTTCGAGCTATTTCAGCGAAAATCTCTCACCTTGTTTGGGGACGCAAAAGATCACCTAAATTCGTTGGTACTTCGATATTTAGATTCTGTGGCCGTTCAGTGGAACGCGCTTTTGTTTATCGTTGACGGGAAGTTCAAATAGAAGAAAAATCAGCCAATCCGATCACGTTATTCACCATCATCCATCCTGATTGGTCGGGGCACAAATCTGTGCCCGAAGTCTGTGCCTGAAGTCACGAAGGAAATTTTTGTCTGTTTTGAGAATAGTTGGGAAATAAGGCCCTTACTGAAGCGACAACAACAACATAAATCCAATTCAATAAGATGAGCGAAAGTTGAGGGACCTCATGGAGTGAGGCTAATGATTTCCCAAGTCGATAAGGTCACTTGATCTGAAATGCACATAAACAACGTTAGTTCAATCAGCCTATTGGGTTGCTGTTAGGATGAGGATAGTGCGACCTCGATGAAAACCGAGAAGGTAATTTCCAGGTCGTGGTACATTAACAAGATCCTATTTTGTAAGAAAAAGATAAAAGAGGAGTTCTGTAGGATCTTTATTTTAATGAAAATTTCTCTACAACTGTTTATGATGAATTAAACAAATTACAAATTTCTGATGCTTCCATCCCTTATCGATATTCGATATTCTCTCGTAAATGTAAAATTCTTCGCATATGTAAAGCTCCTCGTATTATTAGAGACTAGAAGTGAGCGATATTTTTCCGAATTTCTCTCAGATTGTCAGATAATTTCAATATCCCTCTATTTGGGTATTCGGTGCAAATACAATTCTTTCGATCACTTATTCGTCATTTTTAAGAGACTTTCTTAGGATTTCCAGAAATTTAAAAATTCGACTAAAGAAATATTTACGATATGAAGTTCGCCTTGCACACAATCTTAGGCCCTGTTTATATGAGGAAAAACACCTCGACCCGGGGCTGAGAGGTGAGATTCCACCTTCCAATAGAATCCTTTGTATTTTCATACCGCGTTTACATGACGAACGCAACACCACCGGCATAGTGAAGTCCCACCTCACCAGAGGTGGAATCTGGGTGAGGTGGAATTTTTCCATATAAACGAAATATCACCGGTATAGTGAGGTGAAGTGAAATTTTCGTTGATTCTCATTGGTCAGTTCTTTCTGATTTCACGGAAGAGAGACTTTAATCCACCTCGCCTCTCAGCCCCGGGGCTGACAGGTGAGGTGAAACATCTCATGTAAACAGTGACTGAAAGTTACCTCGCCTGTCAGCCCCGGGTCTGGCAGGTGAGGTGTTTTTCCCCATATCAACAGGGCCTTAGTCAGAAGTGATAGTCAACTGGGAGAAATAGTGTGCAATAGTTATTCACAAATAATGTATAAGGTCGTTAAATGGGTTTTTTAAATTCAAATGTACATGCTCCACAACTTGTGTGCATGAGCAATATATTGTTGAATTTCGAATTGCAATTAATTGTTTCGAAATTAGATTCCAACCATTTAATTCTCAAAATGGGTGAAAATTTACAGGCAGTCTATCGCGCATCTGATTGGGTGATAATGACAATACAAAGAATAGGAAATTTGAATGGCTGCTAATCTTCTGACTTTTTACGACCGTAGAAAGTCGAGACGGTTAAACCCTTCTTTGTTTCAAATACAAAGATTCACCAAGAAAACTGTTGTTTTGTGCTCTGACTTTCCTGCAGCCGATCAGATACGTGGCAGACTACCTTTAACTTAAGTACCAGGTGAGCCAGAAAAAAGTTGCCACTTTTGAAAATTCATAGCAACAAGAGTAATTCACAGATTGGAATCAATCAAATTCAAGTTAAGAGCCAAAAAATCGAGGTATTTTTGTGACATTTTTCGTTGTCTTACAAGCACTAGAAATATAAGTGAATTCATCTCAACAAAAGTTCACGATAGCAAAATGACTGAAAATGGCCAAAAACATTGATCAAGGGCTGATTGCACAGAACAATAAAGAAAATTCAACTTATAGGTGAGAGCTATCTTCTGCTCATTTATTGACATGGGTTTGAAAATCTCAAACGCCCAGTGCCTATTGTTCTGTGCGAGGAGAGCCCTTAAAGGCAGTCTGTCACGCATCTGATTGGGTGATAATGACAATACAAAGAATAGGAAATTTGAATGACTTCTAATCTTCTGAATTTCTATGACCGTGGAAAGTCAAGACGATTAGCCCTCCTTTGTTTCACATAGACAAATTCACAAAGAAATCTGTTGTGTTGAACTCGGACTGTTGCGGCCAATCAGATACGTGATGGACTGCCTTTAAGACATGATAACTGCTTTAGGCCCGTTTTTAGTCATGTTGCAAACATGAAATCTTCATACAGCAAAATTTGCCTATACTTCTAGTGCTGGGAAGATAACGAGAAAAATCACAAAGATACTTCGATTTTTCGGCTCTTAACTAGACTTTGAATCATATAAATGTATATGATGCACTCATGGTGCTACGAATTTTCAAAAGTGGAACATTTTGCTAGCTCATCCGGTAGTTGAAAGAAATTACAATTTCTTACAGTTACTTCTTCTCCAAACTTTTGAACCTCGACTCTGTAAAAAAGAAATTGTACAAAATCGAGTTAATTATAACTTGAGCGAGTTTCAAATTGGACCTTATGATACAAGGCAAGCCGAATCCATTCGGACAAAGCCAGGGGGTGACTTAAATTGTCCATTTTATGGGATTGTGCCATTTTTAGGGTATACTTTTCATGATAAAGTCCGGATTTATAAGTATGGTTTTCAGCAATTTTTCAATTTTCCGGATTTATGGGTATGATTCTTTGCAAAAATTCATTTATTAGTGAGCTTTCTCTAAATTACCGGCTTTTGGCAATACATTTCAGAAATTTCTCTGGATTTATGAGTGGTACTTTTTCGATTTGAATGATACAACTCATATTTTCGAAACTCTAGTTAACCCTCCTTTCGTTTTTCAATTTGTTTTGAGTGGGCTTCGTTCAGAAGCAAAACAGTGAAAAAAGGGTGGATATTCCCTTCAGGATACAATTACTTAACCCACCCCACTGTTTTAAGTTTGGCAACTCCCTTGGTTCAGACAGCTCGCTGTACCGGATGTCAGAACAAAATAACAAGCAATGGTTTCGTAAAACAAAAAGTCTTCTTCTTCAATAGATCTTTTAGCTTTCCTAGAAAAAAGCCTGGATCGAGCGATGTTCTATATATTTCTATACGCGCGGTTCAATTGAGTGGCGTTGCAATGAAATATCGCTCGACCCAGACTCGTTTTAAGAATAGTTAGAAGCAGGGACGTAAGAAGCATCTTAAACTTTGGGGGGCACGACACTTCGAGGGCACATTTTCCTTAAAGAAAGGGGCATTTTCTAAATAGAACGGGCACTTCTTTGCTTACAGCAAACTCTTGGGGGGAGCACGTGCCCCCAATGCCCCTCCCAGTTCCTACATATATGGCTAAAAGATCTATTGTAGGGATGATTCTGAAAGTTTTCGACAGGCACAAAACCTGAAAGCTGCATTGAGTAGGAAGGGGGGGGGTGTATTTGGTTTATCTTTTTGCTGTAGCCGTCCAGTAGATTTAACCAGGTGACCCACAAAATTAACCAGAACTTAATCCTGCTACCGAACTTTAAATTTCCGTTTGGTGCAATCTAAAATAATTTTCGATCAAAATTTCTTTCTCTCAAAAGGGTGGCATCAAAATTATAGAATAAAAATCATTACCTTGAGTACCAGACTCTCTCGTAAAAGAAAATAGATATTTTCGTTTTTGAGAGAATCTGGTATCCAGGGTAAAAGATTATGTTTGAACTGTCAATTTGGTCTATAGCACCAATGCACATAGAGAAATTTCTATGATCAGAAATGTGAATAAATTTGATGATTTGTCGAAAATATTCAATTGTATTGGTCACATGGTATGTCTTTGCTACTCACAGTAACTTTCCTTCGCACATGAAAGAAAATTGCTAGTCGTCACACATACCGAGTTGTTTGGAATATGCATTCAATTTATAGGCTGCTGCTTCTAGCTTTTGTACACCATCTTCAAGGTGATCAATTTGTTCCAGAAATGGCTGTAGTGCTCTGTCTGAAGGCAAAAGAATGAATTACTTTATGCAAATAATTGGCCTTTAAATAATGTGTACCGGGTGATTCAATAAAAAGGCCCGGCGTTTGAAACGCTACAACTGCTCCTTGAGTAAATAAGCAATGATATCTGGCAATAGCTGATTGAATACTGTAGCTAACCTGTTCCATTATTCTTTGGAATTTTGCCAGGCTGAAATGTTTACATCACAGCGACGACTTGGGCATGCCTTAGCACATACTTTTCTCAGAGAGGAAGAGAAAGTCTTCCCCCTGGTATGAACAACTTATTCAGGGGTGCTCAAATCTCCCAAGAGGACAAAATACATGAATACATACAGTACAAATGCCTATGCCATTATTGCTTTTACGGAGAACAAAGGGAAATCTTGCTTGCTGTTTTCAATCGCGTTTGTAGGTTTTCAAAATGGGCTCTCTGCAAAAAACCTCCCATTTTGACGGGAAGGAATGGCTGATTAAAGCTGGCTAAACCACTGACTCTAATTGGACATATTTGGAATAAAGCACGACAGTTTTGAATATCATCACTTTGATTTTTAAGAAGTTGTATTTTTTCAAATGCTGGGCCGTTTTATTGACTCACCAGGTATTATTTTTCATTGACTCGTGCAGCTATGAGTGCCCTTAAACAGATGGTAATCAAGCATATTGGATGTACCAAAAATATCATTTCAAAGAGCATTTGCTACTTCTTGTCAAGTCTGTCCTTCTTAAAGTTTCATTGTTAATCTTACAGTGACCAGATAATAGGAATTTTCAAATGATCAAATTATATGTCAAATAGTGGTGGAAATTACCTATTTTTGCACATCCGGTTGGGTACCATACTTTCTGACCAATAAAATTCTCAATGATACATGCACAAAAGAACAGGTCTGATAACTGTATCAATGGACTTTACTTCACAAAACAGTGGTGGACACTTGGAGCAAGGGAAAATGATTGCCCACATGTTGGCTATATCAAAGATCCCTTGTTCAAAAACAATAGAAAGAAGCAATGCTTGTTAATTGAACCAATTGCTTCCCCCCAATATTTGGCAAAGTGTAAAGTATGCTATTGGTCTAAAAGTAGTAGAAGAAGCCGCTTTCTGTTCGCCTGACAATTTTGTAACCTCCAGCTTCACTCAATTTTGGAAACTTTAAAACAGAAGTGAGTTTGTGACAACATTGAAACAAATGGACATCTCAGCCTTTTGTCAAAAATTTTTGGGACAATCTCTCAACAGATCATCTGGTTGAGATTGGCCTTTAGAGGCTACAGTTTCTTTGAATGGTCTCGCAAGATAAAAAAACCTGAAGATCTCCACAATACCTACAGTACATTATCACTAAAAAGTCAACTGTTTATACTAAAACAAACAATAATTTTGATTTGATTTGTGTCATTTATGATCCAACTATAATCTGCATTTCTCAATCATGTGTCCTGTATTTTGAAGACTTTTGTTTCACAGCTGAACATAGCAAAAGTGAATTCAAATCAAGATCATTGAATGCACCTACATTTTTCATTGATGGCATCTAAACTGTCAGTTAGTTCCTTTGTCTTCATAGACATATCTGCATATTTTGTTATTGTCATTCTGTTTAATTTTTCAAGCAGTTTGTAGTCACTGCATGATGCTGAAAGAAAACAAACGTAAGAAAACATCATTAGTAGTACCTGTAGGGGATCTGATTAAGAATCAAACAAGATTAAATTGTGCTATACTTTATCACTGTCAAATCAGACATCTATGATTCAATGGTGCAAATGACCAATTCTGTCTTACATTACAAGATAAAACTTTTCAGAGAAACAAGTTTAAGCATACAGTTCCAGAGTAAAAACCTTTCACAAAACTCTTTGAAAAAACAGAAAAAGTGCCCTCCTTTACAGCCAATTGACCACATTTTTAACTTGAAATGGGCTTTTGATTGATTCAACTAAATTTTAAAGAAAGATCAAACTCTGAATTAGTAAGTTAAAATATTGTTATCAACCAAAGAATTCTGCCAAAAAAATTCTCTAACTTAAGTTATTTGGAAGAAACACATTCATAAGAAATCTGCTCCTCTTTTAACTTCTCTATTGAAAATAACATATTGATGTTTTTAAAGACTACCAAAAGCTTCATTTGATATGGTTTGATGCTATTCTGTGCTTTACAGTCAGCAATTTGCTACACAGTAAAAACCTGTGCGTAAGAACCTAGTGATTAAGAACCTACAGGCTGAAATTCTGAAATTAGATCCCCAATAGAAATAAATAATAGATAATAGATAATAGATAAAATAATAGATAAATAAATAATAAATAAATAAATAATGAATAAATAATAGATAGGAATAAATTGCAGTTGGATCTAGAAAGACTTCAGTGTTGGGCTGACAAGTGGCAACTAAGATTTAATGCGACAAAATGTAAAGTAATGCATCTCAGGAATAGCAATTTAAAATACGATTACCAAATGGAAGAAAATGGTACCCTAGTGAAACTTGAAACAAGTGACTGCGAGAAAGATCTGGGAGTTAACGTTGATAAAGATTTAAAGTTCAGCAAACATGCTGAGATACTGCAGCTTCAAACAAAGCTAACAGAATAATGGGGATGATAAAACGCTCATTTACCTGCATTGACAAAGAAGTGTTTAATTGCCTTTTCAAAAGCCTGGTAAGACCACACCTTGAATATGGCAATGTAGTATGGTCTCCGTGGTACAAAAAAGATATACAGGTAATTGAAAATGTTCAGAGGAGAGCTTGCAAAGTTGTGGCTGGTCTGAGAGACCTTGAATACGAAGAGCGCTTTAAAGAACTAAAGCTACCTTCTCTAGTGTACAGAAGATTACGGGGGGACCTTATTGAAGTTTACAAGTACACACATAAATGCTATGAAACCAAGAGCTTATTTGAGATACAAGAAGATGATAGAACAAGAGGAAATGATTTTAAGATTAAAAAACAAGGATGCAGAAGAGATGTTCGAAAGAGATTTTTCAGTCTGAGGATTACTGACATTTGGAACAAATTACCAAACAGCATAGTCAATGCAAATTCATTGTGTTTATTCAAAACAAAAATTGATAATTTATTTGGTGACACTAAGTACTTAATGGACACAGCAGATATGATCTCCAAAATCTGAGTACCAATGTGAATTAAGAGTAAGGGGGATGTTCTGGAAAAACAGCAAGTTACTGTTTTAAAAACATCAAACTCAACCTAGCTTTTGCTTTCTTTTTCATTACCTCAGGGCATGCTGGGTTTCATCCTTATCTAGCATGGCCTCCTATGTTTTAAAAAACTTGCATGTTTCTCAGGAGCATCTCCTCACACAACAACAGTTTTACAACCGTGGTGATCTGTAACAGGCTTCTAGCCTACATTACAGTATTTTGTTATGTTATGTTATGTTATGTTATGTTATGTTATGTTATGTTATGTTATGTTATATTATGTTATGTTACGTTACGTTATGTTATGTTATGTTATGTTATGTTATGTTATGTTATGTTATGTTATGTTATGTTATGTTATGTTATGTTATGTTATGTTATGTTATGTTATGTTATGTTATGTTATGTTATGTTATGTTATGTTATGTTATGTTATGTTATGTTATGTTATGTTATGTTATGTTATGTTATGTTATGTTATGTTATGTTATGTTATGTTATGTTATGTTATGTTATGTTATGTTATGTTATGTTATGTTATGTTAATACATAAGAACCCATTCAACCTGAAATTTGAAATAGGCTCTAATTCGTAGAAATTATCAAATTATAATAGGTCAAAACTCCAGTTGCTTTGAAGGTATACAGACTGATACTCACTGCCTTACAGTATGTGCAATTGCAATTTACAGTTAAGAACTTGAACAGCCTAATTTTCCACTAAATACTCAATCTATATACAGTAAGAACATAATCAGGCTGACATGTAAAATTGTTAGGTTTTTACATGGGTTTTTGCTGTATTTGCATTGAGACCTGCAATTTGGATGAAGGATACGATATGATACTGTACCTGTTAGCTCCCCATGCATATAATCAATCCCTTTCTCAAGCATATTGTCACACACATCTTCAATTGAATTTTCTTTCTCTGGTTTACCTATTGTCTGTGCTTCATCTTGCTCATCGTTTTCTTTTATGTTACCCTCAGTACTGGACTGCCCCTTCTCTTCCCCTCCTGATACTTTATCAGACATATCCCTGTAGGCAGAAGGAAACGTGGGTGAACTATCTTGTGCCTGGTAATGTAAAAAAAAATTCAAAACTCCCTGGTTTTTAATTTCATGGTGTCCTCCAACTGCTCCCATTCAAAACTGCCTCCCCTGCGCCACCTCTAAACAAAGCAATTCAAAAGTTATTTTAATTAGATTAATGAACAAGTGCAACAGCGCTTACAACATTGAAATTCATATGTGTACATGTGTACAGTAGGTATATGTGTGAAACTTAAAGGCATGCAAATGGTGACAGCAAGGCCAACCAAGAGATGGTAAGAGTGCAAACAGCAACTGGTTGAATAAGACAAGAGCCTAAGCAAACAACAAATATGAAATGATTATTTCATGGTCATTTCGTTCCATACAGGAGATTTGATGTGAAATGCAAGAGCTCTTGTATTTTACTGAAATGTGATGCACATTTGAGCCAGAATGGAAAGTTTGACATGCGTGGGGGATTATGCCCCGATGTAATCTGCGCGGCCATCAGCATCCATCAGCGCATTTTGCAAAATTTGTACTAAACAGGGCGGCTGCATATTTACTTGAATTGTATGAGAAGTTGTATGCTATGAGCATTTTCAGTTCAAATTGGAATGCTATCTGCGCCATTTTCATCCCTGCTTGAAAATCCCCCACCCACGAAGTTTTCAAACTTTCCTGTGATGAGATAGAACTGAACTGACCTCACTGAGTGAGGTGTGGTATATATACTTATAATAGCTAAATTTTCAGCAGCTAGCGAGCAACCAGGATTTTAATTTTCTCGATTTTTCCTGAGAATCTTATAATAGCTACATACACTTGCACAACGGGGTGGAAAATGTTTTTGTCTGGCAAGAAAGAATCGCTCAGTCATTGAAACAGCCCTAAGGTATCAATTTTTTCTTACCAAAAAGCCAATCACGGACGTGTTGCTTTGTGTTCGTGTTGTTGCCAAATTCTTCTCGTTGTTGGAGGATTGATCTGGATTGATGTTGTTAAGACGTTGTGTTGTTGTTGTCTTTTTTGCTGATCTGTTTGATGGGTCTCGTTTTCCAGAAGAGGCCAATGCAATTTGACTAGATTTGCAAAATTCTCGGAAAGAAGAGAGGGAAAAGATTTCAACGTCAAGAAGATGTCCTTCGAAATTGCAGTTTTCATCTTTAGTTTGGTAGATTCGGCCGTTCTGGTGTTTGCGGCTGTCTTTGCTGTATCCTTTTCTGTACATGCAACTCATCTCTTTCATTGAGCTTTGATGCTTCCAGTTTTCTTGACATGTGCCCTCGCCAACCACAACACTCAGCACATATGCATGCCCCGCCTTTTTTTATTCCTTTGAATAAAGCGCAAGATCTCCCGGGGGGTGCACTACACATATTTTGGGTACGGAGACGTGCCATTGGGAAGGGTATCTATTTTCAAGATATTGGTATAAAGAACGGTATAAATTTTCACAATTTTGGTATAAGGAATGGTACCGATTTGCAAGATTTTGCTATGAAATATAAGTTCAGATATACTTTCTTGAAAAATTGGTATACTTTAGGGGCAGAAAGTTTCGCGGGCAGAAAGTTTTGCGAGAAAAGAATATCGCGAAATTAAGGGCATAAACTTTGGCGAATGATGTTTTTCCCGCAAATTTCGCGACAAAAACTTTCGCGATCAAGAAAAAATTATGCATGTTCGCGTGAAAAGACTGTCGCGACTGAAGAAAAGTGAGGGGGAAAATGCGATTTTCTATTCATTTTTAGTACTCCAAAGTCAAGGTGACAATTTACAAGGTATTATAGCCCAAGAGACTAAAGATCGGGGTCATTAAGGAACAGCAACGCAAAAACATGAAGAAACGAAAAAATTGGATAGTGTTAGGATGTGTTCTAGGACCTTAGTATTGCTTTTTATAGACGCTTTATTTAGGATTTGAATTGCTTCGAACTCGCTGATTTGCATTTAAATAGGACTTAGGTTGTCAAGCGGTAGCGAAGGAAGAACCTTTTGTTTTTTCTTAGATGAGAAATGGGATAGGGATGCGATTTTGTTGTTGAGTTTAGAGAGCAGCTAAGAGAATCGTTTAGAGAGTTTCAGAGTTGTTTTTGGAGAGATATTTTGTGGTTTGATTTAGAGATTTGTTTTTGGAGAAAATCGAGAAAACGGAGAAATTCGTGATCTCTTCGAGTTCTCTAGGCCTGACACTTCATGACATATTTTGGCGATCCTGCCAGGACCAACAACTGACGAACAAACAAACTAGCCAGGACTAGCAACGACTCAAAGAGATGTAGCGGGTTTATTTCGATTTATTTTTGGACAAGATGCCAGACGAAGAAGCGGCCCAAGTCCAGGCTGCACAAGCAGATACTGGCCAAAAAACTTTGTTACCGTTTAGAAAGCCAGAGAAGTACAAACTTGGCGATGATTTCCAGTTGTTTATTCGTAAAATGGATTTGTTTTTCTTGGCTGCTGCGGTCAAGGATAACACACAGAAGAGAGTGTCGATTTTGTTGAATTTATCTGAAGATAGTTTTCGAATCGCAGAGCCAATTGACATTACAACTACTGGAGATAGTGAAGGAAATTATAAGTCGTATATTGAAAAACTTATTGCCGTATTTGAGAAGAATCAGAATCCTGTAGAACGTCGTTTTAACTTGGCGAAAAGGACACAGTTAACCGGAGAAACAGTGGATCATTTTGCTTCAGCTCTCAGGGAACTTGCTTCAAAATGTTCCTTTCGAGATGATGAAGTTGATGGAAGATTAAATGATCAATTTATCGCTGGTGTGGAAGATGGATCTCTCCAGTGTAAATTACTGCAAGAAACTACCACCAACTTAGAACAGTCACTTGTCATAGCAAGGAGATTCGAGGCTGCAAAGTCAGCACAAGCCACTTTGATTGGACAAACAATGAAACAACAGCAAAGGCATGAAATTAAGGTTGTGTCTACCAACAAAGAATGTTTTCAATGTCACGGTTTTGGCCACATTGCAAGAAATTGCCCATTTTATGGATGTAAAAACAGCGATGGTCAGCAAAAATTTTCTACAACATATGTTTGTTTCAAATGTGGACGTCAAGGACATGTAGCTAAATTTTGCAGATTTTCAGAAAGCCAGGAACAAAGACCTGGGGCTCAACAAAAGCCTGCACTGAGAGGAAGTAAAACCAAATTGTGTTTTGTCTGTGACGAATCTGGTCACGTCGCGAAAGAGTGTCCCGTGAAACAAAGACTTTTAGCTGAAAAAAGGCAAGGTAATAGTGATAGTAAACAAGGACAAGGGGGAAGGGCTACACTATCTACGATTACTCCAGATTACAACAGGAATGCATTGATTGTTGAAGCAAAATTGAATGAAAAGCCAACACCTTGTTTGATTGATACTGGGAGTCCAATTAATTTACTCAGCAAGAAAATTTGGCTTTCATTGCCAGGGAACAAGAAAATCGAACCAAGTGATTTAGTTGCACATACAGCCAATGGACAGGCTCTTGGCATTCTGGGTAAAGTTCAAGTCAGTCTCAGCCTGAATGACAGAACATCCAATTTGTTGTTTTACGTTGTTGATGAAATCCATCCTGGAATCTTACTAGGATTAAAATGGCTGGTAGAGAATGAGTTGTCATTAGATCTGAAGGGAAAACATCTTATCTATCCCGACGGATCGCGAATACCATTGTCATTCGAGTATTCAAAGGATACTGATTGTTTACCTGTTGTTCTGGATCAAGATATTGTCATACCAGCTCACCACGAAATGCTTGTAACAGGAAAAGTTCAAGGCAAGTTATACACTGACAGTTTAATGGAGCCTAACACAAATTGTATGGAGAAAGGAATTTTGATTGCACGTGTTATGGTTAGAGGAGCGGTAGACAATGTGCCATTACAGTTGATAAACCCAGGTGAAGAAGGTGTTATGCTGCACAAGGGTACAAAAGTTGGTACACTGGAGCATGTTTTGATGTTAAAAGCTGAATGTCCTATTAATACTTATGATGGGGAAGACCAATTTATGTCAAAATTTGATGAGTTACAGCTGTCAGAAACTCTTGATCCTGCTGATGCAAAGAAAGTAAAAGATCTTATCCTTGAATATGATGATGTATTCTCGAAAAGCAGAGATGATATTGGCCATACAAATCTTGAGAAGCATAAAATTGATACAGGAGATTCGTTACCCATTAAACAACCACCGCGACGTTTGCCATTCGCTTTGAAGAGTGTTGTAGATGATCAAGTCAATCAATTATTGGAGAAAGGGTTGATCAAAGAAACAGATTCGCCGTGGTCCAGCCCAGTCGTTCTTGTGAAAAAGAAAAGTGGAGAATGGCGATTTTGTGTTGATTATCGTAAATTGAATGACTGCACGGTAAAAGATGCTTATCCGCTTCCAAGGATAGATGACATCATTGATAGTCTTCAGGGGCAGCAATATTTCAGTACGCTTGATCTCACTTCAGGGTATTGGCAGGTGGAAATGGATGAAGGTAGCAGTGAGAAGACCGCTTTTAGTGTGCCTGGTGGACATTATTCTTGGACTGTATTACCATTTGGTCTCTGTAATGCGGTTGCGACGTTTCAGCGACTCATGTCACGTGTTTTAGCAGGTCAAATTGGGAAAAGAGTGTTTGCTTATTTGGATGACGTGTTGGTGGCCGGTGTTAGTCTTGAGGATCATCTGGAGTTGTTACGAGGTGTTTTTGAAGCTTTCAGGAAAGCTAACTTGAAACTGAATATCAAGAAATGCATGTTTGTTCAAGATTCTGTAGAATTTCTCGGATTTACTGTGGATAAAGATGGAATTAGGCCGAGTTCGGAGAAAGTCAGAGCAGTTCTTGATTATGAGAAGCCTCGCAATGTTGAAGAATTACGACGGTTCGTGGGTTTGATAAGTTACTACAGAAGATTTATTTCGGGAGCAATGGACATTATAGCTCCATTGACAAGATTGTTACAGAAGGACACTAAGTGGCTTTGGGATGAACGTTGTGAAAATTCTTTTGAAGAGTTGAAGACGCAGCTGTCGCAAGCACCTTTGTTGCACTATCCAGATTTCAGTATACCGTTCATTATGTATTGTGATGCGAGCGATAAGGGAGTTGGTGTTGTTTTGTGTCAGAAGGATGATGCTGAAAACGAGGCAGTGATAGCTTATGGTTCGAAAACTTTTACAAAGAGCGAGTTGAATTGGACAGTTACAGAAAAGGAAGCGTATGCGTTGGTTTGGGGTTTGACACATTTCCATGCGTATGTTTATGGGAATCGTACCATTGTTTATTCTGATCATCGAGCTTTACAGTGGTTACGCAGTTTCAAAACTCCGACCGGGAAATTAGCAAGGTGGATCCTTCGTTTGGAGGAGTATTCCTATGAAGTTGTGCACAAACCTGGTAAGCTGATGAGTCACGTGGACGCTTTGTCGAGGCAACCGGTTGTTAATGCCATTTTTGTCAATGGATTTTGGAGTGAAGAAGATTTTGTTGCTGCGCAGAGAGAAGATAAGGAGATTTTGGAAGTCAAGAATTGGGTTATTGAAGGTCGAAAGCCTACTGAGATCTCAAAGGAAGCTGATAACACTCTGAAAACTTTGTATGCTATTTTTGATAAACTGATTGTCAAGGATCAATTGTTGTACAGAGAATGGCTTGATTCCAAGGGGGAGGAGGTCAGACAAGTTGTTGTGCCTGAATTATTGAGGATGGAAGTATTGAGGAAAGTTCATGACAGTTTAGGCCACAGAGGAGTAAAGAAGACCTTTGCAGCAATTCAAGACCGATTTTATTGGCCACGATTTTACCGCGATGTTGAGTTATTTATAAACGGTTGTGAAGTTTGTTTGCGGAACAAAGTCGTTCCAAGGCCACGATGGCCTTTGAAGCCGATCGAAATCATACCAGTACCATTTTACATGATAGGAATGGACATTGTTGGGCCTATGAAAACGACGTCGCGTAACAACAAGTACATCTTAACGGTCATCGATTATTATACGAAGTTTGGCGAAGCTGTGCCTTTGCAAGACAATCAAAAGAGTGAAACAATTTGTAGAGTACTAGAAGAAATTTTCTCGCGTCATGGCATGCCAACAATCCTTTTAACTGACCAAGGAAGTAATATGGAGTCACACGTTGTTGCTGCTGTGTGCAAAATGTTCGGCCTTGAAAAGAAACATACGAGTGCCTATCACCCACAATGCGATGGTTTAGTGGAGAAGTTCAACGGAACATTGAAAACTTTACTCCGTATGCGTTTGAACAGAGACAGAAACAGTGAGTGGGATGAACATTTAAATTTTGCGTTGCTCGCATATAGGGTAACGAAGAGCGAATCTACAGGGGTTTCGCCCTTCGAATTATTATATGGGAGACCCCCTAGATTACCAATTGAGATACAAGGGGATTTTCATCCAGTCTTTTGGTCCCCTGCGGAGGAGCACAGATATCTGGCAAATCTACGGAACAGAACAGATATCCTTCGAGAGAAAGTTATGCAGAACCTTCAAAGAGCACAAAGAGAACAGAAACGCTATTATGATCGGAGGTATCGTACTGACAAAGCAAGACCTTTGAGAGAAGGAGACTTTGTATTGGTAAAGAACAATCGAGCCAGAGGATTAGACCCGAAGTTTACCGGACCGTTCCAGGTCGTTAGAGCGATGGATGAAGACTGTGAAGTAAGATGTCAGAAAACCGGAAAACATAAGGTGATACATTATAACCGGTTAAAGTACTTTTCTCCCGAAATAGATCACTTCGCGCAGGACATTGATGTACGAAATTCCGACGATTCTTCGGATGAGGAGCAAGATACATTTTATTATCGATCATCAGAAAGAGGAGAACACAGAGAGGCTTTAGAACCGCAGTTAAGACGGAGTACACGAGCTCGAAGAGCTCCGGACTTTTACGGTCAGCCCGTATCCAGCGACTTTCATTGTTGAGCGAAATAGACGCATTATTACTGTAAATATCACGTCATCGTCGTCTTGTATATATAATTCGTAGATAAACATCGTCCCAGCAGTAACGTTGATTTCAGGGAGGGGAGGTGTTAGGATGTGTTCTAGGACCTTAGTATTGCTTTTTATAGACGCTTTATTTAGGATTTGAATTGCTTCGAACTCGCTGATTTGCATTTAAATAGGACTTAGGTTGTCAAGCGGTAGCGAAGGAAGAACCTTTTGTTTTTTCTTAGATGAGAAATGGGATAGGGATGCGATTTTGTTGTTGAGTTTAGAGAGCAGCTAAGAGAATCGTTTAGAGAGTTTCAGAGTTGTTTTTGGAGAGATATTTTGTGGTTTGATTTAGAGATTTGTTTTTGGAGAAAATCGAGAAAACGGAGAAATTCGTGATCTCTTCGAGTTCTCTAGGCCTGACACTTCATGACAATAGAAAAACTTCTGCGAGTCGAGAATTTTCTGTAATTTCGCGAGCAAAAACTTTCGCTAATTTTGAATTTAGATTATGCCGTGGCAGAAACTTTCGCGAAAAGTGCCAAGAAATGCGAAAATCACGAAAGTTTCTGCCCTCGAAAGTTTCTGCCCCTAAAGTAAGTTCAGGTATACTTTTTCCAAAAATTGGTATAAGGAACGGGTATGTTTTTGAAGGCTCAATGGCAGGTCCCCGACCAAAATCTGGTCAAGTGCACCCCCTGGGCAAGATCTTTACTACAGGCATGTCTGTTGACTACTTTGCTTCAAATCCCTGTCTCTACATATAAACCTGCAACAAGCCATGAGGAATTAAGGGTTTGGTGGCAGTAAACAGCCTCCCAGACTGGAAAATTTCTCCTTAAATTTCAGCTACCAGATTCATTGTTTAGTGACACAGACACTGCTACTTTTTTGTGTCACTATGGATCTAACTTGGATCTATTGGTTAGTTTTGTTGTTTCATGAAAATTTAAGAGTTGCATAGAACTGTACTGTAGCTGAAATTTAATGTGTGCAGCAGATAAACTTGCAGCTGACAGTAAACTTTTTAATCAGGGCAGCAGCCTCCTGCAGCTAAGCAATGTTTTTGTAAATATATATATATAATGTAATTCTTTATTGTGCAGCCCTCAAGAGTGATTCACAAAAGGGTTGACAGTTTCAGTTTGATACATTAAAGGTTTACACCAAGCCAATTATTCAAAGACAACAGACATACTGTCTTGCCATTGTTCTTGACACTGCTCCATGCAATAGATATTTGGCACAACATACTGTACATGATTTCCAACATGGGCCACAAAGATTCCAGTGTGTGCTTTTCATTTGGGGAATGTCTGAACCTTTTGGCAGACTATCCACCTAGTGCAGCCTCAAACATACTGTAATAGTCCAAGGCTATATATTTGAAATTTATGTTTTATAGTATTCAATCATTCATTTTCTTAACAAAGTTTGATCAGATTATAACTTTATCAGACCTAGAATGTGATTACATAAATGCGAGGATTTGTTGCAATAGACTGAATAAGGTTTGTATTGACCACTACAAACTGACAACTTCAATCTAAACATGACTAGCAGCAGCATAGAACACCTGTTTTCATGGCCAAGAATTCTTGGGATTGCTTGAGAAACATTGGTAAAAATTGCTACTGATTTCTTGAACGTATAAAGGGACCCTTTTTTAATTTATAAGAGATCTTAAGAATGATCAAGAACCACTGAAATCTATCGTATCATTAGATAAAAGTTTTATTATCAATAGTTGTTGTTGCCATCCATTTGTTTGTATTTACTAGAACCCACTTTGCATATGCTGTATTCCCTTATACAGTAGGTGGGCAACACAAAAGTTTTATTAAAGGCAGTCTGTCCCCTATTGTTCTGACCTTAGCAACGGCTTTATTTACCTTATTTACATTGGAGTGAAATTCATGCATCACTGAGTCTCTATGACCTTGATTTCTTTGGATAAAGCGAATTAGCACAAACTTGTGGAGTGTACAATAGAAATCCTTATCGAGTTTATTTTCATTCTTCGAAGGGGACAGACTGCCTTTAAGTGTATCAGCTGCCAACAATTAAAAATTTGCTTTTGTGTAATGAATTTACATGTCAGTTTTCTTTTTAAATGATTTTGAATGCTTTATTTCACAGTAGAGGTGTCATAATACAGTAAGTGTACTTTTCACCCTTTCTCTTTTTGTGATTCTCTAATAGTTATGTTCTTCCCTTAGGTTGTTATACCAGAGATCATTGCACATGGATTAATGACAGTTCTTATCTTATCAACACTACATTTTCTCCCAATTCTTGTCAATCTTCCAATGACAGTCTGGGTTGTTTACAGGTATTCTTTTGAAGCCAAATTTCTGTCTCTAAAGGTTGTTTTAGATTGATTATTCAACACTTTAAATTAAGCCTAAAATATTTCTCCTTTTATAAAATTTGTTACACCCTATCGTTAAATCCTTAAATTTCTTTCATTTTAAACATACAGTATCTATTGCAATTTCTTTACATTGTATTGAAAATTTCACAGTACATACTGTATCAAGGATAACTCTACCTACAAACCTGGGGGGGTGGTAACATAGCATGTTGAGGGTAGGGGTATGTGCTGCCCATATGGGTGGGTTTTTGGGATCAGAATTCTCTAAACAAGGGTCCCTTTTTGGGCAATTTTCCTTAAACATGGGTAGGTTTTCCAGAAATTGGCAAAAAATTGTCAAAAATGGGTGTAGTTTTCCACCAAAATTCATCATAAAAGTGGGTATGAAGTACTTACAATACTGCAAGAACTATAACATGAGGAGCCAAAGACTATGGCTACTCCCATGGCATTCAAAAGCAGCTCAACAACATACAGTTGTACATAAATGCTACACATCATTGACAAAAAGAAAAATGATGAATACAGCATCTTCAAATCTACGAAAAAAGGTGGGTGTAAAATTTAATGCCCTATTTCTTTAAACTGAATGACTTGAAAGAAATTTTACACTAGCTATTTTTCTAGGATTCTACCGTTTTCAGAAATCTTGAATATTTGTTGAAATTACTGCCTCTTTTATATTTCAGCTCATTTCATAGTGTGACATCATCAAATTTCTAAATCACAGACCAGAAAGAAGAGTGAAAGTGTTTTGCTTGATACCATATTGTTGGCGTCCATAAACTATGGTTTTCTTGGAAATTATTTGATCTTTCATCAACAGGTTTAGAAATTACGATAGTATCACATTTTTTCGAAAATTTTCTTTCATTCTTAAAAAAGAAGGAAAACACAGTAATCCTGAAAATATTGAAGATTTCAGAAAAGTCCGACGCAGATTAACTGTAAAATGGTTTAAGTTTCTTTGAAGCTGTTTAGTTCAAAGGAGTAGGTCATAGAATTTTACACCCAGCTGTTTAAAGATTTGAAACTTATGCTGATGAATACTGCACTGGGGTCTAACGTTCGATGTTGCGATGTAACTGTAATAACTCAGAATTGTTAAGAGGAAAACTCTTTTATTGCAATGCCTATGTTTCGACAAAATAACCGACAGCATACAATAGGAACATTTTTCTTGAGAGATTTTTCAATAATGTCTCACAATCAGCGTTATTTTTGCAGGTTATTGACAAAGTCAAAAAGTGATACAGAATTCTACGATCCTGCTGAAATTCATAATAGAAATCATTTAAAGAGTTACATGAAAGAAGCACTTGTAAAGCTTGGATATAACTTATTGGCATTCTTTGTTTACTTGTACTGGTAAGCAGCATTGACCACGCAGTGACTGATTTAAATTAAAGGGGCGTAATTGCAAATGGGGCCAGGAAATTGGCAGTCTTGGCTTTCCCCTCAAAAATTATCGAGACCACGTTCTTTGGAACGTCGGAAAACGCCCTTCCATGAAAATTCAAGGTCTTTATATCTACAATTGACTGTCAAAGAAAAGACGATTCTCATTCAAATAGCCTTCATTTGCATACTTGAAACCAATCTTAAGATTTGCGAGTGAATATTGTCATTTTACTTTCCGACAACATAAAAATTGCTTCAAGTCTCACTAAGTCCATTGTTAGTTGTCGAAATCGTACATCACAAGACTTCTAGGTGACGAAATTCCGAGATTCATCTTAATTCAAGACTTGTAGCTTCTACAGAAAGATATAAAAACGTACGACTTAAAGGCCCCTTAAGGGGGGAGAGTACTTGACCAGATTTGGACGGGTACGTGCCATCGACGTTTCAGATTCATACTAGTTCTTTATTCCAATTTTTCCAAAATGTATACCCGACTTAATGCCAATTTTTTAAAGATATATACCCGTCTTCATACCAATTTTCCGAAAATAGATACCCGACCCTGTACCAATTGCGAAGATTGCGAAAATTGATACCGTTCCTTGTACAAAAATCGTGAAAATTGATACCGTTCCTTATACCAAAATCGTGAAAAATGATGCCCTTCCCGAGGGCACGTTGAATTATTTAACATTTTGTCTTTTCTGTAATTCACTATGTAAATTGTACATTGATTATTAACTATGTAAATTAATTACATTACGTGGACAAATCTGTCAGAGAGATTCAATTTTTTTCACTGAAGCTGTATCTTCTAAATTGCTCGATATAAGCCGGCTTTTCCTGATGAGACACCAACAGAAACTTCAACAAAACTTGGCACCTCTGTATTATGTTAACTGTAAAGGTCAAAGGGTTGTCATACGTATGCCCCGTGGTATCGTTCTTTCGTTAATATATTTGACATATCATTATCAACATTCTAATAAGACCCTTCATCATTCTCTCCCAACCTCTCCCAACCTGCCTTATAAATCAAAAACTGCAGTACCTTCCTATTTTCTTTTCTTTCATTTTTTGTTATAACATCACCTCCAAGGGGGCCATTATTGAAATAAGGTCAACTTGACCATTTAATCCTATCCCTGCCACTGTGAATAAAATAGGGTTGTTTTCCCTTTGCGTTTTTAACCTTAAAGTTTATATATTGTGATTGTATTGTATATATCTGTTTTTATATTTATTACGATAACTTGTAAATTTTTTTGTGGCAAAAAGATACATATTTTGTTAAGTTATAGATTTTAGGTTTTTGTGAATAGAAAAAAAGCAAAATCTATTACTGATGGAACAATTTCTCTTTCTTTAGCCTCGTCATGGAGATAAATACTGATTCAGAAAACGTTAGCTGATGGTACTACGCTGGCAAAGGTAGTGAGGAGATTTATTATTATAGATGTACAGTCCCAGGAACAACGTCGAGTTACTTTGCATGTGTGTGCCTTGTCATAAACGTTGTTGCCTGGGACCTTCTTTGGACGGTATCCACAGAAAAGAAGAAGGTAGTGATTCAAGTGAATTTGTAATGAAGGATGCTTTTCTTATTTGGTTGTTATTTCGTTGTTTAGTACCGGGTGAGTCAAGAAAAAGTTTACGCGTTCGACGGGCTATAGAACAAAAAGTATGCGGCCGGCGGCCGGTATTCAAAACCAAAATGTTAATCTGTCAGTCAAAGTCTGACAGAATGAAAAAAAATTTGTTTGGGAAAATCAAATCTTTAAGACCCAGCAACGAGAAGAATGCCTGTAAGGGGTTTGCATATAAATCGAAAATTCCACATTCCATTGTGGCTGAGAGTTTTCCAGATGAGAGATCAACAGAAACTTCAACAAAACTTGGTATCTCTGTATTTTGTTAACTATAAAGGTCACTGGGTTGTCATACGTATGCCACGTGGTATCGTGGTATCGAAAATTCCACGTTCCATTGTGGCTCATGATTTTTGTGGCATTGAAGTTTACATTGTCAGTTTCAGAAATAGAATTAAACTTCAATAGCATGTGAATTATGGACCAGAATGGAATGTGCAGTCCTTGATCCTAAACATGCCCCTTTCCAGCAGTTTCCTAATTTTTTTGTCTAAATGATTAATGATTTTACCAAACAAACTTTTCTCATATAAGTTAGTTTTTGACAGATGGATTAAAATTGCAGTTTTGAATATCGGCTTTGAATATTTTTCACAGCCCGCCAAACGCCTAAACTTTGTGACTCACCCGGTATGCCCAATCACCCTTTTTTGTAGGTACCTTTTAAAAATTTAGGCAACATTTTTCACAATAAATCTTATTTATCATTTACCAAAACTAGGTAATTTGTTGCAATTTCTTGACAGTGTTGATCTTCCATTCTTGCTCGATTATATTTCCAGAAAGAACAGAGATCTTTCTTGCAAATGAAAGAGTACACTCGGAGGTGATACTGGCGCCACCATGTACAACAGTAAAAACCGGCGTATAAGAACGTACAATTTTGCAAGTCAGCCTGATTAGGTTCTTATATATTGCGTATTTAGTGGGAAATTAGGCTGTTCAGGTTCTTAAAGTGGTTCTTATTTCATTCAGGGTTTTCAGGTATTTCTTCTGTTCAGATTGAAATTTCACGACTGTCAGTTCAGAGGCTCCAAGATCCACGAGGTCTCATTTATAACGGTAGTCGGTGGAAGAATCAGAAATTTTACAGAATGCAATGAAAAGCTTTCGAAGCATCTTTAGAGTTCTTTGCAATTTGCGCATATCACAGTATCAGTCCATATAGCCTCGAAGACAAAGCAGCTGGAGTTTTTGTATCTACTTTGGTGATCTCTATGAATAAGAGCCTATTTCAATTTTCAGACTGAATCGGTTCTTATGTATTGGGGGTCTAAATTCCAGAATTTCAGCCTGTTGGTTCTTAATGACTTGGTTCTTATACGCGAGTTTTTACGGTACCCTCGCTCTGATCATTCAGTGTGTTGCTTCATTCGTGATCTCAGGATTAACAACAACCAATCTATTGGGGACACTACGCAAATTACTGTAGCTACAAGCAAAGTAACCCGGATGATAGTCACCCAAAAGGTCTATTTTTACTTACATTTAGATCTACCCTGTCAAAATGCTGTTGATGGATGTCTGGGATGTCATGGTTAAAAGATTTCTTAATGATCTGTTGCAACATGATGGTAGCCAAGATATGAAATTACTGAAAAGGCTATTCTTAGAGGGCAATAACAGCAGCTTTCATGTTCTAGTAGTCAGCCAGTCTTTCGTTCACTCAGATGACAAAATCTTTTGAATCAGTAATATGGCAACCAATATGTGAACCTTACCGGAAAGTCGGTTTAATGATTTTCTTCGCATGTACTTAAGAATTTAAGTACATATAAGACTGCAATTCTTTGTGAAAAGAAGTTCCGTCTTACGTTCAGGCGACTTGTTTTGCTTAAACAGCTTGAGCTCATGTCCTCTTGTTTTGTTTGTGCTTAATTTGAAGAAAATTACAATTTATTCAAACTCAATTTCACCCAATATTTCGTCGTAGCGACCCCCCTGTATTCTTCGAAAGTGCTTGAGAATACACGTATTATTCTATAAGAAGCTAAGAATTTGGGCTGGTACTGAAAGTTTCTTAGAATCGCTTAGAATTATTAGATTTTGAGTACTCAGATTTTCTTACGAGTTTCTCAACAATCTTCATGTCTATTACCTGGTACATCAAGAACATTTCAAAACAAGGTTTCTGAAGCCTTTCCAATGTTTACACTATACTCAACTACCTTGCTAGTAATGTGATACAAGAAACAAATGGAAATAAAGTATAAATATGTTAAGGATTCCTTTAGAAGAAAAATGGTTCTTTAAGCTATGTTTTCCCAGTAAGTACTGCGACGATCTGAGAGTGAAGCAGTTTGTTAGAAAATAAGTGTAGTTGTCAAAATCGGATAACTGCAATATGATTAGCTTATGGCAACCATATACCAGCGGTGATCAGTCCACGTCCTGTACAATCAATGTCGAAAACCACAACCAGCTAGGGGCAAATTTTACCACACACTCGATCTCATTTAACCATGGGTAGTCGGACATAACAGTTATGTTTCAGTGTATTTGCTTCTGTGGAGGAGAAATTGAGGTGTGAAGTTATTGAAAAGAAGAAACAATTTCTCTTCTCTTTCCTCTTTCTCTTACGCTAGCTCCTCCGTAGAAGCAAATACTTCTATCCTCCGCAAACATAAGCGTACGGGAAGAAAAAATCTAGGGGGCGGCCCGACACAAAGCCCATTGTTTGCCAAAATTTTTGCCCGTCTAGGGGCAAAAATTTGCCCGGAAGAGGCTGATTTTTGAAAATTTCTCCAAAGTTAGGGGGCTACCGCCCCCTGGCCCCCTGCCCCGTACGCTTATGTCCGCAAAAGAAGAAAGCAACCGCAATGAAGCACAATAGCGGAATCTCACCACCCATGATCTAACCTCCACATAACAAATCTCATCCATCATTCATAAACCATAAGAAATAGATCATCTTGGCTTAACTTCGTGGTGACCTTGTATCTATATTGTATCTAAATTCACAGTTTGTTCGATCCGTGTACTGTGCTTTGAAAGAGTCTCTTCAACTCCTGTAAAGCCCACTACAATTGATGATGCGTTTTGAGTCATAAAAAGGTTGCCTTGTTTGAGGAGAAACAAGGTCATGAGTTATCAACCAGTCTCAAATGAATCGCAGCTTGTGTAATAAAAAGGCTGATTTATAAACCCTTGAAATCGCTAAACGAATGTGTACACTCATTTTTGATAAGAGATTTAACTGCGGGGCTGGTATGTTGGTTTCTTTCTTGGATATATGTTGCACGTTTTTTATAAGAAACTGGTTTATAAGAAACTAGTGCTAAGATGGCCAAAATTTTAAGAAACTCTAGTACTATGTCTAAGAACTACTAAGAGACTTTTCAAAATTAAAAGCATGGATATTATAGCGAATAGACCGTTGAACACTATTATCAAGCCATTTGTGTCAGGACACTGTTTTCTCCTTTATGATTTTTGCAATGTCAAGAAACATATCTGCTGCAGTGTTGGCGACTACATTGATAATTCTGCATTCACAAAGTAAAAAACCAATTAAGAAACTTTCAGTACTAAAATGGACAAAATTTCATGTGAAATTAAGAAACTTTAAGTACTATGGCCTGATCCAAGTTTCTTATAAAAAACGTGTACGACAATTTAGCAACCAAAAGTTCCTAATAAGTTTCTGGCATGTTTTAGAGCCATTACCACCCAGGGTCCTTTGTACCTGTAAGCATACTGCAATACACCTTTTCAACTAACGGCCTCACTTTGGAAATTTTTGAAAATCTCTTGATACGAAATTTCTGATCATAGATTTGGATTCAGTACCCCAAGTTTAGTTTAATTCCAAATTTTCATATTCCTAGAGTATGCGATTTCGATTTTATGGCGATAATAACTTTGAGAATTTATAAGGGATTTGACCGTCAACATCGTTCGGGGTGAAACTTTACACCCTCAGTCATTATTCACGGTCAAACCCCTTATAAATTTTCAAATTTGTTATCGTCATAGAATTAAATTCGCTAGCACTAAGGTCATGAAAATCTGTAATCAGACTAAAATTAGGGTGCTGAATGTGAATATGGGGTCAAAAATTTCATATGACGCAAACTAAAGAAATTTTGAAAAATTTCAAAACGAGGTCGCTTAGTTGAAAAGGTGTATTACAGACTGATTTGATCAAACTCGGTCCAAGACGAAGATTTTGATTGACACTGTAGCTGTTGAGCTGACAAGAAGTCAACTATGATATAATCAAACATACATCCTGCTTAGGCCAAATCCAAATTTGATTTTCAGGCAGTTTGAGAATTGCATCGCGCTTAAAAAGGATCTCGGGTGGCAATAGCTCTTTATGTTTCCAAATGTGAAGACTGATGAGTAATTGTTGTTGTATGAGGGCTTTGACTGCATCAATCAGTTGACCCCGTAGTTGATGCTTTTGATCACAGGTGGTGGAATTTCATGAAGAAATGATAACTTCGTAAATAATGTAACAAAACATCCTGCAAAACACTTCATAGCTTATAAATTCGTCAATTTTTTATCAAATAGGAAATGAATTTTTAACCATCTCGTGCATTCGTATCATGATGTAGCCTGTTTCCACATTTCATTGCAATGAACGCTTATCAGCAGACTTAAAAAAGTTGTAGTTCAAATAGAACCGATTGAACCTAAAGTTTTCACCAAATTCATCGGAAAACAATTTTTTCAATTCTTTGCAGGGCATGGCCATACTGAAGTGTCTTCAAAGTCTTGGCACTCTTAGTCTGTTTGTCCTTGCTCCTGAACAGTGTTTTGAAGTAATGTTCCATAATCATAGATCAAGATCCAAAATGGTAACAGCTAAAGGGCCTTCTCATCTCACCCAGCTGCGCAGCACTTGCATCTCTTTTTGCTGTCATTCTTGTCGCCATTTTCATAGTCCATAAAAATGGCCCGGGGGGAGGGGTACATGACTTGCGGATGGACGGGGGTCTGCCGCCCAGTATTCAGAAAGGTACCATCTTCTAATTACCGAAACTTGCTGTCATACCCACTTTTATGATGAATTCTGGCGGAAAACGGCCCATATTGGCAATTTTTCGCCAATTTCTGAATAACCCACCCATTTTTATAGAAAATCTGCCGAAAAAGGGACCCTTGTTTAGAGAATTTCAGCCCAAAAACCCACCCATATGGTCGGCACATACCCGTACCCTCAACTTGTTATGTACCCCCCCCCGTCCGGGAAAAATGGATGAAATATAAAATGCCTCGTACCAAATGAAAGGGTCCTAGTTTGATAGATTTGCTTCAGAAATGCAGGAGTTGATAGTAACACGCTAAGTGCAGATCTTTTCAAACAGGCCGTGAAGAACTGCAAAGTACCACTATGTTGTTATTCAGTTTTTCCATTTTCCTTTTAGTTCAACATCAGAGGTCACATCACATAAGAAACTAAGAATTTGGGCCAGTACTGAACTGAAAGTTTCCTAGAATTATCAAATTTTGAGCATTCAGATAGATACCTGTCCCCTCAAGAACATGTCAAAAAAGGCTTTTGGAGCTTTTCAAATGTTCAGACTTTACTCAAATGAAATTGAGAAACTAAAGAAACTAAAATTATGATAAGGATTCCTTCATAAAAATATATAGCTTCTTAAGTTATATTTTCCGTCCCAGTGCTGGAGTTTCTTAATTTTTGGGGATCTGAGAGTTGAGTTTCTTATAAGCAGTTTCTCATAAAGAAGATACATTTGATGGGCCAAGCTTGCTCATTTTCTATATCTCTCCCCGTCGCTCCAGTGACCGAATTTCGACTTTTGATTTCCGAAGTTTCCTTGGGCATGAATCGTAACTGGCGGGTGCAGATAACCTCGAGGATTTCGAAGAAAGATATTTTCCGCTTATAATTTCATAGTGTACTGTGAAATAACGGGTAAGAGTGGCCTTCAGTTGCGTTTTTCGTACCCCGTGCGCAATATGATTTGCTTAATTCCTGGATACATGTGTAGTCATACACGTTTTTTTTATAAGAAACTGGTTTATAAGAAACTAGTACTAAGATGGCCAAAATTTTAAGAAACTCTAGTACACGTGTGAAAAGTACTAAGAAACTTTTCAAAGTTAAAAGCATAAATATCATAGCAAAAATAGATCGTTGAACCCTTATTCTTTAGCAATATTATCTAACCATTTGTGTTTTCAACATTACAGAACACTGTTTATTCCTTTATGATGTTTCAAATGTCAAGAAACATATCTGCCGCAATGTTAGCGACCATATTGCTAATTCTGCGTTAAAAAATTTAGAAACCAATTCAGAAACTTTTAGTACTAAAATGGACAAAATTTCATGCGAAATTAAGAAACTTTTAGTACTATGGCCTGATCCTAGTTTCTTATAAAAAAAACGTGTAGTGGTGTAGTTTGTAAGCCAATCAAATTTTAGTGCCTACTTGTTGCACCCGTTATTGATTCATATACGTAAATCACCTTTTGGTGTATCGTCGTAACATGTAGCTCTGATGATGCAGCTTGTGTGTACGTAATTGAAAACAGTCAAATTGATTAACTGATTAATTTTTGATGAATAAATTATCGAATAAAAAGAGTTCCTGAGCCCTCAAACAAGTCGGTCGCTATGACGGATGCGATGAGAGATTAGGAAAATTTGTACCTGTTACGAAAGCGAGGCTGGTAAGGAAACAAAACATTCTAAGCCAAAAGCAAACATGAGGTGACTCGTAACACGGATTGATGTCACCAAAATGTCAAAATAATTGGCACAAAACTCAAAACTGTGGTCAACAGAGAAGGAAGTAAATTTAATTGGAGTCTGATTTACGATATAAAAGTAGCCGATCGCTTACTTGAATGTAAGATCGACATGATGATGGCAAACGTGCAGGGAGACGATGTTCGTGCAAGGCCTAGTCCCTCAACAGAGAGGGCAAATGGAGTCAACGGAGTCAGCACTCAATCCAGCGGGAAACGGAAGCCTGACCAGAACGATAATTACTCAGATCTTGACGAAAGTGGTTCATTCTCATCCGATATTGATTTAAAAGAAAGGTTACGGCAATCAGAGAGTGAAAAAATCGCAGTTATTATGGATCATAATGAAATGATGAGAAAATGCAACGAGAGAATCAACTCTTATTTACACGAAATTCATCTAGAACAGGAACACAGTCGCGCTTTACAAAGCGATTTAGATGAGATGCGAGAACTTTCTTGTTATTTGGACGATGATCGACGTAACTGCCGTCGAGTTGCAAAGGAATGGCAAAGGTTTGGCAGATATACAGTGACGATCATGAGAAATGAAGTTATTTCTTATTCGGAAAAATTGAGAACTCTCGAAGCAAAACAAACTGATTTGATGAGGGAAAACGGAGAGCTCCGAGATTTGTGTGTTTATCTTGACAAAAGCAGACGGAGTGATAATAGACTCAGTGATGATGAGCAAGAGAATTTACTTAAGTTTGTGATTTGCAGCGAGTGTAAAAAGTTAAGAAAAGATAATGAAGAGAGTGAATTAATGCCTGCTGCCCCGGGATTCTCTGCAGACAAAACGAACGGTGTTGATCAAAGTAAGTCACTTAGTCATGTTCGCCGTGCTACAGGTTGCCGTATTGAAATCATGTAAGCCTTTCTAAGGAGATATGTGACCTGCAATGTATTTCACAACTTGATTTCCAGTCTATTGAATTAGAGAACGCTTATTCTCTCCCCAGTTGATTAAAAAGCAGTATATTTTACTGTATATTTACTCAGGGGTTGGCCCTTGGCTTAGTGGCTCTTCTTACTAACTTTTAATCTCTCATGTGAATTGACATCAGCCACTATTTAAGCTAATAAAATTCTCTTTAAGTGTAAACTTGAAGATTTTATTCCTACAGAACAGAGATTCAAGCTTTCTTCAATTGACTGTATTTTGTGGAAGAAGCAATAGGCATATGTGTGGTGAATTCCCCACTGTTTTCATCTGGATCACTGATGCCTTTCCCCACCCCAAGGAAATTTTGGCTCACTAAATAATGGATCATTGAAAGAAAAGATCCACCATTGGTCTACAGTACACCTGATTCAAAAACAGCTGAACAGAAAAAATTTGCAAAGTGTAATGTGCTGCCAAGGCCTTGAAAAGATATGACCATGAAATGATGCTCTATGCTTTGTCATATATCAGATTTATCAGCTTTTTTGTGAAGATGACCAGTCTTTGGGTAATCATAATCCTCCTACCTTTTCCACCTATTTGAGTTGAGTAATGTTTGTAAAATAGCAGAACCATATCACATGTTTGTTTCTAACATGTCAAGTTCAATATTGGACCCTCAATCAGATAACTCAGCAACACTCTGCATGAAAGTGTGACTCAGCCCTGTTGATATTTCAAAATAAGTGTTACACAATGTTAGACTCTCCATCTGAGCATCCTTTACATGACAAGAGTGCTGTAGTTTTCACTTGAGGTGATTGCAGCTTCCTGCAATACAGTAATGTACAAAATCTGTTGCAAGGTTACCTCCTTGCTGATGGATAAAAGTCTAATTTTGTGCTGCCATGATTTTCAGACTTTGAAACTAGATTTCATACAAGCATACAGGAAGATAAAAGCTAGATTAGTTGCCTGATAAGCAGTGCATTGTTTGCCCAACATTTTTACCCAATTTAAGGCAGGGATTTGCCAGAAAAAGACCCAGGGGACATACCATGTTGAGGGTATGGGTCTGACACCTATAAGGGTTGGTGTCTGGTCCAAATTCTCTAAACAATGGTTCATTTTTTAACAAATTTCCGTAGATAAGGCTCAGTATCGCTGAAATTGGTACAAAAAAATCTAAAGATGGTTACAGTAGTTTCTTGCCAAGATTAATCGTAAAGAGTGGCCATGAAAGCAAGTTTTGGTAATAAGAAGAGGGTAACTTTCTGAAAACTGGGATGCAGACCCCCATCTATCTCCAGGACATGTACTACACAGGAAAAAAGGCAGTTTTTGGGAATTCTGTGCCTGATACGTGTATGGGGTTTTACCTCTCTGGGGGAAGGGAATCTCAGATTATGTAGTCAGGTGATGAACCAGTCAGTCTGAAACAGCTTCTATGTTGCTCCAAATATTCATGGCTCTTTCATCTTTCATCAGTCTGTGGTGTGTCTGGTCTTTGGGGTGTTTTGATCATCTCAACTTTAGCAATTGAATTGACCCTTACAATAACCAAATTTGCATAAATTTGATTTAAGACAATAGGACATTATAGATTTCATTTTATTGTGTCATTCATAGATTCAATATTTGTTTTTACTGTTATCCAAATATTATATTACTCTTTATGGCTTTGTGGTTGCACTACATTTCTGCCAACCCATGTTTCCATATTTTCCCAGTTAGAACTGATTCTCCAGTGAATGCAAACAAAATGTTTTATCATCTAAACACCACATTTTGTTATGTTTTACAGGCAACAAAGATGAATATGTAAACAAACTTGAAGCTAGGATAAAACAACTGGAGGAAGAGAGAGATTTCTTTATAACGGTTAGTCTTTATTAGTGGTTCAAAGTTGATACTGGTGGGAAAGCTCTGTTTGTGAATGTTCCATGTATTTTTGATTTTTCTAATGGCAATGGCCCACAAAACCTAGCCAACTTTATGTTAAAATCAAAAGTGCATAGTACATATTTCTTGGGATATCAAAAATAGGAACATATTGTATATGAAGCAAGTCCTGCCAGTGGCAGCGCCGGCTTTGAAAAATAAAAAAGAATTGGGGGGGTCTAAAAAGAATTGGGGGGGGGTATAAAAAGAATTGACTTTGATGTAATTTTTCAATCTAAAGGTAGACCCAACTGACTTTATGCCATTTTTCTTTGATGATTTTTGCCGACCTTTGGGATTTGGGGGGATGATTCCCCGTAGTCCCCCCTGTGGTGCTGCCACTGAGTCCTGTTGTACATTACTTTGAGGGTCACACTGCAGCTCTCAGAAGACACTTTACTGAACTTCAGGGACAGTTATTGCTGGAGCAATTTGAAGTTAACACATTTCATGAGAAACCACTACTTTGAAGAAACTCAACTCTTATTCTTATATTGCAAAAGATTAAGAAAGCCCAGGAATAGGCAGCCTGTGTTCCAGACCATCACTCTCCTCCTTGGTGATGGTCTGGAACACAGGCTAAGGAATAGGAAGAAATTTGTGAAGAAATTTTGGTTAATTTTTGCTCCAGTAATTCCTCTGCAACAAAGTTATTTTCACTTGTTACAAGTATCAAATTACTGGAAAGGTCGTTGGGCACTTTGTGTTGAAGTTTTCACAAGGGCACTGCAGGGGTGGCGCCAGAAATTTTCCAACAGAGGGGCTGGAGCTTCCGACAGGGGGGCTACAATGACTGAAAAATGGTGTTTTTGAGCATAATTTTGCCAAATTTCCTCCGACGAGAACCCAAAATTTCCTCCGACAAGGGGGCTAGATGCCTCTGACGAGGGGGCTGTAGCCCCCCTAGCCCTCCCCTGGCACCACCCCTGGGGCACTGGAAGTTGTGGAACTTTTTAGGAACTTGCAAGAATGAGAATCTGATAGCCTTTATAAACTTTCAGTGTTGGTTGAACTTTTTTGTTTAGTTTCCTACAAAGTGTTTCTTGCAAAATTTTGAAATACTCAGAGGGATTTGTGTACAGTATCTCTCCTTAGAAGCATATGGTTTTAAAAATGGCATTGCCACAACTTGTGTGAAACATTCGATTTAGTACATTTTGCTTTTCTCAAATTGAGACAGTTGTTATTAGTTTGATTGCCATTTCTTCAAAGAGTGTTAGGGTCTAAAGGTTGCCCTCTTCTTTTGGACCCCTTTGTTTATAATGAATCATTCCTTTTTGCTACATTGTCAGATGGCCTAAGCTTTTGATGAGATTAGATAAGGATAACATTATCCAAAACAATGCAGTCTAGACTCCCGGATACTGCAAGCTTTAACAAGACAGTTGTCGGCAAATTTCCCTCAACCTTGTGGCTTTCACACACACAAATCTGTTAGCTGCAGAAGTCTGTTAGTTTACTTATTAAAGCTTTGCAAATTGGATAGATTCAAGCGTACTGTAGGACAGCCGAAGTACAAGTATTTTCTAAAGGAAATTTATCTTGGAAGCATTTAAAATCGTGATACTGAATTAAGCATCAAGCTTTGCTGCAATCCTACATATGGCCTATAGAGATCCGTTCACTGGTTGTTTTTGATTTGAAGGTTTTTGTCCACTGCGTATCAGAAAAGTGCCTACACTCCGGGGGGGGGGGGGTACTATACATATTTTGGGTACGGGACGTGCCATCGGGAAGGGTATCGATTTTCACGATTTCGGTATAGGACCGGTATAGGACCGGTATCGTTGCATTTTCGGAAAATTGGTGTAAGGTTGGGTATATATTTTCGAAAATTTGGTATAAAATCGGGTATTAATTTTGTAAAAATTGGTACAAGCATGAACAGGTATGTTTTGGAAGCTTCGATGGCACGTCCCCGTCCAAAATCTGGTCAAGTACCCCCCCCCCCGGGGGCCTGCAGCTATGAACATGCCAAATTTTCCCGCAGAGGGTCGTATCTTCGAATTCTTTAAAATTAAGGCTAAGGTTTGCTATTCCGACATTCCTTGTAAGTTGTGCTAAATTTGGAATCATCCTTTTTGGTGTACATCAGGGACGTAGGAAGCATCTCAAACTTGGGGGGCACGACACTTCAAGGGCACTTTTTCCTTAAGAAAAAGGGAGCATTTTCTACAAATAAGAAGGGCACTTCTTTGTTTGTTGCTAAATCTTGGGGGGCACATGCGCCCAGTGCCCCCCCCCCGGTTCCTACGTCTATGGTGTACATTTTGTCTACACTGGTAAAGAAGAAAATACTAGAACAAGATCTATCAGAATTGGAATGAAAGCTCTACCTTTCACGGTTTTCTGTGATGTGACTAGTGTCAGACACATATCCTGCAAATCGAAGGTTTCTGTTGTTGCAATGCAATTTTTAAACTTGATGAGGATTTTTTACTCATACGAAGACATTCAGTTATTTTAAGTAACCATTTCAAGATTTTCTATCGTGGTCTAGGTGGTTTTCCGGACGCCCTGCTCTTATGTCCTGTACGAAAATACATGTTCATTTCGAGTTCATTTCCTTTCCTTCATCCCCACTGTAATAAAACAAAATATACTCTTTAGGCTGGTTATACCAGATTCCTGAGATACTGGAATACACTTTTGAGCTAAACAGTTAATAGGATAGCACCATGCTGCCTTCTCAGACTTGAAGCCCTTCTCTCTCATGTGTTCTCAACAATGGAGATCTTTCATTTCAAATCCAGATTTCGTTAGTAACTAAGCAGGACACTTTTTGTCATCCTTAGCAAACCTAACGGTCTTACATCATTGAGTAATCAGGCCTATGTACATCTGGTTGAAATAAATAATATTTTAATGAACTGATAATTAGTCGAAAATAGGCATTTTGGATTAGGAGATGATACCTCAGATTATCTGAGAGAGATTTATGCCGATTTATGCCTGGTGTAGGAAAATGGACTCTGAGGAATTGCTTCCCGGTCTCGCATCATGAACATGGTTTCTTAGTTACAACCAGCTAGAAGTTGATAACAACTTTGCTTGTTTGTTATAATTTTAATGGTGGAAGAAAGTCAATAATTTGTTGATATGACAGGGCATTTTGATGAATGAAATGATCCTTAAAACCCCTCTTTGATTGTCGAAGGAAGAAAGAAAATCACTTCCCAATCTCGTTTTCGCGAAGGTCGTTGCTGCGCAATAAAAACCTTATCTTTGAGGTAAAGGACATTTCCTCATCTGGAATTTTAATCAAACCAGAAAGAAGATTCATTTACTTGTAAAAACCGACAGTCTTTCACGTTTCCTGGATACAAAAATAAGTAATCTGAATGCTGGACCTTTAATGTGGTTTTGAATCTTCTTCCTCGGGGTACCAAAGTTAATTGTGCCTAAAAGCTAGCACAAGGAAACTCTCAAGATTTGATTGTACTGTTTCAAGTCATTTCACCAAAGGGGTGCAATATGGATTTGAAATCAGGACGGAAATGCTTGTTTCAAACCAGCGATAAGATTTTAACCTCAAATAGTACTCTTTAGTTTCTCCGATCTCATTCCTGTTCTATTGTATACATTGAAGAAGTGTTTTTTTCCCAAAGAGTTCAAAGCATTTTCATTATCAGATAGATTTCCAGAAGTTTCTTAGCCTAGGCCATTAAACTTTCAGTGTGGAATATCTTTGGAGAGATAATTTCTTTTAACGTTATTCAATTCAAAGCTGAGGAAACCCCTCCATGGTCATCCAGAGTATGTGAGAATGCTCATTTCAGTGACTTTAATCGTAATTTCTTAATTTCGACCAAACAGCACATCTTTAGTTGAGAGAACGGCAAGAACCCTACTCTCGTCGCAGTTTTTAAAGGCAGTCTGTCACGTCTCTGATTGGCCGCTACAAACAGAGCACAAACACAACGGATTTCTTTGTGAATTTGTGTATTTGAAACAGAGGATGGCTGATCGTCTTGACTTTCTTCGGCCATAGAAAGTCAGGGGAATGGCAGCCATTCAAATTTCCTATTCTTTTTATTGTCCAAATCATCCAATCAAATACGTGACAGACTGCCTTTAAGACATTTTTGTGATCAAACGTTTCTGTGCCTACGAGCTTCCTAAATCCTCCACGCTATCACACACGTTTTTATAAGAAACCACTCATAAGAAACTCAGACTCTCAGATCACCTAAAGATGAAGAAACTCCAGCATGTTTTACTTTATTCTCACTCATTTCCTGTATCATGTTACTCGGAATGTGTAAGGATTGGAAAAACCTCAAAACAGTTTCTTTTGAAATGTTCAGGAGGGACCAAACTTGATAGTTTGAAAAACTTTCAGTACTGACCAAAATTCTTAGTTTCTTATAAAGATATACGTGCAAGTTGTGCAAGTGATTAATTTGTTGCTAAAAGGGCTTCAAAGCATCTTTCGAGATCCCAAAACAAATTGTACAGAAATTCAAACTCATAATAGGTAATAATGTCAGAAACTGTATAGTCTCAAAATGCTTTCGAGTGACATGGGAAAATCGAACTTGCCAATTAGGTTTGTTCCCAGGCGGGGGGGGGGGGGGTACTTCATAACTTCCAATACGGGGAGGTCCATGCCAATATTTGGGGTCTGAAATTTTACGTAAATCAATATTTGGGGTCTGTGAATTACAACATGGACAAAAATTCAATATCTAGGGTCCACAAATCTGAAAAAGGAAGAATCGTGGAATTTGGTGCTGGTCTCCAAAATATTGGACTCAATATTTGGGGTCCCCAAAACGTCAGGCTCAATATTTGGGGGTCAGCAAGGAAATAGTGGTATTGAAAGTTAGGGAGTACGCCCCCTTGGAGTTTGTTTCAGCCCCTTTTTGTTTCACATAGCTCGGTTTCTTATTTTTTTGATAATTACACCAATAGCTTCTTTTAAGCGGTCTCTTCAAAATATTAGTGCAAATAGGACAGTGGAAGCAATGTCGAAATGCAGGATGTTATTTTGCCGAAACCGTGGTCTCAGATTTGTTGATCTCTTGTTAGTGTGAAGGGTTCCGTCAGCAGTTTCTTGAAGAGTTTTGAAATAGCCCCAAATGAGGAATCATCAAAAATGTACCCATAAACTCAACAAATTCACCGTTATCTATAGAAAGAATACTGTTAACTCCTGTAAACAAACAACAACTAGAAAGAAAACTGTTGGAACCTGCAAAAGAAAAACGAATTAATCTTAATATCTGAAAGGAAGAAATAGATTAGTAATTTACTAGAAACTGCAAAGAAGAACAACGGTGAATAACCAAAAACGTGTTTCGTCGCAAACTCGTCAGTTCAGTTTTATGCGAAGAATAAATTGATGATAATGCAAACAGGCTGCTTTATTACCGATGCGTTTATGGGTTTAGTATGATGCGTCCGTTATTTTCTGCTATTTTGAATTTATTCAAGACACTTTTCGTTGTCTCAAGTTGATGGTAACGACTTGCCAACGTTTTCACGTTTATGGTTCATCCGTTTTCGAAAAACTTTTTCGTCAGTGCCAAATGCACGAATGTAAGTCGTTGGACAGAGCAGAAACTGCGTGAAAACTCGTAACTTTGAGTCCCCCTAGCTCCCTGCAACAGATCCCAAAATTCGACAACACTTGGTATTTTGTTCCTTTGGCCTAAAACCCTTGATTTATCGTTTCAAAAAGCTCATCTATCCAAACACTTTCTTATCTCAGATTGCTCGACCACGTCATTTACGCAGTTTCTGCTCTGCCAAATTGTTGTAGTAAACACCTGAAGGGAACTTCATAGCCAATTTGTCATGAAAACAATGTAATTTATAATGAACCATCCCCAACACGTCTTAACTCTTGCCAGTTTGTTCCCTTTTCAATCGCATGGAGACGCTATGAGAGTGGAATCTCGATCTTCGTGCAGACTGATTACAAGCTCACAGTTGTCGTTATTGATGGACTCATAGAGCAAAACATGTTGTTGTTATTGTTGTTGTTGTTGTTGCTATTTTGATAACTGGGACTTTGTTGTGAGTCTAATCTTCGGGAGGGGAGAAATTTATGAATTCAAGTCAATTCTATTCGTGGTTGGTATGATTACTAGAACGAATAAAAGAGCGCTCTTGTCCATCTGTCCTAATTAACATTGTAACATTTCCATTGCCAGACGTTTTCATCGAAGAAAACATCAAAAGATAAGAAGAGAGTGTCATTTTCAGTTCCAGAAGATGACTGCGATTCATCGTCGGTATGTTGTATGTTTCGTAAGACAGCCCTATCAATCGCTGTTTCTTCCCAAGCAAAATACAAAGCGGAAACCTTTGTTCAGTTTCGAGAAATACACTGTCTCTTATAAGTTGTCTTGAGACAGACTTGACTGTCAATTATACACCGCGTGAAGCGCTGTGCTCGTTGTTTCCGGACAAAAGTCAGTTGAAAATGAAACCAGTTAGTCGGAAATTACCCAGGCCACAATTTCCAGATACAGGTGGAAAAAATTTTCCATTTTCATTCAGTCGAAATAATCCGTTTCCACAAAGAATTTTCCTCTGAAGTAAAGCAGCTGTTTCTTTGAATTTGTCATCGCTATCGGGAATTTAACTTGGCCATGCCAGGTTTGAACCTCGGCAGAAAGAAGTTTCATGTAGAAGCGCATACATATTCACTAACTTTGCAGTTTCTTTCGATCAATTGGTGAATTCTCGCAGCTGAAGGAAAAACCGGAGTAAATCAGTGCTGTTTTCTAGCATCAGAAATATACTCCTTCAATACTGTTAAAATCGACTTTCAGAGTAATCAAATTTGAAAGTAAGGGCTAGTCCAAGTTTTGAGCTGTAGTGCTGTGATTTCTGCTGTGAAGGAAGGAAAAATTGCAAAATAACTGGGACTCAGTGAGATAATTCTTGTTGTTTGCATCTGTGCAGTACAGCTGTACTGGCTTGCTAGAACCTGATTCTGTTTGAATGAACGTTAAAGTTAGTAGACGGAGATAAATAGCCAACCAAGCTTGCCCAGTCCCTTTACACATGTAGAAGTTAAAAATAGATCTGGTGTCTTAGCCAATGAAAATCATGAACTCTTGCGGTTTATAGGGTGATGTCCATGGACAGCTTTGTCTTTTCGTCTTTCAGGGATTTCCCCTTTTCGTTAACTCAGTGGCGTGATTGGAAGGGATCCGGTGATTGGTCAATTCAATTGGTCAATTCAATTCACTAAGTTTTCAGCCTCGTTCCTAGGGCGTTCTGAGTTTCGACTGAGTTGAATTGAATCTATTTCTAAAAAACCGTTGCCTTTTTTCCGTCTACTAACTTTAAATTTCATAGTTGGAAAAAACGCGTCGCTTGCGATTTATGTGGCAAGGCCAAAACAAAGGATGGCCACGTGCCACTCGGTGTGCACGATATCCCACCGGTCAGGATCATGTAGCTTCGAGGCTCCTTCGCATGATACATGGCCTTCATTCGGTCAAAACGAATACCCTGTTATATTGCCGAACGGCTTAGCTAAAACTGTGACGGTTGTTCGGCAACAAAACAAACTGCAAGTATTTGACTTTGATGACTTTTGATCAATGGTTGGTCCCGAGTCTACACCAAACTGAAGGCCCATTAATTGAAGAGGAGTATTTCTTCTCTTTGTCAGTAATTTATATAGGAAATGCGAAGGAGCAATAATTGAATGGGCTCGCTCCCTCGCATTTCGTCGATAAATCACTAACTAAGGAAAGGAATCACTAAGAAAAGGAATAGACTTGGAGCAGATCCATAAGCTTGCATTCATGTTGTTCTGTAATCAGTGAGGATATATCTGTTACCTTTATTAATGTTATGGCAACAAAGACACAATAAATTGGATACTGATAGTGCGGATGAAAAACGAACGAGAAATAAACAAAAAAGAGATGTTTTTTAGCACACCAAGGCCTTTCAAGTTAATGCTATCATCAGAGTGTCAAAATTCAAAATTGACACTCTGATGATAGCATTAACTTGAAAGGCCTTAGTGTCCTAAAAACATCTCTTTTTTGTTTATTTTTCGTTCGTTTTTCATCCGCACTATCAGTATCCAATTTACCTTAATTAATGTGTAATTTATTTGTATTTCATCTTACTTCTAGTTATCAGAGCAAGACAGAAGTGACATGGATATGGCGATTCGGTCACCACCTTTCAAAGGTACGCATTATCTCTTTCTAATAATAATCAAAAATATATATGAAGAACCAGATTCTTGATTGTGATTTGAGCTGTCCGATTTCTGATGATGTTGGTGCCCGAAACGGTTCTGCTTAATATTAAATCGCCTGCTTCATTTGTCCAGTCAAAGAGGTCACCCTTTCTGAGAGAGTAATGAGAAGCCCTGAGTTAGAATGAGATAGAATCAAGTTGTTGATAGAAACAACCTCGCTTTACATGTTCACGTGGACAAATAACATGTCTACTTCAAGGTCGGTACTATTTGCTGATCTAGGTTCCGTGTTAAAATTCTTCCTTTCAGAGAGCCGTCAAGTTGCCAAGTTTGGGGCAAAACTTCGCGAAAAGTTGACCGCACAAGTTTTAAAGATCTCATTCGCTTCTTATCCAAGACATTCTGCTCCTCTGCTAGGGTCTGTACCGGAGCTTGCTATTTCAGAAGAAAGAGCATTACGCTATTTTGCTTTGGTTTCATGCATATGACCTTTCGTGCAGACAATTACAAACAGATTCGTGCCTATCACCTTTTGAAATTTTTTCGCGCTGTTCCAATAAATCGTGTTTCATTCGCTGATTAGGGCGCAGGGCACAAGGTTAACCCGGGTGTGTGTTTCCAAAGTAGATTAATCTAAAGTAGATTTATTCAAATTGAAACGTGGCGCTGTCATGGCAAACAAAGCAAGAAGCCGGCACTTTGAGTTTATATGTACCTAATCAACTCTTGAGACTAATTAATTGAGATTCAAACTAATTCTGGGAATCATGTTGTGTTTTGCTGGGTCATGTGTCTAACAGGAGTCTCCTAATCTAAGGTGGCTTGTCATGTCGACGAACTATATGAGCGATAGCAGGATACTTTACCACCTTGTTGATAAGTCTCCTATTTTTCAACTTCAGTCGAGTGTCTGTCTTGCTTGTCGCCCCGTCGTTGGGGAAGGAAATTCATGCGCACACTGCGTTGGAGCTTTTAATAAAAATTTTCTTTATGCCTGGTCTGCTAGTCAAAAATTTAACCACAGAACCGCACTTCTGAAATTTGAAAGCTGTTAGGTATGATCCAATATGACAAAAGGCCCTGGGGACAAGGTTGATATGATCCGTAAAAAGGAATAGATATCACCATGTTGTGTCAGAATAAAAGAAGAGAGCTTGGCGTTGCTTAGATTTACTACCTGAGTCGTTTGTTTCCCTTGTTCTTTGACTTGATGATATCACGATGGTCAACAGACCTACGGAGCAAGGTTACTGCAGGGAAACAAGAGACTTCAGTTCTCGGGCTGCCTTGTTAGCAAAGGGTCTAGAACGAGAGAGAATTTACTTGTAAATGGTGAATTTTGACTACAGACAGTGCTATGCAACTTCATTGATCAATTTTTAGACCGTTCCAATTTGATTCAAACGTTTGTTTCTAGATCGCTAGAATCTACTGGGTACTCAACTAAGAAAAGGTGTGAAGGCAGCAATTATTGCTAGCACAGAATATGAAGCCGTACCGTGCCTTCATGAAAATTGAAACTAAAATTGGAAATTGCTAAGTTTTAATGCATACATGCGAGGAATGGCCTCTTGTCAGATCATTCACTCGTCGCCCCTGTAAATGTATCATATGTAAACAAAGCAAAGAAATGTGTTGAAATCAGTTTTTCGTTTGAGCGGTTGTTGCAAAAAGAAACAAGTTACGACACGAAGTTATTTATCCCTTGATGCGAATGCACCTTTTCATCATAATGATGACCAAGCTTCACCAAAGGTAATAGATTACAAACGATTGATGGATTAGAAAGCCAGCCCATGCCAGCCTAGGACTGGTTGAATTTTGCACGAAAATATCAGGAATGAGTCATAGAAAGTTTTCATATTTTGAAAAATCACCACCAAAATTCAAATCTGTTGAATGCTCAAGACCAGGTCATATGTGACGATATCGATTTCCCAAACAAATGGATTCAATTAAACAGATTTCGGGAATTTTGTAACAATATGTGAATTTGAAGCTTACTTTCAAATTCTCAAACTTTTATTTATATATCAGGCAGTATATATCAGGCACTATACATACGCGTAGTTTTTGCAAGAAACTAAGAATTCTAGCCAGAATGAAGGTTTCTTAAATTTATCAGATTTGGAGTATACGTAATCATTTCAAAAACAAGGTTTTTGAAGTCATTCCAATATGAAGACTTTACTCGAGTACCGTCTGCGCAATATGGTACATGAAGCAAGTGAAAATATATTTAGAAATATGTGAACGATTTTCTTCCTCATAATAGATACTTTCTTAAGTTACATTGTCCTAGCACTGGAGTTTCGTAACTTTTTCGCGATCTGAGTTTTTAGTTTCTCATAAGCAGTTTGTTGATACATATATGGTGAGTTTCTTATAAGCAGTTTCTTATGAAATATACGTTTTGTGGAACTGATACAGTAATGGCCTTATGACCTGAAGTCTCTTGTTTCCCTGTCCTCTCTACCTTGAGATCCAAACTCCGAGATTTCTTAAGTGCCAATCAGTTTGCGAGATTACTATGGTTACGCCAAATATGATAGAATTGTCGATTCGATTGAAGAACTGATAAAATTTGGACGAAATTCGAGATTAGAGGCCGTGATTAGACTTATGACGATGAGTCCCTTGTATCCCTGGGGTAAACCTTGCTCAAGAGGGACTCATAATGAAACAATGAAAAACCCGGCCCTATCTCCTGCACTCGATCATGATTAGATCGATAGAATCAGGATCGAACGACTGCCGTAGCTCTGTTCAACGGTCACTCCTCGGAAAGAAAATGCGATAAAAACCACGTTAAGCAGGTGTTTCATCAAAGAAACTTGGTATAAATCTGAAGAAGGAAGTTTACTTTACCAGGTAAGTCCAAAATGAGTCTTTCAACGCTACATTTTCCATGTTTTTAAGACCAAAACAAACCAGAGAAAACTTCAGCCACCTGCCGTAGAAACTGTGTTCAAAATCTAATCAACTGCATCATTCGAATCGAGAATTCGACATCGTTGTTCTCTGCCAAATCTCGCAATCTACTTGGTACTAGAGGAATTACGAAGTTTGGGCCTAAATAGGGCCAAGTTTTTCAGAGTAATACTATGAGTGTCTATTGCCTAAAGCGCCATCATCAAGTCAACGAGCACGGGGCAACAAGAGACTCATCGTCATCAGTCTAGGCCGTGATTCGAGATTCGAGGCTGAATTTCCATCATAATTCGATCGATCGAAGGCAGATGATAGGGGCAACTTTTTCACTGTTTCGTTATGAGTCCTAGCCAGCATAGGTTCCAAATCTTTAAATCGGCGGTGTAACAAGGGGGGGTGTAAAATTCAATGACCAATTTCTTTAAACTGAGTGACTTGGAAGAAACTTTAGCCACTTTTCTATGATTTTACCGTTGCTCTTTTCAGAAATCTTGAATATCTGTCGAAATTACAGCCTGTATTATTTTTCAGCTCATTTTCAGCTATTCTACAGAAGAGCCTGGATCGAGCGATACTTTTATACATTTTGATACACGAGGTTCGATTGAGTGGCGTTAGAGCTTCGATCGCAATTGTGCACATTCGAAAATTCTGCAAAATGTAATGAAGTATCGTTCGATCCACAGTCGTTTTCAGAATAACTAAAAGATCTGTTCCAATTCCATGCAATTCCATCGTTGCATAAGGACCCTCGACTTACGTTCATCTCATTGAATTGAATTAATGTTGTCGTTGTCGCTTCACTAGTCATATAGCGACACATCAGTTCAGGCAAGGAGCAAACTACGACGTGTAATCGGTCTACCGGTTGAGTCAAAAAAAGTTTACGCGTTTGGAGGGCTGTGGGATAAAAAGAATGTGGCCCATATTCAAAAGTAGTGTTTCAATCTATCAGTCAAGTCAAAGGCTACCTTAGATGAGAAAATTTTGTTTGGTAAAATCACTCGTCATTTAGACCCAGAAATTAGGAAAATGCTGGTTTAGGTTACGATCCGGAACAAGGATTCAAATTTCCATTGTGGTGCATAATTTACTTGGTACTGAAATTAGAATTATATTTGTGACATCGATAATCTAAATTTCAATGCAACGTAAATCATGGACCAGAATGGAACGTGGAATTTTCAATCCCCTTACATGCATATCTTTAATCATTGGGTTTTGAAGATGACCCATTTGGGTTTTGAGTGATTTTACCAAGCAAAATTTCTTCATCTAACTTTTTCTTTGACTGATAGATTAATATTTCATTTTTGAATATCGGCCACATACTTTTTATTCAACAGCTCGCCAAACGTGTAAACTTTTTTGACTCACACCGTCTCGGGGGGGGGGGTAACTTAGTACTTTTCATGGTACGGGGACGTGCCATTTTTTAGGGGTACTTTTTTGAAACCGTTACGGAATTATGGGTAGCATTTTCACAATTTTTGGACATTTAACGGAATTATGGGTGTCCTTTTCAGGGGATTTTTCTTAATTTCCGGAATTATGGCCCATATTTTCATCCGATTTACGGAATTATGACCCTAAAATCCACGAGAATTTACGGAATTATGGGTACCAATTTTTCGGGCAAAATGGCACGTCCCCGTCAGAAAATAGGTCGAGATACCCCGAGCACACCGTATATGAGTCCATATTGAGCAAGGTTTACCGCAGGGATACAAAGGACTCGTAACTTTTTATCAGTTCAATACTGCAGTGTGGATTCGTGGTATTTGCTTAGGCCAAATGGGTTTTGATCCAATCTGATATTTTAGCGTTACCGCAAAGGACCATGGGTGGCAAATGCTCTTTAAATTGTCAAAGATTACCATAGCATGATAAAGCTATAGCTATCAAGCAAGAGACGATTTTATTTGGAAATATCGCCAAGCATAAACCAGTGCTCTTGTCATTGCATAGCCCTTTCAATGTCTGAATGATTCGTTTTTTTAAGGATCCAATAATTCGTATTTATAATCAAAACGCAAATATGAACAGATGTTGATCAATAATTGACAGCTATTTTGTGCCAGCATGACGATTGATTCAATAGAAATCAAATCAAATAACGCAAATAGATTGATACGACAAAAAGGACCATGAATTGTTGATTCATAGAATTTTTGGAAAATTCACACACAGAATGATTCAGAATTTCTGGTGAACGTCACAGCATAAACTTGTGTGAATACACAAAGTAAGGGACCATCGACTTTCGATTTTCGTATTGTTTTTATGCTGCTGCAAAAATTTTAATATTCTGGTTGCTTAGTTTGGCCAAATATTTCTCGCAAACTGTAATGTTCTGTTCCTCTGAGTTCCTTTTGGCACTTTGGGCCGTCCCTCTCCCTGAATACTTGCATTAGACATAAGCGAGCTCGGATTAGAGAATAAAAGAATTTCTTGCCAAACTTGCTCAAACTTGCAGTCAGACAGTCAGCGAAGTTTTGAGGGATCAAATTTTAAGTTCAACTATGTCTGAAACTTATGTCTTATGCTGCATTGTATCTTCTTTCTGCGTTCAAAATACATTTGAAAGAATTTTTAAAACCTGAAAACATTCAAAGATGTATTCGGATGAATTGTTGATATTGTAATATCCCGTAGACAACGATGGGTATGCGCGCTGGTTAGGTATCGCATGGCATTCATTGATGATCAAGACACGATTACAAAACCTTTGAAATCTTCAAAAATTACGGAGTGTGGTGGTATTTTTGTAGATTGCTGCTTCGATGCCTAGACCGAAATTTTCGTTAGAGAGCCCGTTTTGAAACCTCGAACCAACGGTAACAATAAGCGGCCAGTCATTTGCGTTGAGGAAGGGAATCTGAAGGCAAAGATAGCCCTGGAAACGAGTTTGCTCTAAGCAAACATCAAACCATTTCTCCGTTGTACACTGCATGGAATATTACCTTGACTAATTTCTGTCCTTCATTACAGCTGATTCACAGCATGGTATTTTACGAAATGGATTCCTTAGTCCACCACCAAGAAGGGTAAGCATTTAAAACCAATCTTCACCTTATTGATTACCATGAATTTATTTTCTCTCCCTCTTACATTTGTTCTCCGCTCCTCAGTCAATAGCTGCTGGCAAATCTTTATTTTGCTTGAAAATTTTCTCAACATTTTGTGAGAATTGTCCCTAGAATTGCGACCATGAACGCGTTCGACCAAGGCGTCGTCAAAAAGAGGAAAACAAGGTATCTCAAAACAATTGATCGACATTTGATTAAATATTGAAAAATATGATAACATGAACCTGCTCATGGGCAGATAACCCTGTTCCTGAGATTATGAAATAATTTTCTAGGCCAGGATCTTGCAAATCTGTTGAAAATTCACTGAGTTTTGAGTTTTTTCAAAGATAAAAATATGCGATAGCTGACACCAGAGACCTCCAGAGTACATGTAATGCAAGAAGCTCGAAGACCGAGGTAAAAGAAGCTTCTTTAATGTCATACCTCTCGTTGCTATCATAGCAAACTAAATGGGACTTCCAAAGTAATTTAAGCCTTGTGATCATTGTCAAAATTTGCTTAACATTGCATAAGTTAAAAACAGTGGCTCAAAACATAATCGGCGAGAGACTGAATCTGTTTCCTCAAAGCATCCACATGCTTTACAGTTAGGTTATCAAAAACCTTCAATTCTACTTGGTTCGCCTTGAAACAATTGAGAATAACAGAAATGATGGCCTATGGGATTTTTACCAAAGATGCCATTTCTAGGCCACTGGTTTCAGCTCTCGCACAACTTTGACTTCAAAGGCTTATAACTCCACTAATTTTTTTGCGGATTTGCAAGATTCTTATGTCAAAAATTAATTTAAAATCTCAGGAAAGGGTTACTTGACCAAGTGTCCATTGAGCATATCGTTAGTTTTAGTATTTAATCAAACGTCGAACAATTTTTTGAGACAGCCTGTATACGTATAATCTTTTATATTTAATGCAAAAACAGCTACAATACAATAGTCTGAGCCAATCATAGCGTATATTATTTAAGATGTGGTGACAATGGACCTTGGCGCTAAACGTTGTGTCAAGAAAGTTTTTAACTTTTCTTTCGCGTTTTACCATAAATCAAACTATTAAATCAATAAAAAGTCTCTCAGAGGAAGAAGGTGGTGATAAGAAATCTCCGACACCATCTTTACTGCAATCCCAAACTGATGTTAAATGGTCTGGTTCTAGACTTATACTTTTTTGTCTCTTGTTTCCCTGTGTGTTTTGATTCTACAGATATCACTTGGTCAACAGGGACTCATCATATTACGCTTAAAAAGTGGGCCGAAGGCCCGACTTAGAATCATGTAGAGTGATTCCGTATTCGCCAATCAAATTGCTAGAATTTATCTTTCAACTAGTCAGGAGGCACTATTCAGACAGTTGTTGCTGTTGCTAGTAAAAAACCGTTGATGAATCCTGGAGTCCTCGCAGCTTCGGATTGATCCATTTTGCTTCTACGGAGGAAGAATATTGCGTGAAAGGTATGCTTTTTGCGATTTGTAGGTCAAGAAAACATCATTCTTTGTACTAAAGTTTGCTTTTCAATGTTCGAGCTCTTTAAACCAGATTTTGAAGCGATTTTGTTGAGTGTACGAACTCCCACTTGTTTAGGCCATTTTGAATAATTGGGCCCGCTTTTTAAGCGTAGTATTATGAGTCCCTGTTGACCAAGTGATAACAACAAATCAAAGAGCGCAGGGAAACAAGGGACGAGAAGGCATAAGTCTAGTCTGGTCCGTATAAATGATAAGCAGTTTGGAATTTTTCAGAGATAACATTCTTCAATTATTCATTATAAAATTGTTATTTAGTATATTTTTATTAGTCTTCGGAAAAAACTTGAAAATCACTGTGAGTGATGGTTTTGTGGTGAAGTTATCATGACACCGAAATTTTGGGGATTTTCATGAAATTGGATCAGAGAAATAACCGAACTTAAGCCATTCAGAGGGATTCTTGTTCGAAATCTGCCCGAACCAGTGCAACGTCTTACGATGGTTTGTTTTTTCAATATGCACAGTCACATTGTGTCATTGGCTTAAAAATATATGTATCCATTCATTTTTTGAAAATCTTGGATGAGCCGCTTGACCCAGGAGTTGTTTATTGTGGCACGGAAAAAAGGAATTCATTCATGGAAGGAATTCATGCTGGTGTATTTTGCTTTCTTATTTTGCTGACTATTTCAGTCAAAGAAATTGGCACCAACAGCTTATCTGATCAAAATGTTACAAAACATGGGGTCAGTTTCATCAGTAACATATTTTGGTGGACTGCTAGGTCAGTTCAATTCTGTTGAGAAAAATCCCATTAGATTTCCAATAAAGAACAAATGGACCTAGCCTCACTCCACAAGGACCCGCAACTTATACTCGTCTCACTGAATTGAAATGAATTGATTTTGTTGTTGTCGCTCTGGTGAGGCCTTTACTTCCCCAGAGCTGTGAAACCGGACAGTAATCTCAGTTGTCGATCATTTTTCATCACCTTGTGTTCTAACGAGAATACGGTTTAGAGGAACGCGGCTAAGGTTTGTTTACACCCACATTTCAAGTCATGTGATCAGTCTTTTGCTAAAACATCTTTTGATTTTTCTAAGATATTTTGTGCCCTGCAAAGTTGTGCCATTGCAACAAAAGCTTCCCTAGAGGATGTTCACATGACTTGAAAATATGTAAAACAAACCTGAGCCGATTAGGTCCATCATGGTTCACAGAAACCTTCAACTGAGTAGTGGGAGCTAGTTTTATGGTAAGGAGCAAGGACAAATTTTTTTTGTAAGCTTTTTTTCGATACGATTTAAATGTAGGGATAAATGTTCATCACATTTTCAAGATGACCGTTCAAGAAGTCGGTGGACTGCAAATGTTGATAGCAGACAGTAAACAAAATAAAAGACATGCTGATAACATAATGCACGTTTTTCGACCCTCACTCTAGACTGATGACACGTTTGTAGTGATCGCTATTGATAGACTGTTGGACGCTTCAACTTGAGTAAAAATAAAAGATGTCGTTGTTGTTGTTATTATTGTTGTTGCTGTTGCGATATCTGGGACTATGTCGTGAGGTTACCCTCACTTTACAGCTATTTATCCTGTTGCCTGTGATATGAGTCTGGTATGAGTCTGACTCTGCTCAGTAGCCGACAGATTATCATTCTTTTTCGGAAAAGAAAATCTTTGGTCAAAGTTATGTTAATGCTATGGAGATACAATCCATTTCGAGCGAAAGATTTGAACTGCAATTCTGATGTGTGCGAAGTCCTTTGGTCCTAAGTATTCGTCCCCGTCCGAAACTGTTCTGTGTTAATGTTCTTAACCATCACCTCTTCGCATCAATCACTTGATGATCCTTTTAAATCCAAATCTTAAGTGCAAGATCTGTTCAAAGCATGCCGATTAAATTCATTGGACTGACTTCATTTAATGAGTTAAATGTAATCCAGGCCTCCGTAATCGCCAACAGCGTGGTTTCTTAAGCGTATCATCTGTCTGCCTTTCAAGGACCAACACCCATGCAGAACCTTCAGCTGGGACAGTTCTCCTCTGACTCTTTTTGTGAATTGTTTTTAACTGGGCTCCCACGTTTTTGGTGCCTGCATTTAGTGGAGCTGGAGGGAGCTTATCGGTTCAGAGCTTATCTGTTTGGAACCGGTTTAGAATTTGGATCTATTGCCCTTGCCTCACTACACTTAGACCCTCATCTTGCGCTCGTCTCATTGAATTGAATTTATGTTGTTGTCACTTCAGTGGGAGCCTTATTTCCCAACTGTTCTCAAAACGGCAAAAAGTTCCTGTGGCGCACAGATCTGATCCCCGACCAATCAGAAGGGAATATATCGAATAACGTGGTCGGATTGGCTGATTTCTCTATAATCTGAAATTCTCGCCCAGCCCTACAATATAGTCCCTGTTATCGCAACAATAGCAACAACGACAACACTTTTTTATTTTTGCTGAAACTGGGACTTATGGACTTTCATATGAAAATTTGAGACCGAAATGAATACGTTTACGTGTGCCCTCTGGAACGAGGCAGCGGAATCTCAGAAGCGATGCAAGCAACCCTCGACAGTTGGAAAGTCTCATTGCTGCGGTGAATTTCATGGAAGCTAATTAGCCTTAAAAATGAGGAGCTCCTTGTTCATAGTGAAAGGTTTGTCGATTCTCGGATTGAGGAAACATTCATCTAGGTACTTGCAGCTTTTGTTCATGGCTAGTATCACTGAAAACTTGAATTTTGAGGTGTTTCAGCATTTGAGGCTCGAGCATCAGGCAACTTTGGCCCATCTACCATTGCCTGGAGTTCGTACCGTGTTGCTATGGTTTCCATATCTACAATCCTCGCCAAAATCTCTTGACACAAAATAAGATTTTCGGCATTTTTCGAAAAAATCACAGCTCCTTCTAATTCAGCTGAAATATTTTTGTAAACCCCCCTTCCCCCCAAGTCAATGTTGATTGTCTCGACTCAGGACACTTGCTGCATGATTTTGTCTACGTTACAGATATCAACAACATTGATTTGGGGGGCAAAGGGGGGCATTTGCTCCTCAGATCTACATTTTTCCGTTTTGTGTCAAGGGTTTTGGCGAGGATTGTAGTTTTGAAATCGATAAGGGAAAGCTTCCTCCCAGTTTTCAATGTGAAAGTCCATAAGTCATAGTTTAAGCGTCCCTCAGTCTATCAATCGCGATAACTATGAATTTGCAATCAGTGTACTTCCCGCCTAAGGCAAGCAAAAGTGTTTTCCCTGCACGGCCGCAACGATCAAAATCTCGAGGTACCGAACGAATTTAGGAGATCGTTTGCGTCTCCAAACAAGCAAAATGTCGTTTGTAGGTAGGACGTTTTTGCTGAAATAGCTCGAAGAAACATTAATCTAACTTATAGCTTGTTTTACATTGTAGCACTCCAGGAAGACTGCTTTTTTCGGCGTTTAAGGATGGGCGGTTTTGAGAAAAACGTGGAAGTGATTTAGGCCATGTCCTTTTCTGGAAGCATAATGACATGAGTCGTAGTGTGAACGTCCATCAGTCTATCAATAGCGAGAACTACGAATATGCAGTCAGTCTAGGATCTATCTTTTAGAAAGTTTGCATTGATCTGGAGGAAAGAGGTTGAATATATGATTACACTAAAGATACGGCGAGAAACTTTTTACCGAGATGCATCGCGTTCTATAATTGAATTTCAATAGATGCGTTGAAGATTCTTAACTCGAACACAATGCTTGTTGGAAAAATGTTCCTCGCCGCCATTTTTAGTGCAATCGTCTGTTGGGGCGAGCTTCTGGGAAATGGGGGCTGCAACCGAATTGGAATTGAATGGAATAGACCTTTTAGCTATTCAGCAAAAGAGCCTGGATCGAGCGTTATTTTTATACATTTTTAGACACGAGATTCGATCGAGTGGCGTTAAAGCTTCTATCACAATTGTGCACATTCGAAAATTCTACAAAATGTTGCAAAGTATCATTCGATTGAGATTCTTTTTCAGAATAGCTAAAAGGTCTATTGCTAGTATATTTGATTGAACTGAATTGCAATTGAGCGGAAAGTGGATTGGGCGAGAGCCACAAGAAAGTGAAGGATTGCAAATCTTTTTTGACGAAGTCCTGAAAGTACATGATTTAAACGTTCATATTTATTGATTTCATCAGGATGGCTCCAAAATACCAGACATGAAAATGGACAGCACAGATCGTGTAACGCAAGCAATGAGAGTATTGGAAATTCAAGAGAGACTTGAAAGAGGATCTTCCAGCTCGACTGGAAGTGAAGAACCTTTGACGGAACCTGAGGTTGCTATTTTGAAGCAGATGTGTAATGTAAGTAATAAATATTTCATGACCCACACTGTTTTATCGTTGTTTGAAAATTTACTAAGATTTGATATTGCAAAGGATTTTACATCTTCTCAATCGCACCATTGCATTAATATCCAAGTGAAGTCCAAAGATATTACAGGTTCTCGATCATTAGTAGAATTTGGTGTGTTTGAGCGAGGGCTCAAATCTTTAAAAATGTGAGTTTAAGATTCTATTACATATTCGTTAAGTAAAAAGTTGAAAGAAATTTAGTTGACGTTGCTGTTTAAGTGCAATGGAAATCTTTTGATGTAAGGTAATTTCAAATTTTGTACCATAAATCATTTATTTACCCTAAAAAAGCTCCGATCAAGCTTGGGCGAGAGTTACTAAATTCATTTTAAATCAACTGTTGCATGGTAACCGAGAGGCGGACGTATTTGTTCAATTTTCTCTCATTTCATGGGCGTTAAAATTATAAATAAACTCGTTCTTAAGATTTCGAATTACGGTTAAAGCCGACACAAAGCTCCTGTGATTTTCTGTAATAGCACGTGTTTTAAAGGGTCTGTTTTATCCATCATTCCTTGCACTTGTCGTCTCTTGGTTGGTCTTTGTTTGTTGCCGTTTTCATGGGCCATGAAAATGGCAACAGAAGAAGGCAAACCAAGAGACGACACGTGCAAGGAATGATGGATGAAACAGACCCTTGAAGATTCTCAAAGGGACTTTCTGGTTAAATGCCCTTGTAAAATTTGAATGGAGTGACCGATTTCAGCCAAGAAAAATTCGAAAAATATTTGAACATGTCCATGGTTAAATGGTATATCGGCCAATATCGTTGCCTTGATATCTAGGGAGCTGTAACCTATCAAACACTATGGAGCTGTAGCGTTTTCGCTTTTTCGTTTCAGGCCGCATGGAGCAAGCTTAGCGATGATCAGTTTGTGCCTCTTCCTAGCTCACTTCCGGAAAATAATACGAATGGCGATTTCAGGCCTAACCCTGGTCTCATGCAATTTCGAGGGAACCAAAGATGAGAGAAAGGTGACTACTCAAACGCTGTGAATATATTCTTGTCTGTTAGGATATGATATATTTTATGTATTAAGAGGTAGATTATTGGATGTGTTCATTTTGTAAAAGTGATGGAGTTTGTTTATGAAATGTAGTAAATTATATGCTGGACATTACAACATTTATGGAGCTTCCATTTCTTATTATGTTAAGGAGCAATACTCTTGCTAAGTAGGAATATATTTTTCGTGTTGCTTGAACACCAGCAGTCATCGAAATAGCAAATTGAGTTACCTACGAACCATCGACAGCGTGAAAATTCTCGCGTATGTTTCGATGGTTTTTATTTGAGTGAAGAACTAGAATTGTTCTGTTGTTTCACGTGTGACTTTATAACAACTTTGGCTGACTGTGCAGAACAAGGCTCGGCAATTATATTTGAGTTGCAGAAAGTGACGGAAAAACAGGGTTTGCTGGCTAGTCGATCACGTTATGTTTTCCCTTCATCTCACCAGTATGTACTGAGTTGAGTTTTTTTGTATTTCACCGTTTGTTGATTTTACCTGGTGTCCCAAAAAAGTTGTTGGCTCTAGCGACGTGAAATTAGATTTAATCGACGGCCAATCACTCTCAAAATGTTCCTTGGCAGTTAACTTGAATATATGTACCTCATTTGTGCGTATTAGTGCTGTGATAGCAGACGTATTAATCTCGATAGCGCAAATTTACTTTCACCTGCAGAAACAGAGTTTTGGCGTTTTGGCCTAAGCAAATTCTTGAGGCAAAGCAAATAAATCAACGATATAGCGTAGGGCTCAATCTTTAAAAGGATGGGTGTAAAATTCTATGATATTTTTCTTTGAACTAAACTGCTTGAAAGGATTTTTGCGTACTTTACTGTAAATCTGCCCTGGCCATTTTTTTATCTCTCGATTAGTTTCAAAACAGCGGCATTTATCTGTTTTGATGCTGTGACGTCATCAATTTTCTAAATCTGCATCTAGAAGAGCTACAGAACAAGGACAGATTTTATAAGACAATAGCATCAGTTGCTTTCGTTGACACCTAAATTCAAAGAGATTTGCGATTGCAGACAAAGGAAATTCTCTCAAGCAGAAATTCAAAACAAACAAAGCCGCAAAGTTTTCTCTGAAACCCAGGTAGCTATCTCGATCGTTGTGCAATCCAAAAATGGTTTTTAAGAGCAAACTTGAGCTTATATTGAAAGAAGGAAGATATATCTAAATATCTACCGTGGGCATTTTATTTGTTTGATATAGGAGCCGATTTGGAGGCGATTCAATTTTCGTATTTTTAGGGTGAGATGAAAGCATTTACTGCTCAGCTTCTGAACAGCAAAAATAAAATGCCAGCGGTAGATGTTTAGATACATCCTCCTTCTTTAAATATACACTCATGTTTGCTCTTAAAAACCATTTGAAGAATGCACAACAAGGGAGATAGCTACCTGGGTTTCATGGAAACTTTGTGGCAGTTTGTTTTGAATTTCTGCTTGAGAGAATTTCCTTTGTCTGCAATCGCAAATCTCTTTCACTTTAGGTGTCAACAAAACCAACTGATGCTATTGACTTACAAAATCTGTCCTTGCTGAGCTACAGACCTCTGCTTTCCACCATATTGTAGAGCTTCATAAACTATGGCTTTCTTGAAGATTGTATCAATCTTCCTCAAGAAGTTTAAGACTTACGATGATTTTAATTTTTTCAAACTTTTGATGAAATTTTATAAAATAATAAAATGCCGTCATTGTGCAACTAATCAAGCTGTCGAAAGATTGCTGCGGCAGATTTACAGTAAAGTACACAAAGTTCCTTTCAAGTCATCAATGAACGGTAAAATGTGATATAACTTTTCAAAAATTCGAAAAATTTTGAGCCCCATGCTCAACGATTTAGCGTTGATAGAATTTGGAAATTGTTAGATCTCATTACATTATATTTGCGACAAACCACCCCCCACAGTAACCCATTGAGCAGCTACTTAATTTTTCCTTAGTTTCAGCTTTTAATTTTGATGTAATGCAAGAATTTGCTTAGGCCCAGGCCTGAGCTATGTTTTGCAGGTGGGTGCAAATTTTAAATTTCAAGACTGATATTTCTACTCTCAAACCACGATCACCAACAAGCGAGGTATTCATGCTCATGTTAGGTAACAAGGAACATTTTGAGAGTGACTCAACCAAATCTGTATACGTTTTGTTCGGAGACCAAATAGCAAAAAGACCGGGTTTTTATTGAGAGAAAAGGCAGTATATTTGATGTTTTCATGCTTAATTCTTCAGACGTTCTTGTTATGATAGAAAATTTTGTCAGAATAATGTAATTCGAAGAGAAAATGAACAAAAGAATGCTTTGAACGTTGGCGGTATACAGAAGCCCGAAATCATTCATACCCATAGCAAATCCTGAGTATTTTACATTGTTCTGTTTGAGGACCAATCGCACTGTGACAAAAATTTCGTAAGAATATGATGAAAGGCTAAAAATAAGAACAATAAGAGAAATTTGACGGGATGAAATATCCTACGAATTGGTCCGCAAATATAACGATGAAGATACTCAAAATGTGGCAAGGGTATAAATGATTTCGGGCTTAACTGTATATCTGGTACGTCGATAGACTGTAGGAAAGTCATAGAAGTTCAGAATTTATGAAGCTGCAACATTGTCATACGGTATAGCCTCCATTCGAATTGTTAGGTTTTATTCATTTGAAGATGTTAATCTTTATTTATCTTATTGTTTATGAAACTGATCATCTGTGATTTAGATTTTGTTTTATTTCGTATTGTTTTAAAGACTTTTACCACATTCCCACTGACACAGTTAAAGCCAGATTTATGTAAACTAGGTTGAATTTCAGCCAGTCAAATGCATTAGATTTGTTGGACTGACCAATTAGAAGGCGCAGTAAAAACCCAGGTCTATTTTAAGCTGGTTTACCTTGCAAATGTGAATGAAATATTAAGATTATTATATTTTCCATTCTGGTGAGATTTGAGTGGTCCTCCGCTAGGTCGGGTGTCCGTGCAATACAACTCTTACCAAACGCGTACAGCGCCGCTTTGAAATTGTTTAATTGCCGCCAAACGAGTGAAAGTAAGCAAGCAAAAGGGAATAAATTGGCATAGGAAAGGCCACAATAGCAACCTCGCTCGTCGGATCCCAAGGTGCTTGCGGTGGCGAATAAATGAATACGTTTTTACGCAGAAACACCGCAATACGACGAAGAAACCACCGCGAATGTTTATCAATTTAACGATTATAGATGTTACCAATACTTCGCAAAATTTATACACATTCTCTGTTGTTTCATCGTTGTGTCGCGGTACTTCAGCCTACAAATAAGCAAAAGAGGCCTTATATGAGAAGATCAGAAATTCAGTTCTCTGCAACCACGGGCTTAGGAAACGCTGAATTTAGAAGAAAGATTTACGTATTTTGAATCGAGTTATTCCTATCCTGATTTACCATTTCGTGTGCGATACACCTACTTGTTTTGCTTCTGTTTGTACTTCTCCTGCGAAGGCGCCATTTAATTCCCCGCGCATGATGGCAGATTGACAGGACCTCAAGGGCCCTGGAGAAATTATGCTCCTCAAACGGAAGCTCCTCTAAGTGGAATAATTTCTCCAGGGCACTTGAGATCATGTCAATCTGCCGCAACGCGTGGGGATTAGAATGACGCCTTCGCAGGGGAGGTATTGTACAAGCAGAAGGAACGCAAGTCGATGTAGTCTTTATTGTACCATACCCCTTGAAAGGCTGTTCGTGGCCAAAAGAGAACTCAGTGTTAGTGTGTTGGAGTTGAGTGATAGAATTTTGTATCGTTAAGGTTAACAAACGCTTTACCCTACATATTTTTTTCGGATGGTACAGGTTATTTTATTCACTGGGGGGGGGGGTGTCACGCTTTTCTTTCTCTTTTCGCCAAACTACACTTAACGCTTTTTGTACGAAGTCCTAAAAATTGATTAATCAATTTTTGATCTTATTGATTCATCCGAGATTTTGATCGACTAATATAACTAACTTATCGAGAGTTTTGACCTTACACATTTATTTATTTTATTTCTTTTTCACATGTACGAATTTCTTGAAGTGTGAACAAGCGTTGTACAACTTAGCATTTGTGATGAAGATTCATGCCATGATTTGAAACAAGCCTTTTCGTCATTTTCTTTCTTGCCTATTGTACAACAGTAGGAAATACCCTGGGTACCAGACCCTTTCTAAAAGAATTCTCTCTAATTTTCTTTCAAGAGGGTCTGGAACCCAGGGCAAGTAAGAACCCGTAAAGTAGAAACCAGTTAAAAACAGCCTGTTTTGTTTCCTATTAGAAGGGACTTGATCTGGAAACAGGCTGAAAGGTTTCTGATGATAGGTCGTTTAAAGAATATTTTCGCTCTTCGAATTCAGTCTTTGTGTTATTTTGGTCGTTTGTGGATCATCTTTTGCAACAAGTCCAACTAATTAATCGATCAAGTTAACTTAAATGATCTAGTTGGAGCTATTATCTTTGTTTGAACCAGGCTTTAAAGCCAAAACTGCATATACATCCTGTGGCGTGATCAGGATACTGGAGGCTAAATCCTTTTTGATGTACTGAATTGCGCTTGTTACGCCCCCTGGGTTCGGGAGGGGGGGTACTTAACTAGGGAAGTGACCTGGTGCGTGGCAGATCTCTCCACACCCTACACTCTGTCACACATAAAATGGCCCTAAAGTAAACCCTGTCGAACAGAAATTTTGCCAAAATCCATTGTTTCGAGAGAACTCTAAAAATGTCCTTCCACATGATACCCTGTTGCACAGCTTTTATCAGAAAAGGACACCCTGTCGCAAAATTTTTCTTGTAAAAGAGACATCCTGTTGAGCGGCACATCCCGTCAAGTCAAGTATGGGAGTACCCCCTCCTCCCCCCCCCCCGTGGTTATGGCAGAATATGAAAAAAAACCTGAGGCGATTCTGTATCAGTGCTTCTTAATCAATATTTACAGCCAGTTTCTGAATACAATCGGGTTTTGATTAATCTAGTTACTACGTCAATTACTTTATGTTACAATTTCAGTTCTACAGTCTTTAAATATCCGTAAGCGTTAGAAAGCTCTTCCAGTTTCCAGTTACACTGACTCTATCCGAAATCGAACATGCAGCACAGCCTGGTGTAAGCTACTCTCAAAATAAGGGTGTTCAAAGAAAGTACTCCCATTCAGAAAAAATCCAGCCTGGTTCACTTCAATCAGATTTGCCCAGAAAATGGACAAATTTGGAAGCCATTATCGATTTCACCGTTGGCTAGGCAACACCAATCGACGAAAAATGGCCCTTGCTCTGGCACTAATTCTGCAGAAGGTGAATGGAGAAATTGAAAACAAACACTTTTGGGACCATATTTGAACCTTTTTGCAGGTATTTAAGCAATAATCTGGGGTCCACAAGTGTGTCTAATGTGAAAATAAGCTTGGTTTGTCTGGAGCGAAAATGGGCCTTAGTTGCAAAGTCGGGAACTTTCACCGCAGTTCCAAAACGAAATGGCTCGTTGTTCTTCGAATTTCGGAAAGAAATTGCAAATGACGGTCGGTATTGGTAAAGAATATGCAGGGACGTAGGAAGCATCTCAGACTTGGGGGGCACGACGCTTCGACGCTTAGGAAAAGGAGCATTTTCAAAAATAAAAAGGGCACTTCATTGTTTATTGCAATATCTTGAGGGCACGTGCCCCCAGTCCCCCCCCCCCGGTTCCTACGCCTATGAGAATATGGTTTTACGTCGAATTTTGACATGCCGAAGTCGTTTACACCGCGCAAAACGAAGTTACGGCACAAAATGGTGAAAAGCCAATCAGATTGCAGAACGACCTCTTGTATCCCAGAGTAGAAAAAGAGCAACGAACTCACTCTGGGGACGAAATCACCAAAATCCAATGATGGAGCGTGAATTTATCCGTGAATGTGCTCATGTGGATCAATGTGAATGGGCAAAAACGGATGCTTTTCCCTCCGCTTTTGTAAGAAAAGGGAGCAATGCGAACAAGAATTTTTTATGCATCAAAAACGGATCATAACATATACGGAGCAGTTTCAACGGGACCTAAGGTTTTGCGACATTTCCTATATGTGCTTAGCAATTTTCGACAAATCGGAATATTCTGCTTGTTTCTGTTTATATGAGAAATTCTTGGCGATTTGGATGCGATGAGTTCTCAAGCAAAAACGTATATTTTCATATTTACATCTATGTTTGAGGAGAGTTCTTCAGCAGAAGCTGGTTTCGAGGGGCCCTCTGATAAAAACATTAATTATAACAGAAGAAAACAAATATAAAAATATCAGTGAAACCAAACTATAAACTAGGGTTCCTGTAAACCGTGGAACGACATAACGACTAATAACGACATAACGACTAATGACGAGCTATCAAATTACAGTATCGAGTTGTCTGTCCAAATGGGTGTATCAACCGGACCACCATGAGTACAGAATGGACTGATCAGTGGATCTAGGGGATAGCGGAACTCGCGAATGCTCTGTTTCTTTGGAAAGCAAAGTAAGAAACAAGTAAGCTCATCAATTTTTTTCCTCCGTATCCCTTGTTTCATGTAAATGTGTAAGTAGAAGATGGAAAGAATGATTCCCTGTTTCCAAATCCTTATTCCTAAAGCTTTTTTAATTTGTAGTTTTCTTCTCCACTTTAACTTAAACAGTTTTAATCTGACCCTTTGGATCGTGTACTCTATAGACTCTCCCCAAGTCTATTTCGTCAATCAAAAAACTGGGAAAAGGAAAAATCGGGAAAGGGACCTTTCAGATAGACTTATTACAGATGACATACCTTTTCAGATCGACCAATGACAGATGACAAAACAACATTTATCATGCCAAGAACTCTCTCTCTCTCTCTCTCTCTATTATTAGGAAGCCAAGGAATGTTACCTATACCCGTACCTGCAAAAGTCATTGTTGTTGTGTCAGGAAAAAATTTAAGGTGACAGGGAACCATTATTTCCATCGTCTACTTAGGAAAAAAATTGATGAGCTTGCTTGTTTCTTACTTTGCTTTCCAAAGAGACAGAAAATTCGCGAGCTCCGCTATCCCCTAGATCCATTGATCAGTCCATTCCGTACTCATGGTGGTCCGGTTGATACACCCACTTGGACAGACAACTCGTTACTGTAATTTGATAGCTCGTTATTAGTCGTTATGTCATTATTAGTCGTTATGTCGTTCCACGGTTTACAGGAACCCCTATAAACTATATTTACAGTACTCTCGAGTGCCGAATAATCGTCCCCCCTCCCCGCTTGTTAATTTTTGGAAAATTTTCCAACCCCCCGCCCTTATTCCGACTTCCCCTTTTATTAATTTTTGGACAAATGAAATGATAGTAAACATAATTTCTTAATAAATGCTAGAAAAAGTCTCTAGAAGTACATTCAACAGCACCAGAGCTCAAAAGTAGATGCATCAGTAACATCACTGTTAACATAAATATGTAAAAGATACGTATTTACCTAGCAAAACGACTATTTTCTATTTCTCCGATTATTCCAGCCCCCCCCCCCCGATTATTTTTACATCGAACTATTTCCAAGCCCCCCCTCCGTTTGTTTGATACTCGAGAGTAACTAAACAAATAAAGCATTCGTAATTGCGCTACGAACAGAGCTTTGTAATATACGACGCTTCGGGCTTAAACGCATCATCATTATACATATCTACAGTACTTAATATCTAAAACGCATGGAGAGTTGTGCTTAAGCTGAGATATCCCCTTGCGGAAATGTCTCTCTGATACGCAAACGGGCTTTGCGTCGCTACTCAGAATCGTGTGTCTTCAATGGCAGCTTATCAAGCAACAACATACATTTTCATATTTACGTCTATATTTATGGAGAGTTGTCCTACAGCAAAAGCTGGTTTCGAGGGGCCCTCTGATAAAAACATTAATTACAACCGAAGAAAACAAATTAAACAAATATCAGTGAAATCAAATGGCTATAAACCACATTTACAGTAACTAAACAAATAAAGTACTAGTGGTAGATCTTCTAGCTATTCTACAGAAGAGCCTGGAACGAGTGTTATTTTTATAAATTGGCGTTAGAGCTTCTATCACTATTGTGCACATTCAAAAATTCTACAAAGTGAATCAAAACATCGTTCGATTCAGATTCTTTCTGAGAATTGCTTTGTAATATACGACGTTTCCTGCTTAAACCCCTTATCATTATACAAATTTACAGTACTTAATATCTAATAAAACGCACGGAGAGTTGTGCTTAAAGTCTTTGGCTGCCAATTAAATTATTGGCTGCCAATAAAATCCATTCGTTTGGTTTTGTGCAGAGGGAGGTCATCCGCTGAGCCTTGGCTGTTCTAACACAGAATTAAAATCGAACGATATTTTGATACATTTCGTAGAATTTTTGAATGTGCACAATAGTAATAGAATTTCAAACGTCACTCAATCGAGCCTTTCACATGAAAATGTACAAATATCGCAGAGAAAAGAATGGGGTTTCATGAACATCTCTTGTGGTGATCAAAAGCGACTGATAAAAGGAGGCTATGACTTTATTTATAGCGACAGTAGGACTTTTAGCCGAGATATCCCCTTGCTAATATGTCTCTCTGATAGGTAAACGGGCTTTGCGTCGCTACTCAGAATCGAGTGTCTTCAATGGCAGCTTTGCACTTCTGACAGTAAAAGTCTACAGTTGATATGGACTCAGTTACTATGGAAATATTAGCCGTATTTGTATTTGCGCTTACGCACGAATCCTCACCTTTCCTGAAACCTTTATTGGTTACAGCACCGGGGGTAGCATCCTTACCTTCTCCTTTACCAGCAGACTTGAAACAAGCAGCGATAGACTTCGGAAGCTTCTTAACAATTTCCCCCCGCAGGATTGGATTGCGGTAGAAATAAAGCAAGGGGTTGATTACGCCGTTACTGCAGCTTAACCACACACTTACAGGGCCTGCCATTTGAACGATACATGATTCTGTGCCTATTGCATAGAAATATTCTAAAACAAGCGCTGGTATCCATATAGCAAACATTAAGCCAATGACAATAGCTATTGTCTTGGCGACCTTCATTTCGCGTTTTGCAAGTGGACCCGAGGCTGAGCCAACACGTGTGGTCCTCTGGCGGGATGAGCGAGTCATACGCAGAATACCGATGTAAAGAACAACAATTACGATTAACGGTATCACAATATGAATACCTAAATATGGATAGTAATATACCGGCAATACATTCCATTCGTATGCATCTCCCGTTGTGGGAGTAAAATTCCATCCCATGAAAGCAACGGCACTGAATATATACAACCACATACATGGCAATGTGATTCGTATCACTAATTTAGATTTAACTGGTAACAAGGTTTTTAAGGTTTTAAATCTTTCTACAGTTATTATGGTGACGATGACAAATGGTGCAGCTAACGAGAACATCCACACACAATTCAAAATATAAGTACCGATCTTACCAGTTAACCATTTTGGATAAATTGATACGTAGATGATTTCCATTGATGGTAAGGAGAGCGAGATTATAATATCGCTTAACGAAAGGTTAGCAATTAGTAAGTTACCGAATGAATGAAGTTTCTTCACGCTAAATATAGTATAACAAACTATTAAATTGAGTACAGGGGAAAGTAAGACAACGATGCCCAACAGAGATGACACTGTGACTTTGTACGCCATTGGGAATGTGCATTCACTAGAAGATGTTTCGTTTGAGGATGTCATATTGGTAGAGTTGGAATGCTTGCCTTTGCAGAACTGAACAGGGAAGATGTGTTGCTTGAAAAAGCTTGACTGGAACTTTCACGGGACTTATTTTGGCCCTTCTGTCTCCTCTCTCTAGTTGTTCTCACAGCTGCAGACTTCTTGCTCCTTCTACCAAAAATCTTATATTCAGCGATTTTTGTTCTGTTTGTTACGGCTTGATAAGAACGCCAAGATATGGAGCAAGCATTTATGCTTCCTTCAAACCGCAAAGTCCAAAATCTTTGACCACTCCTCCTGTTTCTTTATCTCGTAGTCAAACGCAACATCCAAGAAATGAATTGAACAGCTATGTCTGCTTCTAGACCTACTGCCAGTGTTACCTCTGGTTAATATTGCTAGCTATGCTGACAAACATTGAAATGAGCAAATTGGGCATGAACGTTCAGAGTTTTCTCCAGACAAGTCTTGTAAGTTTGTTCATGAATGGTTACTTCTCTAAGTGCTCATATTTGTTCTGCGAAGTGACATGAAATTCTCTTGTAGACATCAAATATCAAATGCAAAGAGCTGAGCATAGAGTTAAAACGTTGTCCTCATTGCCTATGGCTATTGTCATAAAAGAACGTCAAATTTGTTCACCAACGTTTGCTTTAAACATGAAATCCAAGTTTCTGGGCTTCTCTCCAATTTCAAGCTTTTGCATGAAAGTGCTACGTCTTCAGAATCAATTTGGTCCTTCACATAATAGTAGAAAGAAAATTCTTGAAATAAGTTGCACAAACAATGTTCTTCTCCCTTTTAGGAGATCATTCCATGATTTGGGATCACAAGACATGGGAGTAATTGCCTTGTAAGAAACTCTACTCTCAGATCACCAAAGGAATTAAGAACTTCTAGCGAAGGAAAAACAATAATTATGAAACTTAAACTTTGTTTGCTCCTTGCACGTTACTCCTAAAAGTAATAAATAGACAGTGGCATAGTCTAAAGAATTGTTTGTTTACCAAAGAAACGGAGAGCCCCGCCGACGCAAACAGCGAGAATCCTATGAACCTCCTAAGAAACTGGTAACAAACTTTCAGTACCCGTATCTGCTGGTTTTAAGAAACTTTCAATGCTGGATGATATTAAGAATTTTTGAAGAGATTGAATTCAAGAATTTTTAAGAAATTTCGGTAGATTTAAAAAAAATAAGCGTGACAGGTACAAAAAACATCACTCACCTAAATTATTCAAAGACTCAATCTTGCACCTCAGAAGGAACTTTAGAGTGTTGCTCCCTCTAGCTCAACCATGAAATGAGACACAGACAGTGGGCACTTGTCTCTTTATAAACAATTCATGTACAGTAACCAGAGCAACAGTTTTTCTCTTTCCTACCAGAAATTCTGTCATTCCTAGTGAATTATTGATGGAAAATGCGAGCAATAAGATATATCTTATTTCAGGATTGGCGTGAAATGTAAAAATTAGATAGCACCTTTCTTTGAAAGCAAGATTAACTATGTCAAAAGCTAATCAATTCTTGTACTAGGACTTCGCGGATGTGATTTTATTGCAATTTTTCAGGAATCTAGAAACAGAATATCTTAGAAACAGAATGACAGAACAGACGATCGCGCTAGGGATGGCGACGAAGAATTTTTTACCAAGAGCCTTTGTGGTATTGAAGAAATTAGCCAATCAAATCAATCAAAATTCAATGTGACGCAAAGTATCTTGTTAAACATTCCTGTCCACCATCTTTAGTGCAATCGTCTATTATGCCACACTGAATCTGAATCTGATTGGTACTGTAGGAATCGCGAAGTCTGGGCCTAAATAGGGCCAGGTTTTTCAGGCCCCGTTCACATTTCTCCGTTTTTGTACAAAACGGAGATTAAAAGCTCCGTTTTTGTGAAAGTGTTCACACTGATCCGCACAAAAATGCCACAAAAACGGAGGTTTTCGAAAACACTGTCAAAAGTGGATATCCACAAAAACGGGGGTCTTTGAAAACGCTCCAATATCCAGTAATGAGCTTCACAAACCCGGAGCAATGTGAACGCACAAAAACGGATATCTTTGGCTCCGTATTTGTTATCAGGCAGATGAATGTGAACGCACAAAAACGGAGGTTTTTCTCTCCGTTTTTGTACAAAAACGGAGCAGTGTGAGCGGGTAGCTTCGATGCAACAAAAACGGATACAAAAAACGGTGTGAACGGGGCCTCAGAGTAATATTACGAGTCTTTGTTGACTGAAGCGCCATCATCAAGTCAAAGAGCACAGGGAAACAAAAGACTCATCATCATAAGCATATTTAGCGATTTGTAGCTAAAGAAAATATCATTGTCCGTGCTGCAAGTTTGCTCTTTTTCACTGTTCAAGCTCTTTAGACCAGATTTTGAAGCCATTTTGCTTAGTGTACGAGAACTCCCGCTTGTTTGGGCCATTTGGAAATTGAGCACACTTTATCATAGTAATATTATTAGTCCCTTTTGACAAAGTGATATCAGCAAATCAAAGAATGCAGGGAAGCAAGGGATGAAAAGGCATAAGTCTATCACCCCCTCCCAAGACTCATCTTTGGACAAATCTAATGTAAACATCGTCGATATAGCGGACAGGACTTCCGCTCATTTCCTACCTTAAAAAAACCTTAAATTTTTTTTATATTTCGCCTTGCATCTCAAGGCAGTCTTTAGGACACTGGGATTAAACAAGCTTATTGAAGCAGTACCCTGGTCCTGCCTCTCGATTTGACCAACAACTTGTGATTCCATCACGGGGGAAGGGTGGGCTCTTGGCTAAATTTCGAGTAGGGGCGTACTCGTACTATCCACAGCTTCAAATGGTACCGTTGGCTAGACCAATTTTCATGAAAATGATACCCCTTGCTAGACTAAATTCTACATAAAAGTGTGAAATGAGTTGGCGCTTTCTCGACAAAATCTCCAACTTTTCGCTTTCCTCTAGACCAAAATCACCAAAATTTTAGGTTTCTATTCAGGAATGCATGACCAAAATTTGACCTTTCTTTAACCAAAATTGCCAAAAAGTATTCCCTTGCCAGAAATTAAATTGCAAAGAAGTATACCCGTGGCTAGACTAGAATGACGAGCGAGAATCTATACCCTTACGGGCATCCCTAGGTACCTTTACTATGGAAGAACCCTCCCCCCGCTTGAAATCACAGAGGAGTGGTGACTCTCGTCAACCTACGTAACAGGTTGGACAAGGCGGGGCTCGAACCATCAACCTTCCGACTGGAAGTCGAGTGTGCTACCAGTGAGCCATTCTCGTACTTTCAATGTCTTAGATTTGGATGTGAAGTCAACAGATTTGCGTCGCGTGATTAATGCTCATTTGCTGCAGAATAGCACAAAATTCGTGCAAATTTGGCTGAACGATAAGGCATTTCGTTCCGATTTTTATAGATGATTTCTCGCAACAAAAGCAGTTAGAAGAACTTCAAAAATCATCTGCCTTTTAACAGAGATCGTTATTTTATGATCAATTTTTCATTCTGTTTCACAGTCAAATTCGTATCATTTAGCCATAGAATGAATGGAAATGCAGCCATACACCAAATCAGTTGAGATTTCTTCAAACGCAGCACACAAAAACACTTCTACAGATGAGAGGGTCACATAATTTGGGATGTGATGAATCATCATAATGAAAAGCAAGCAGAGAAAAAGGCTCAGTTTCTTCTTGAATTAAATATAGCTTCGGAAAAAACTGATCTGATTGCTGATGAAATCGCTCTCCTTTTTTTAACTATTTCAAGCACGTGTGTACTACTCACAACTGTCACCCGGATGTCAAAGTCACTCAGCTTTCGTACTACCAACTGCCATAATCACATCAACTCGCAATAGTATTGTCTCCTACGCCTTAATGGACAGGTTCAAAAGCTTTGAAAGAGGTTGGTGCATAATTCATGATATATATTTTTGAACTGAATTTCTTCAAAGAAACTCTAGCTATCGGATGTCCCAGAAAAAAGGTAACAGATTTGATCAGGGCTAGCGCTAACAATCTTGCTTAAATCAATCAGAATAATCTTTACACTTATCCTCGAAAGTTAACCTAGAAATAGACACCGTGTTTATTCATATTAGCGCATCGAGAGAAGAGATTTTTATCATGAAAATCTAGATTTATGTCCATCTCCAAACCATAGACTGATTGCATGTTCATAGTTATCGCTATTGATAGACTCATGGGCACTCACACTACGACTCATAGACTTTCAAATTAAAAATTGGGACTAAGCTGTCCCCTATCGATTTCAGAACTGGATGTGGAAACCACGGCAAAACTGTAGGAACTCCAGGCAATGGCGGATGGGCATAAGTTGCCGGCTCGAGCCGCCAATCCTAAAACACCGCATTCAAGTTTACAGTGATGTTAGCAAAGAACAAAAGCTGCGAGTATACAGATGAATGCTTCCTTGTTCCAAGGATCAACAAACCTTTCATTGTGAGCCAGAAGTCCCTTATTCTTAAGGCCAATTAGCTTGCACCGCAGTAATGAGAATTTTCCATTGTCTACGGTGGCTTGCCTCGTTTTTGAGACTACACCTTAGCCTTGTTTCATAGCGCTCACCGCAATCTGTTCATTCCCTTCTCAAATTTTAAAAATGAAAGCACGTAAGTCCAAGTTTGAGCAAAAATAAAAATGTTATTGTTGTTGTCATTGTTGTTGGGACTTTTTTGTAAGTCGATCCAAATCAGAGCTGTTAGGCGTTGGCCTAAACTACAAACGCGCTGTTTTGGGGATCTCCTCAAGGAAAGCATAGCAGCTTAGAAATTCTGAACAAGGTCGCGTGTGCTTAGGAACACATTTGAATAGAAATGTAAAACTAAAAATTGACAAACGCATCAAAAAAGAGAGTCACCAAGGAATACCTTTATCAAAATGAATTTACAAAAGAGACAAAATTGAAGCACGACCGAGCACTTTCGGGGACCTTATCCTTGTGGATGCTTCATCCTAAACCCCAAGCCTTGGGTATATGTGATGGCTTGCTTCTTAGTAATTCCAATAATAACACATGCATTTTATTGAACAAATAAGATCTTTTCATACCCAATGAGATTTTTTCACTGATGTACAACTTTGATAAGGCAGATGTAATTCAAAGCTTGTGTGAAATGACATAGATGAAGAGAGATGTTTCTTCGGGACAAAATCCGTGAATTAGATACACCACTTTAATTAAGCAGCCTCGTATTGGAAATTTGTCAAAATTTCTTCCTATTGTTGATATGAAAATTTCGAGCCCAGATTTCGATTTGGAACCCAAATGTTAGTCTGGTTACATGTTTTCAAACTGCTGATAATTGTGATGTTGATTTTATGACAATGTAAAGTTACAAAGTTCAAAGATTTATAAGGGATTTGACCGTGAAAAGTCGTTCGGGGTGAAACTTTACACCCCGAGCCATTTTCACAGTCAAAGCCCTTATAGATTTTCAAACTTTACATCGCCATAAAATTAACACTACAACCGCTAGCAACATGAAAACTTAGGGTTAGACTAAAGTTTGGGTGCTAAATCCGAATTTGGGGTCTAAAACTTCATATGAAAGAATTTTGAACAATTTCCAAAATGAGGCTGCATAGATCTTGTTTTGACAAACCGAAATAGGAGCGTGCAAAAAACTACTACTGTCGAAACTGGTCTGTCAGACTTCCACAAAATGGTTGTTACTGTCCTCAAAACTACTTTCCCCAAACAAGGACCAATCGTAATTAACTAAAGAAATTACAAAAAGTATGATGAGAATGTTTTCAAAAGTGATCTTCGACAAGAGTTACAAAAAATAGATCCATCGAATTTGAATTACAGTTCATTTGAAACTGCTTTTGACAGAGTTCTAGACAAACATGCTCCAGTTAAGAAAAAATATGTCCGGGCAAATGATAAACCATTTATGACACGTGCTCTGCGTAAAGCTACCATGTTGCGTTCTAGGCTGCGTAATAAATATAACGAAGATCGAACTGCTGAAAATTGGAACAAGTTTCGCAAACAGCGAAATTCTTTTGTTAAGCTATTTCGAAAAGAAAAAAGAAATTATTACAACAACCTGGACATCTCACATATCACCGACAATAAGAAATTCTGGAAAACTGTGAAACCATTTTTCTCTGACAAATCACATTCTAATAACAAAATAGTTTTGACCGAAGGAGAAAAAATTATCTCCAACGATGTTGAAGTAGCAGAAACTATGAATGAAGTTTTCGTTACCGTTACTGATTCTCTTGGAATAAATGAAAATTCCAATAATGAAAATGCAACAGAAGGAATCTCGGACCCCGTTGAAAAAGCTGTACAAAAATTTGCGAATCATCCAAGCATTTTAAAAATTAAAGGTCACTATCACAATGCTGGCCCCTTTGTTTTTCAAAAAGTTACCCCTGATGCCGTTTACAAAGAGATTAGGAATTTAAATCCTAAGAAAGCTACAACACACAAAAATATCCCTCCTAAAATTCTTAAATCTAATTCTGATTTGTGCGTGGAGCCTTTAACACAAATCTTTAACGATTGTGTTGACAATTCGACTTTTCCTGATGAGCTGAAGTGCGCGGATGTCACATCTCTTCCCAAGAATGGACCAACCAATACCAGGACTAACTTTAGGCCAATTAGCGTTCTGCCAACGGTCTCAAAGCTGTTTGAAAGAATAATGGACAAACAGATAGTTGCTTTTATTACGCCTTTTTTATCTTCACTTCTCTGTGGTTTTCGACAAGGTTACAGTGCTCAACATGCTCTCGTAAGGCTTTTAGAAAAATTCAAGATAAGCCTCGATAAAGGTGGTAAAGCAGGGGCAGTATTGATGGATCTCTCCAAGGCATTTGATTGTATTAGACATGATCTCTTGATTGCAAAATTGCATGCCTATGGCTTTTCTTATGAAGCATTAACACTCATTAATGATTACCTCACAAACAGACAACAGAGAGTCAAGGTAAATGGTTCCTTCAGTTCTTGGAAAGAACTAACACGAGGTGTTCCTCAGGGGTCAGTCTTAGGCCCACTGTTGTTTAACATATACATCAATGATCTCTTACTTTTCATTCAAAGCTCAGATATCTGTAATTATGCAGATGATACCACAATCTATGCTTGCGACAAGAACCTGGAAAACAGAACTCATAAGCTTGAAAATGACTGCAATGTAGCATTAGAATGGTTTGCCAACAACTTTATGAAATTAAATGCAGATAAATGTCATCTTTTGGTCATTGGGAAGAGATGTGATGATCCAGTTGCTGTTAAGATTGGAAGCGCCGAAATCGTTAATAGCTCTGAAGAGAAATTACTTGGAGTTCATATTGATAGTAAACTCTCCTTTGACCATCACGTCTCGAAACTTTGCCAAAGAGCCAGTAATAAACTTTATGCACTTGCCCGCATATCCCCGTATATGGATCATAACAAACTAAGAATCTTGATGAGGGCATTTATTACTAGTCAATTTCAATACTGCCCTTTAGTTTGGATGTTCCACAACAGGCAGCTGAACCAAAAAATCAACAAAATACAGGAAAGGGCATTGAGAATAACATATAAGAACACCGAATCGACTGTTAGTGACCTATTACAGCGGGACTGTGCAGTCACTATTCATACAAAGAACTTGCAAATACTTATGACTGAAATGTACAAAACTAGAAATGACCTAAATCCCTCATTTATGCAGGAAATTTTCTGTGAAAATATTACTCACTACAACTTGCGTAACAATAACGAATTTATTCAACCAAGAGTGAGATCAGTCAACAACGGCTCTGAAAGCGTCAGGTTTAAAGGTCCGCAGCTATGGCAAACGTTACCACCAACAATACGCAATTCAGAATCCCTTTATCAGTTTAAAACAAAGATAAAGAATTGGTACGGAGAAAATTGTTCATGCAGGTTATGCCGCACATTTGTTCCCAACCTGGGCTTTTTGTAATGCACATTTTTAGATATCTGTTTTTATACTGTTTGATATTGACAATTTGTAAATATTTTATCCACCATTTTTATGTAATGTTTGTATTGTAATATTTTTAGGTTGGAATTAATTAGCTAACTACTTTTAGCTATTTTTACTATTGTCCAACTGTAAAGAAATTGATAATAATTAAAGTGGTGTATTGGCAAGTTCGGGCTTGGATTTCTGATAAGAATTTTCGGAAGCATGAGGCTTCTTGCGCTTACTTCGCTATGATTCAGGAGATTCCAAAACAAGCGCTTTAACAGCTTAGGCCAAAATCCAAAAGCTCTGCTTGGAGGTAGGGGCAAATCTGGGCTTTCAAGATGAAAATATCTACCCTAATTAATCCAATGTCAACCAACAAGGTATCTATCTTCAAGTTAACTTTCGAGGATTAGTCTAAACCCCGGGGGGAGGGTAACATGGCATGTTGAGGGTCAAAGGTATGTGCCACCCACATGGGTGGGTTTTTTGGGTCCAAAATTCTCTAATTAAGGGTCCCTTTTTTCGGCAGATTCTCCTTAAACATGGGTGGGTTTTCCAGAAATTGGCAAAAAATGGACAAAAATGGGTAGTTTTCTGCCAAAATTTTTCATAAAAGCGGGTATGACGGCAAATGTCGGTATTAGAAGAGGATAGCTTTCTGAGAATTGGGAGGCAGACCCCCGTCCATCCGCAAGTCATGTACCTTCCCCACCGGGAGTTTAAAGATTATTTGCAATTGATTGGAGTTCAACCTCGTCCCCAGGACCTTGATTCAAGCTAAATTCTTAGTGCTAGCCCTGTTCAAATCTGTTGCTCTTTTTCTAGGACAACCGGTATATTCTTATAATCCTGCCGTTGGACTTCTCTGAAATGTTCACCATTTGCAGAATTACAGTTTTTTCCTTCTTTACGAATTATGGAAAATTTTTGAAATGCACATAGAAACATTTAAGTTTCTCAACCTTTCTGACGAAACATGAAACAATTTTCGAGGAAACCATGTACTTCATGAATGTCTGTTATTTAGCTCCAAGCAAACGTCTTGCCGATCACTGATTAACGATTGAAAACTTGACGACGCCATATTTTCAAACGAGTCAAAATATCGGATGTCCTAAAAAGTATAATCATTTGAACAGTTCCTGCGAAGGAGCCTTGGATTGAAATATCTCATTTTCAGTTTATGGTATAGATGAGATCTCAACTTAGATTCTGCTACCTTGCATGCCCAAATCGGGTTTGCATTCATAAACAGGCAAAATTCCTGAGGCAGGCTAAGACAGATGGTTATTGAACGATGCAGTTACTACCTATGTGTAGTTTGAAAAAACTTTTGAGGCAGCTCAACAACACATTATTTTTAGAAGTCTGTTGAGCTGTGCAAGTGAATTTAATATTAACTAATTTAAAACCCAATTATGACTGAACAATCATATCTGCGATGCAATTTGGGTTAGGAAGATACTTCACTATTAGAAGACAACTTAACAACGTTCCTGTTCCCAAAGTCCTACAAGGTTGCACCATATGGATCTTTTCTTAGCGTTTTCTCTCTAATCGATATAATAGTTTAATTGACCAGACAATTTTTAAGAATAGTTTAATGGCTGAGCTGACACGAAATTTTCTTCAAATTACACATTGATAGGAGTAGCACGATTCAATAACCATCTGTCTTCGACTGCTTCACAAGTTTTGCTTGTTAAATGAATTACTGCGCGAATACAAGCCCGATTTGAACAAGGTGGACTTGCCCAAGTCGTTATGGAAGAAAGGAAGAGATAACTTGTCGCAAGCAGCTCACAGCTGGATAACACAGCTGGATGGCCGGATGGTTTTTGGTACGGCAGACGGCACCTTTGATCATAATGCTTGACCAACAGCAGGCAAGATACTGCTCACTTTCTTACATGGCGACTTTGGCAAGTCCATGGACAAGCAAGGTCGCAATATCTAAGTTGAGATCTCGTCTATACAATAAAACCGAAAACAAATTCCGGAGACAAATATTTTTGAATCCAACGCTCCTTCGTAGAAACTGTCAACGCGCTTTCTGGGACACCCGTATGAAATAAACTGTAAGTTCAAAAAAGTATCCCGCTTTTTGAAAAATCCAATGGCGGGATTATAGTAACGTAGCTAAACAAACTCGTTCCCAGAGCGTTCTTACGTCATGCACTTCTCGCGAAGCCGAATGAACACCCTGGTACACTTCGATCAAATCTGCCCAGAAACTGGGCAGATTTGGAGCCATTATAGACTTGCAGCTTGATAGGCAACGCCAAGTGACGGAAAATGCCCGTTGCTCTAGCGCTATTTCTGGAATAGATAAATCAAGATGCTAAAGATAAACACTTTGAGGAACTTATTTAAGCCTTTCAAAGGTATTGGAACAATAATATGGGGTTGGCAAGTGTGTTAAATGTGAAAATAAGCACGGTTTGTTTGGGGCGAAAACGGGCCTAAATTGAAAATTAGAGAAACTTTCACCGCAGCTTCCAAAATGAAATGGCTCGTTATTCCTCGAATTTCGGAAATAAATTGCAAATGATTGTTGGAATAGGTAAAGAATATGGTTTTACGTCAAATTTTGACATGCCGCGGCCGCTTACCCCGCGCAAAACAGAGTTACAGCGCAAAATGGCGAACAGCCAATCAGGTTGCAGAACGGCATCTTGTATCCCAGAGAAGAGGTAGAGCAACGAACTCACGCTGAGGACGAGATTGGTGGCTAGAGTTTCTTTTAAGTCATTCAGCTCACAGAAATAGGTGATCATCATCGACAATGGCTGCGGTCACACTAGCATCTAATCCCGAATTGTTTCATTTTCTTGAAATTGATCTATGACTTCAGAAAATACAGCATTACAACCATAGAAAGACACTGTGCCCTCACTTAAAAGACCTGGAACCAGCCATGGTTCTTATTGCGTCAAATGAAAAGCAAAACAAAGAGAACCTCGGCCAGAATACAATAGCAACAGTTGCTTTAATCGACAACTCAATTCACAGCGATTAGTAACTGCAGACAAAGGAAATTCTCTCAACAAGTAAATCAAAACAAACATGATGGCGAAATTTTCCCCGAAACCAGCAGGGCAAACTCTCGCTTTGTGCAAGCGAAAGTTTGCTTCTAAAAGAAGTTATGCGCTTATGACAAAGGTAGAAAGGCAAATCTAAAGTCCTCTTTGGAAGATTTTGCTTCAAAAGCCGAACACAAGGAATTATCATTCCCGCGTATTTTAGGCGTAAATGAAACGATTACAACACAGCTCCTGAGTCAACTAAACAAAATCCGCGAGACAGAATTTTAGATTTAACCTTCTTCTTTCGTTAGAAGCACACAACATCTCTTGAACACCACATTTCGCTTGCACAAAGCGAAAGTTTGACTTAGTGATTTTGGGGCAACCTTCGAGACCGTGTCTGCTTTGCTGTATCGGTTGAGAGAGTTTCTTTTGTCTACAGTTACTAATCGCTTTGAATTAAGGTGTCAATTAAAGCAACTGTTGTTAATGTATTACAAAATATGTCCTGCTAGGCCAGAAACGACTTTCCTGTTAAACGAAAACGGACCGCAAAGGATCATTTTAGCAAAGGATCTTTAATTAACTCGCATTCCATATGGCTTTAACTAGCTCTATAAATCCCATGCTGCTCAAACCTTCACGTGTCTGTTCCCGTATTTCTTCTTCGTCCGGTACTGGCACTGGTAAGTTTGATTCATCGGATGTGACTATATACGACGTAATGCTGTCCCTACATATCGGACACAGTTTAGTCCTTCTAAAACATACCCCACAGATGCATGTATGCCGGCAAGGCAGCAAGGCTCTTGTAACTGGAAATGAATGACAGATGATGCAAAGATCTTGTGTTTGATCGGCTGTTGCAGCCTCTGTATTTGCCTCCAGGTCAGGCACACCAGATGAGTAAAGATTCTGCGAAAAGAGATATCTTTTTATTCCTCAATGACAAATTTACAAGAAATGTTAGCAGTTACAATATCCACAAACTAAATAATTTGTCTATGGCTACCCAACAGCCATTACACGAAAAGAGTACAAAACAAATAAAGCTATACACTATCATAATTTGGGAGATTTTGTATGAAGACGGAAAATGAAGCTACAAGTTAAGATAGCTTACACCAGATAAGCAGGAGCGTGCAGGTTCAAAGTTTAGAAGAACTAAACATTTGACGATGTTTCTACTAAGCGACAAACAAAGATCAAGAAAACGAGATGAAAATTACAATGTTCAAATTCAAAATAAAACCTTGCGCAATAAGAGACATATAATGTACACTCAGCGAATGTGTGTTGTTTTTGTGTCAAATCTTCTGTCTGCGCCATCTTGACCTTAACTGACTGCGAATAGTGCTTCGCTGTGTTTTGCTGTATCTTCCTGTGATACGGCAAAATACTGCGAAGCACCATGCGCAGTTAGTTATGGTCAAGGTGGCGCAGAAAGTAGATTTGACACAAAAACAACACATATTCGCTGAGTGTACATTATATGTTTCTTATTGCGCATGATAAAATCATTCTTCTCGTCGTGACGAACGCTAATAAGATCACACGACACTTTTGTAGAAGTCAGCAGTACTTTAGAGGTCTCCATCCTGCAAATAAGTGCGATTGTTTGTGGAAAGGCCACAACATATAACCTGAACGCAAGATTTATTTCGCCAGAAAGATGCAGAGAAAACTTTTGCAAAAATAGAGGAAGAAAGTTTCCAGTGAAACTGTGTGGGAAGCATCAATTAATTGGTTGAATTCAAAGACATCTGACATCATCGAATCTACAGCTTGACAAATGCATCTTTATTCAGGAAGGTTGTCCTTCAGCCGTAGCTGTTCAAGGGAGTCTCCCCTAAAAACATTAATCACAATATAAATATAAACAATATAAATATAAACTTTTGGGGAAATTAGAAAGAACATAAACCAGAATGTTAAAGCCTTAAACAAACTTAAAAATTCTATGATAAAAGATAACTGAGATTAGGTTTATGATTCATTGCGATTTCTAGCCTTGATCAACCTAAGAGCCTGTTTACATGAGCCTGAGCTGACTCCAACCCGGCACAGAGGATCAGCCCTTCTCCAGTCACATCTCTTCAAGCGTTTACACGAACCCAGTAGCCAACCCAGGTCAACCTCTGCCAAGGCGGGTAACCCTTCTCGATGGTAGGGTTGACCCTTTGAGACCCCGTTTACACGAACCGGTCAGCTCGTACTGCCTCATTAAAAATATTGCTGTTTACACAAACCCGGCGCAGCTCAGTGGCGTGGTAAATAAGCAGCCCATGGCAGTTCTGTGAGTTGCTTAGTTGACATGAGGCAAGTTAGGTTTTTGTTTGCCTTTTGTCTTCACGATAATACGTTTTGTTCAAATGACCCCGCCCGGGTTGAACTGACCTGCCTTAACATGGAAAAATTTGACTAAAAGCCAGCCCGCCTCAATGGGTCAACCCTGCACTCAAGAAGGGTTACCCGCCTAGGAGGGTTGACCCAGGCTAGCTACTGGGTTTATGTAAACGCTTGAAGAGATCTGACTGGAGAAGGGCTGACCCTCTGCGACGGGTTGGATCCAACCCGGGCTCATGTAAACAAGACAGGGGGTTGGCTTTTTGTAGAGCTCTCCATGTGAAGGCGGGTCAGTTCAATCGGGGTCATTTGAACAAAACGTATTATCATGAAAACAAAATGCAAACAAAGGGCCAATTCGCCATGTGTCAACTAATGTAACTCACAGAGCTGCTCCTGGCTGGCTATTTACCACGCCACAGAGCTGCCCCTGAATCGTGTAGAGAGCAGTTGTGTTAAGAGGCGGTTAGAGCTGACCCAGGGTGAATACTACCCGGGTTCGTGTAAACGGGGCCTAAATTCGACATAAAAGGTATGAATCTTTCTACTACCTTTAATGGAATGACCCGTCCATTAGCAGTTTGAATGCACTGATAATCAATGGACCAACTACACTTCTCTGTGACATCACCAGATTTTGTCTCGATAACAGAAAGAAGGCAAACCTATAGATTAAACATAGAAAATGCTTCCAAAAGAAAGAAACCAGAATTTACAGTACAGTAAATCCCCGCATATATGAAGCTACCGAAATAAGAAGCTAGAAGCTGTTTTTCCTACATTATGCACCTTGCACTCAAGAACCTTTTTCAGTTTGATGAAAGGCAGGTTCTTATTGCAGGGGTAGCAAAGTTAATATTTGATTTTTGCTATGTGGGTCATTTTGGCCTCAATTCACCGTTAAAGTTTAATTCTCCTCCTATGGGGCTGAACATCTTTTGGGAAACTCTAAAAGGGCCTACAAAAGGCACCCTTCAAATAAGAACCTATATACCTTGAAATTAGTGTTAGTGCCTTTAAAATAAGAACCTATTTCAGCCTCTCTCTCGAAAAAGTGGGTTCTTATATGCGGGGATTTACAGTAGCTTTAACCAGCCCGAAGTCAGGTTAAAAACGCTCCTCGGATGTTTCATTAATGAATTGTTGTTGTCTAAAATGAATGAAGATTACTTCGGAGCCCCCACTTATCATGCAGTTTTCTTCTTTTCGCCTCTTGTTTAAAATTCATCAAGTCTATTGTTAGCAAAAGAGGGGGACTTGGGGTTGCGTTGCAGGTTTGGTCAGTTTACGTTTGAATCGTGCGGGTTTTTTGGGTTTTGAAATGTGTCACGGGTTAAGGGTTAGGCCAATTTTTGTGCTCGGGTTTCGGATAGTTAATTCAATTCAAAACTTCCTATTTTTTGGGTTGTCGAAGTCATACAGTCTACATTGTTTACTGAGATCGAAAGACCAGCTTTCGAATGTTTAAAACGATGCACAGAGAGTCATTGAAAGAAAAATGCTGAAAATGATCAAAGAATACTGGCGAAAATTCAAGATTTTTATTTAGTTTTGTATCAATCTTGATCCGGGCTTGCGGGTTCTGGTATCCCCCCCCCCCCAAAAAAAGAGCGATAAGGAGATAATTGTGTCCTACACAGAACTAAAGTTGGAAACATGCATCGCATCGTGTAAAATATGTCATGACGGTTTCAGGTGCATTAAGAGGCGAAGTTCAGGCTTTCTAAATATTATGGTAGTTTTGCTGTTTTTCTAAATCCTCTTTAATCTCCACTTTCAACTTTCGCACCATAACATTAATTGTTGCTGTTTCAGATCACACCCGTATTTTAATGGCAATTAGGATGCGTCAAATTGATAAAAAATATTTACAATATAAACATGCAAATAAAGTAAAATATATTTCAGAACATGATATGAATTGATATGATATCATGCTTAAAGGGGCAGGGCCATGTAATGTAAACAAACTTTTTCGAAACGACGATTTGCAGCAATTTTGATAGGCCATATCATAGAGATTTTCCACTACTTTTCTCAAAATGAAATCTCTCTTTTGAAAATGGACTCTTGTACTGCGTAGAGAAACAAATGAAGCACTCATATGTTGTACTATTGCATAGATACTGGTGGATTTTTGGAAGTAACTTTATTGTGAATTCACCCCATCAGGCCCGTAGGAAGCGGGGGGCAGGTAAGGCTCAAGCCCCCCCCCAATAATTTTGAAAATAATGGTGCTACGTCAAAAGCATTAATTAGATGTATTGTTCTCTATTCTTTTAAGAACAATTGCCCCCAAATCAGCGACTGCTTCCTGCGGCCCTGCACCCCATCCATTAAAATCTGTGTAAAACACTTCTGCAACGTTTGGGCAACAATATAGATTTTAAAGGTAACAAGTTTGTTTACGGTTACGTGACCGTGCCCTTTTAATTCAGGTCACATCAAAGTGCTTGTATTTTACTTTATTTATATATTCGTTTTATTTTACAGTTGCAGTACAACTGGAAAGATTTTTCAAATACTTACAATATCTTCATCAAGAACTGCTTCTCTGCGAGTTTCTTTTTCCAAATCTATGACGATTGCTAAAAGACATCTTCCCTTTGTCACACGTGTTGATGTCTCAGTATTCAAGATACTATTAGCCATGTCTGGTTTGGAAGCATAAATATGTCCTTTTGTGTCAGTTGGATATCTGAAACCAGTTATTAAGTCAGAATAAATTGGCAAGTCTATTTTCCTAACAGCCCGCACAAGAAACATACAATACTTTACTGCTACAGAAGAGATCACTTGCCTTTGGCAAGAAAGATCTTTTCGTTGAAAAATTATGAACAATCCGGGCAAAAAGTCCTTTTTCAAGGGGTATACACATTCAAATGAGTGATACATTCGCCCTAGGGGATATTTGATAGTTGGGTAATCCTGGACGTGCCACTCATATGGATGGGCTTATTCATCAGAGATTCTCTAAAGGTGGGTCTAATAATAAATAAGTAATCTAATAAATAATCCTAAACCTACAACTTGGGGCCTGTTCATATGGAGGCGAGCCAGCCCGCTTACCGGGCTGGAGCTCTTTGCCGAGATCTCACCTCATCCCTAATTCCAATACAAAACTTGATTTCTGTTCATATGAATAGACGGGATGGCCCGCTAAGCGAGATCTCACTGGTGTACTGGCGAGATCTCGGTAGGCGGGACGAAAATTTCCCCATATGAACACTCCATCCCGGCTACCGAAACGAAAATGTCGCTATTGCTCATGCGCTGCGTCTCTAAACAATGGGCACGTGTCTCATTTTTGACACGTGTCAAATTTCTGTCTCGGCAAGCGGGCTGGAATTTTTCCATATGAACACAAGATGAAAACTGTCTCGCCTACCGGGCCAGCCCGGTAAGCGGGCTGGCTCGCCTCCATATGAACAGGCCCTTGGAACCTTGAAAACTTAGTTTGAGATGAGATGTTTGACCCTATCCACATGGAGTATCTCTTTCATCTTCGGCACGGGGGCCTTTTTCACCCTGTTTCTTGCTCTGAGACTACAAGAGTTCTGACAATGAGACTGTCCACTGTAGTTTGTTGGGCAATTTGATTTTCAAATGTAGCATGGTAATTAATCAATCACGTGCTTTGTTGCTGAGCAACCAAAACAAAGGAAAATTGGCAAATTTGTAGTTTCTTCAAAAGAAAAATTAACCACTTTAAAGAATATGGTCGCAAATGATAGCAAATACAAGGTAAAATCAAAATATTTACTTTCTGAAGCAATTTCAAAAGCAATTAAAGCTCTCCGTTCCCTGGATGTATTGCTATTGCAGTTTTCATAGTTTTCTTGTTATTTCCAATCCACATTGACTTAAATGCATGAAAAAAGCAAGATAAAGCACATTTGCTACAAAAATATTAATCAATGATTCAATAAAACAACATCTTTAATGTGATGTCATAGATGTTAAATTTTGCTGATGTCAGCAAATATGAAAAATTTGATATCAAATGAAAAACTCTCATTACACGGCAATTCAAACGAAACATGCTTCAAGTTAATTCAAACAAGAAATGAAGAGTTTATGGATGTTAAAAACACTTTTCTGTTGACTTTCTCCAAATATGGTGTATTGTAGTCATGTAATCAAAAGGCATTGAAATTATAATCAGTGGCGGATTTAGGGGGCAAAAGGGGGCAACTGCCCCCTTCACAATGAAAACTAAGCTTTGGCGCCCCCTTTCTGGCAAGAAAAGCGCCCCTTATCCTGGCTCAAATGCACTCTTTTTTCAGTGTTTCGTTTTGAATGCGGGGAAACACGTAAACTAAGGCGCTATTCGGAAGGAAAACCAGAGAGCTTTATTGAGCAAAGCCAAAAAAATTTTCGCGCGCCTTTGGCGTGCTCACTTTTCACTTTCTTTTTAGCACCCCCTCTCCAAATTGCCCCCCTTCAACCTCGGGCTGGATCCGCCCCTGATTATAATAGCCAATTAGATTTGATTAGAGATCACAAAGGTTTTGGCCCTCATATCTTGTGTCATTTTGGCACAGTGTAGTAAAGTTTGGATGAAAGAGGGTTAAAAAGGGGGACTTTCTAACCTGGGCATGAGATCCAGTTTAAATGCCATCACTGGGAATGAAAGGATACAATATTTCTGCACAACTCTGGCCAATGGAGAGCTTTGCAAGTAAGTCTGGTAGCCATTTGAAACTTGAAGGGCTTGCCTGAAAACAAATGGTTTTCTCAGTTGCTGTGAGATGTGAGACAATGCAGACACATAAAGGCATACTTCTAGAGTAGAACCATGTGAAAATATTTCAAGCTATCAAAAATAATCATAGCTGTGCGAGTAAATCTTCCTTCAAAGCCAATCTTCTGTTTCTTTGTAAAAATGAAATGAAAACCAACTCCTTTAAAACAGGATAAATTGATTATTTGGATGTTGTACATTTGGAATTTTAAAAAGTTTCAAACTTTAAACCAAATGAAATAAATATGACATTCATGATCACAGGGCAAACATGTGCATACCTCATTTCCATATTCTGATGGATAGAAGGTTTTTTTTGCTCTTGCAATATCGACATCCCAAAATGATGTTATCCTGCACTTCTTAGTTGTTTTGATCTCTGTTAATATGCCATCTGAAATTCAATAAAACAGGTCTTTAGCCTATTTTCAATCAAATCTAGCATCAAATCAAATCAAATCAAATGTTTACTTGAAAAGACACCTGGGAATGAGCTCACAGTAGCTCATACCAACCTTGCCAAGTGCTGGTTGATATGAAAGGATCCTTAAATGATTGAGGGAAACTTTAAACTTCTACATGCTGCTGGATAAGTTAGTTGTTGCAGGGAACCCTATATGGAAAGTGTGGCACTTGCACACCTAAGAAAAACAAAGGTGTATTCAAAACAAAATAGATGAACAATAGAGGACCATTCTTGCACACCCAAGGTGGCCCCCCAAGCCGGGCCTCTCATCACGCCATCACTCCAATTTTTTCGCCATTTCACGCCATCGCGCCGAAATATTTTTCATATCACGTTCACGTGCACAATTTCTCAGTATAAGCATCTTTTTCAAAGATCTGATATGCACCATAATTATTCATTTTCATTAGTAAAGTTTGAGCACAAGTATTGCAGTAAAACTCATTCACAACCATGGTGTCCCAAAAAATTGATGCCCCGTTTAGACCAGGCAGAGAAAAGAGAATATCATGTTGAAGTTACAGTACGGAAAAAGTGCTTATAGACTTTAGTTGACCTTCTAACAGGGTTTATTGATTCACTTTCCTCCCATCTCAGTTTCTCTCAAGTAATGTTCTACACGCCTACCATACAGTCATTGTGTTGTGTTCTTTTCTAATTTTTTCATCACGTTATCAAGAAATTTCAATCCTCCTTCACGTAATCACGCGGGCAAAAATCAGTTTTCACGTGCATGCAAGCAACGTGGATCACGCCATAACGTGCAGAAAAGGCAGCCTTCACGCCATCACGAGCAATAAATCGGCTAATCACGCATCACGCCAGATCGCTTGGGGGGGCCACACCCAAGGTCTCAGCAAAAATTTCCATGCTGGGAGGGAACCAAGATGGCGGATGTCTGCAGATAGAGGGATTTCCAGTGATTCACTTTAACCCTGCAAGTGTTGCGGCACAGTGGTGTAATCCTTCCTCTGACTTTCCAGTCATAACAGTCAGGTGGAGTGGGTTCCATATCCAAGTGGTCCCCACCACTTGAGCATCATGACAAGGGATTGTGGGCTTGATATTAGGTCTGCTCCATTTCTGCGATCCCAGCACCCGGGCTGGAAAACATGTATGTTACGCCAAATATCTTTGGTGTGGAGTGACATCAAGAACAATGGAAGAACAATAGGTCTATTGTCTTTAGACAATTGTTGTGGCGTACCGTAAACCTTTGGCGTAACAAAAATGAACTTTCCACACTGGCCCAGCACTTGGCGCTAAAAACGTGACTTCACCTTCACCTTCATTTCCACGAATCCTTACTTTATTTAGGGCAAGGCCCCTCTCAGCTTGCATGCGCAAAATGCAAACTTTCCATGGATGGAGAGTGGAAACCTTTTGTTTGTGAGTATTAGCACATAACAGAATGCGATTACCAGTTTAGACACTAGCATAGGATAGACTAATCCTTTCTAAGCTCATATTTAATGGGACTATGATTAGTTGTCTTGGCCTTTCAGACAATTACCTGTTTTCAGCGCAGTTTCAAGACGATATATCTCAACGTTGAACGGATTTTTGACGCTGACAGAGTCATAGACGCGAGGCTTTTCACTGCTCCTTTGCATGTTGGGAGTTTGTAGTGCAATATTCACACCATAAAGTCGCATCAACACAGAGAGCAATAAAAGTATAACCAAAATAACGAAGCCTGTTGCGAGCAACTCTGCTGACTCAATCGCCATTTCCCATATTGGTTTACATTTTGATGACTAAACGTTGCTGTTGTTGCTTCGCAAGAAAATGAAGCAACGGCGAACGGCGAACGGCGAGGTGAGTTGCGAGGTCAGGCCTCTGACGTGCCCATCTAGACCAGGGTAAGAAAACAATAAGGGACCTCTGGTAAAGAGGAAATTTGTGGAAAACGGCAAAAATCTGCAGCGTTTAGAAAATATGGGCTTTTCCAAAACCAGGGTTAGAGGAATCATTGAATAACACGTGTGAGAATTCATCACATAATTTGAGATGCGCAAAAACATCTATTTTAAACACATGTTAAACTGAACAAAAAAAGATTATTGACTACTGCATAACTAATAAGAAAGCTATCAGAACTTTTAATCCTTTCAAACATCTATTCAATAAAAGTGACACTTCAGCAAAGAGTTGCAATAACAACAAAGCGACTATTCACAACATGTGAAAATTCATCACACAATCTGAGATCCTAAAACATCTACTTCACACACTTGTTAAACTGAAGGAAGAGATCATTGACAACTGCATAATAAATGTGACAATTGAAAAAAACGTTTAATTCGTCTAAAACATCTATTCCATCGACTTGAGACTTCTACAGAGAGTTTACATTTCAAGAAAACGTTTATTCGATGGATGTGTAAATTCATCACAGAATCTTGAATGCTCAAAATCATCTACTTCACACAATTACCAAACTAAAGTTAACGATAATTGACAGCTACATGACCAATTTGACCATTCCATAAATCGTCCAAATCCGCTAAAACATCTATTCCACCGACGTCAGACTTCTACAGAGGGTTTACGTTTCAAGGAAACGTTTATTCATTGGATATTAGAATTCATCACAGGACGTGGGATGCTCAAAAACATGTTCTTCAAACACTTGTTAAACAGAATTAAGAGATTATTCACAACTCCATAATAAATGTGACAACTAAAGCATCTATTCTATCGCCGAGGGACTTGTACACACAGTTTAAGTAGGAACAAAATATCTATTCACAACATCTGAGAACTCATCACAGAATCTGGGATGCTCAAAAACGTCTACTTCACACACTTCTTTAATTGAAGGGCGAGATTATTGCAGCTGAATAATAAATGTGACTATTCAATAAATCGTTTGAATCGTCTAAAGCATCTATTCCATCAACGTGACTCTTCTACAGAGAGTTCTCATTGCAACAAAACATGTATTCACTAGATGTGAGAATTCATCACAGAATCTGGGATGCTCAAAAACATCTACTTTACTCACTTGTTAAATTAAAGTTAACGATTATTGAAAACTCAATAATAAATGTGACAATTCAATAAATAATTTCAATCGTCTAAGACGTCTATTACGTCGACGTGAGACCTCTACAGAGAGTTTAAGTTGCATAAAAACGTCTATTCACTACATGTGAGATTTCATCACAGAATCTGGGATGCTCAAAAACATCTACTTCACTCACTTCTTTGAGTGAAGGGCGAAATTATTGCAGCTGCAAAATAAATGCCACTATTCAATAAATAGTTTGAATCGTCTAAAGCATCTATTCCATCAACGTGAGACTTGTAGAAAGAGTTCCCATTGCAACAAAACATGTTTTCACTAGATGTGAGAATTCATCACAGAATCTGGGATGCTCAAAAACATCTACTTCACTTACTTGTTAAACAGAAAGAAGAGACTATTTAAAGCTGCATAATACATGTGACAATTAAACAGACCGTTTAAATAGTCCAAGACGTCTATTTTGTCGTCGTAAGAATTGTACAGAGAGTTTAAGTTGCAACAAAACGTCTATTCACTAGATGTGACAATTCATCACAGAATCTGCGATGCTCAAAAACATCTACTTCACTCACTTGTTTAATTGAAGGGCGAGATTATTGCAGCTGCATAATAAATGCAACTATTCAATAAATCGTTTGAATCGTTTAAGACGACTATTCCATATAGGTGAGACTTGTAGAAAGAGTTCTCATTGCAACAAAACATGTTTTCACTAGATGTGAGAATTCATCACAGAATCTGGGATGCTCAAAAACAACTACTTCACTCACTTGTTAAACAGAAAGAAGAGACTATTGAAAACTGCATATAAATGTGACAATTAAACAAACCGTTTAAATAGTTTAAGACGTCTATTTTGTCGTCGTGAGAATTGTACAGAGAGTTTAAGTTGCAACAAAACATGTATTCACTAGATGTGAGAATTCATCACAGAATCTGGGATGCTCAAAACATCTACTTCACTCACTTGTTAAGTTAAAGTTAACGATTATTGAAAACTAAATAATAAATGTAACAATTCAATAAATAATTTCAATCGTCTAAGACGTCTATTCCGTCAAATGGAGACCTCTTCAGAGAGTTTAAGTTACAAAAAAAACGTCTATTCACTACATGTGAGATTTCGTCACAGAAACTGGGATGCTCAAAAACATCTACTTCACTCACTTGTTTAATTGAAGGGCGAAATTATTGCAGCTGCAAAATAAATGCGACTATTCAATAAATCGTTTGAATTGTCTAAAGCATCTATTCCATCAACGTGAGACTTGTAGAAAGAGTTCCCATTGCAACAAAACATGTTTTCACTAGATGTGAGAATTCATCACAGAATCTGGGATGCTCAAAAACATCTACTTCACTCACTTCTTAAACAGAAAGAAGAGACTATTGAAAACTGCATGATAAATGTGACAATTAAACAGACGGTTTAAATAGTCTAAGACGTCTATTTTGTCGTCGTGAGAATTGTACAGAGAGTTTAAGTTGCAAGAAAACGTCTATTTACTAGATGTGACAATTCATCACAGAATCTACGATGCTCAAAAACATCTACTTCACTCACTTGTTTAATTGAAGGGCGAGATTTTTGCAGCTGCATAGTAAATGCGACTATTCAATAAATCGTTTGAATCGTTTAAGATGACTATTCCATATAGGTGAGACTTGTAGAAAGAGTTCTCATTGCAACAAAACATGTTTCCACTAGATGTGAGAATTCATCAGAGAATCTGGGATGCTCAAATACATCTACTTCACTCACTTCTTAAATAGAAAGAAGAGACTATTGAAAACTGCATAATAAATGTGACGATTAAACAGACCGTTGAAATAGTCTAAGATGTCTATTTTGTCGTCGTGAGAATTGTACAGAGAGTTTAATTTGCAACAAAACGTCTACTCACTAGATGTGAGAATTCATCACAGAATCTGTGATGCTCAAAAACATCTACTTCACTCACTTGTTTAATTGAAGGGCGAGATTATTGCAGCTGCATAATAAATGCGACTATTCAATAAATCGCTTGAATCGTTTAAGACGACTATTCCATATAGCTGAGACTTGAAGAAAGAGTTCTCATTGCAACAAAACATGTTTACACTAGATGTGAGAATTCATCACAGAATCTGGGATGCTCAAAAACATTTACTTCACTTACTTGTTAAACAGAAAGAAGAGACTATTGAAAGCTGCATAATAAATGTGACAATTAAACAGACCGTTTAAATAGTCTAAGACGTCTATTTTGTCGTCGTGAGAATTGTACAGAGAGATTAAGTTGCAACAAAACGTCTATTCACTAGATGTGAGAATTCATCACAGAATCTGCGATGTTAAAAAACATCTACTTCACTCACGTGTTTAATTGAAGGGCGAGATTATTGCAGCTGCATAATAAATGCCACTATTCTATAAATGGTTTGAATCGTTTAAGACGACTAATCCATATAGGTGAGACTTGTAGAAAGAGTTCTCATTGCAACAAAAAATGTTTTCACTAGATGTGAGAATTCATCACAGAATCTGGGATGTTCAAATACATCTACTTCACTCACTTGTTAAACAGAAAGAAGAGACTATTGAAAGCTGCATAATAAATGTGACAATTAAGCAGACCGTTTAAATAGTCTAAGACGTCTATTTTGTCGTAGTGAGAATTGTACAGAGAGTTTAAGTTGCAACAAAACATGTATTCACTAGATGTGAGAATTCATCACAGAATCTGGGATGCTCAAAACATCTACTTCACTCACTTGTTAAATTAAAGTTACCGATTATTGAAAACTAAATAATAAATGTGACAATTCAATAAATAAGTTCAATCGTCTAAGACGTCTATTCCGTGAACGTGAGACCTCTTCAGAGAGTTTAAGTTACAAAAAAAACGTCTATTCACTACATGTGAGAATTCATCACAGAATCTGTGATGCTCAAAAACATTTACTTCACTCACTTCTTTAATTGAAGGGCGAAATTATTGCAGCTGCAAAATAAATGCGACTATTCAATAAATGGTATGAATCGTCTAAAGCATCTATTCCATCAACGTGAGACTTGTAGAAAGAGTTCCCATTGCAATAAAACATGTTTTCACTAGATGTGAGAATTCATCACAGAATCTGGGATGCTCAAAAACATCTACTTCACTCACTTGTTAAACAGAAAGAAGAGACAATTGAAAACTGCATAATGAATGTGACAATTAAACAGACCGTTTAAATAGTCCAAGACCTCTATTTCGTCATCGTGAGAATTGTATAGAGAGTTTAAGTTGCAGCAAAACGTCTATTCACTAGATGTGACAATTCATCACAGAATCTGCGATGCTCAAAAACATCTACTTCACTCAATTGTTTAATTGAAGGGCGAGATTATTGCAGCTGCATAGTAAATGCGACTATTCAATAAATCGTTTGAATCGTTTAAGACGACTATTCCATATAGGTGAGACTTGTAGAAAGAGTTCTCATTGGAACAAAAAATGTTTTCACTAGATGTGAGAATTCATCACAGAATCTTGGATGCTCAAAAACATCTACTTCACTCACTTGTTAAACAGAAAGAAGAGACAATTGAAAGCAGCATTATAAATGTGACAATTAAACAGACCGTTTAAATTGTCTAAGACGTCTATTTTGTCGAGGTGAGAATTGTAAAGAGAGTTTAAGTTGCAACAAAACGTCTATTCACTAGATGTGAGAATTCATCACAGAATCTGGGAGGCTCAAAAACATCTACTTCACTCACTTGTTAAACTGAAAGAAGAGACTATTGAAAACTGCGTAAGAAATGTGACAATTAAACAGACCGTTTAAATAGTCTAAGACGTCTATTTTGTCGTCGTTAAAATTGTACAGAGAGTTTAAGTTGCAACAAAACATGTATTCACTAGATGTGAGAATCCATCACAGAATCTGCGATGCTCAAAAACATCTACTTCACAGTCTTGTTAAAATAAAGTTAACGATAATCGAAAACTAAATAATAAATGTGACAATTCAATAAATAAGTTCAATCGTCTAAGACGTCTATTCCGTGAACGTGAGACCTCTACAGAGAGCTTAAGTTACAAAAAAACGTCTATTCTCTACATGTGAAATTTCATCACAGAATCTGGGATGCTCAAAAACATCTACTTCACTCACTTCTTTAATTGAAGGGCGAAATTATTGCAGCTGCAAAATAAATGCGACTATTGAATAAATGGTTTGAATCGTCTAAAGCATCTATTCCATCAACGTGAGACTTGTAGAAAGTGTTCCCATTGTATCAAAACATGTTTTCACTAGATGTGAGAATTCATCATAGAATCTGGGATGCTCAAAAACATCTACTTCACTCACTTGTTAAACAGAAAGAAGAGACTATTGAGAGCTGCATAATAAATGTGACAATTAAACAGACCGTTTAAATAGTCCAAGACGTCTATTTTGTCGTCGTGAGAATTGTACAGAGAGTTTAAGTTGCAACAAAACGTCTATTCACTAGATTTCAGAATTCATCACAGAATCTGCGATGCTCAAAAACATCTACTTCACTCAATTGTTTAATTGAAGGGCGAGATTATTGCAGCTTCATAGTAAATGCGACTTTTCAATATATCGTCTGAATCGTTTAAGTCGACTGTTCCATATAGGTGAGACTTGTAGAAAGAGTTCTCATTGCAACAAAAAATGTTTTCACTAGATGTGAGAATTCATCGCAGAATCTGGGATGCTCAAAAACATCTACTTCACTCACTTGTTAAACAGAACGAAGAGACTATTGAAAACTGCATAATAAATGTGACAATTAAACTGACCGTTTAAATAGTCTAAGACGTCTATTTTGTCGTCGTAAGAATTGTACAGAGAGTTTAAGTTGCAACAAAACATGTATTCACTAGCTGTGAGAATTCATCACAGAATCTGGGATGCTCAAAAACATCTCTTTCACAGTCTTGTTAAAATAAAGTTAACGATAATCGAAAACTAAATAATTAATGTGACAATTCAATAAATAAGTTCAATCGTCTAAGACGTCTATTCTGTGAACGTGAGACCTCTACAGAGAGTTTAAGTTGCAAAAAAAACGTCTATTCACTAGATGTGAAAATTCATCGCAGAATCTGGGATGCTCAAAAACATCTACTTCACTTACTTGTTAAACAGAAAGAAGAGACTATTGAAAGCTGCATAATAAATGTGACAATTAAACAGACCGTTTAAATAGTCCAAGACGTCTATTTTGTCGTCGTGAGAATTGTACAGAGAGTTTAAGTTGCAACAAAACGTCTATTCACTAGATTTGAGAATTCATCACAGAATCTGCGATGCTCAAAAACATCTACTTCACTCACTTGTTTAATTGAAGGGCGAGATTATTGCAGCTTCATAGTAAATGCGACTATTCAATATATCGTTTGAATCGTTTAAGACGACTATTCCATATAGGTGAAACTTGTAGAAAGAGTTCTCATTGCAACAAAAAATGTTTTCACTAGATGTGAGAATTCATCGCAGAATCTGGGATGCTCAAAAACATCTACTTCACTCACTTGTTAAACAGAAAGAAGAGAGTATTGAAAACTGCATAATAAATGTGACAATTAAACAGACCGTTTAAATAGTCTAAGACGTCTATTTTGTCGACGTGAGAATTGTACAGAGAGTTTAAGTTGCAACAAAACATGTATTAACTAGATGTGAGAATTCATCACAGAATCTGGGATGCTCAAAAACATCTACTTCACAGTCTTGTTAAAATAAAGTTAACGATAATCGAAAACTAAATAGTAAATGTGACAATTCAATAAATAAGTTCAATCGTCTAAGACGTCTATTCCGTGAACGTGAGACCTCTACAGAGAGCTTAAGTTACAAAAAAAACGTCTATTCTCTACATGTGAGATTTCATCACAGAATCTGGGATGCTCAAAAACATCTCCTTCACTCACTTCTTTAATTGAAGGGCGAAATTATTGCAGATGCAAAATAAATGCGACTATTGAATAAATGGTTTGAATTGTCTAAAGCATCTATTACATCAACGTGAGACTTGTAGAAAGAGTTCCCATTGTAACAAAACATGTTTTCACTAGATGTGAGAATTCATCACAGAATCTGGGATGCTCAAAAACATCTACTTCATTCACTTATTAAACAGAAAGAAGAGACTATTGAGAGCTGCATGATAAATGTGACAATTAAACAGACCGTTTAAATAGTCTAAGACGTCTATTTTGTCGTCGTGAATATTGTACAGAGAGTTTAAGTTGCAACAAAACGTCTATTCACTAGATTTGAGAATTCATCACAGAATCTGCGATGCTCAAAAACATCTACTTCACTCACTTGTTTAATTGAAGGGCGAGATTATTGCAGCTTCATAATAAATGCAACTATTCAATAAATCGTTTGAATCGTTTAAGACGACTATTCCATATAGGTGAGACTTGTAGAAAGAGTTCTCATTGCAACAAAAAATGTTTTCACTAGATGTGAGAATTCATCGCAGAATCTAGGATGCTCAAAAACATCTACTTCACTCCCTTGTTAAACAGAAAGAAGAGACTATTGAAAACTGCATAATAAATGTGACAATTAAACAGACCGTTTAAATAGTCTAAGACGTCTATTTTGTCGTCGTGAGAATTGTACAGAGAGTTTAAGTTGCAACAAAACATGTATTCACTAGATGTGAGAATTCATCACAGAATCTGGGATGCTCAAAAACATCTACTTCACAGTCTTGTTAAAATAAAGTTAACGATAATCGAAAACTAAATAATAAATGTGACAATTCAATGAATAAGTCCAATCGTCTAAGACGTCTATTCCGTGAACGTGAGACCTCTACAGAGAGCTTAAGCTACAAAAAAACGTCTATTCTCTACATGTGAGATTTCATCACATAATCTGGGATGCTCAAAACATCTACTTCACTCACTTCTTAATTGAAGGGCGAAATTATTTCAGCTGCAGAATAAATGCGACTATTGAATAAATGGTTTGAATCGTCTAACGCATCTATTCCATCAACGTGAGACTTGTAGAAAGAGTTCCCATTGTAATAAAACATGTTTTCACTAGATGTGAGAATTCATCACAGAATCTGGGATGCTCAAAAACATCTACTTCACTCACTTGTTAAACAGAAAGAAGAGACTATTGAGAGCTGCATAATAAATGTAACAATTAAACAGACCGTTTAAATAGTCCAAGACGTCTATGTTTTCGTCGTGAGAATTGTATAGAGAGTTTAAGTTGCAGCAAAACGTCTATTCACTAGATGTGACAATTAATCAAAGAATCTGCGATGCTCAAAAACATCTACTTCACTCAATTGTTTTTAATTGAAGGGCGAGATTATTGCAGCTGCATAGTAAATGCGACTATTCAATAAATCGTTTGAATCGTTTAAGACAACTGTTCCATATAGGTGAGACTCGTAGAAAGAGTTCTCATTGCAACAAAAAATGTTTTCACTAGATGTGAGAATTCATCGCAGAATCTGGGATGTTCAAAAACATCTACTTCACTCACTTGTTAAACAGAAAGAAGAGACTATTGAGAGCTGCATAATAAATGTGACAATTAAACAGACCGTTTAAATAGTCCAAGACGTCTATTTTGTCGTCGTGAGAATTGTACAGAAAGTTTAAGTTGCAACAAAACGTCTATTCACTAGATTTGAGAATTCATCACAGAATCTGCGATGCTCAAAAACATCTACTTCACTCACTTGTTTAATTGAAGGGCGAGATTATTGCAGCTTCATAGTAAATGCGACTATTCAATAAATCGTTTGAATCGTTTAAGACGACTATTCCATATAGGTGAAACTTGTAGAAAGAGTTTTCATTGCAACAAAACATGGTTTCACTAGCTGTGAGAATTCATCACAGAATCTGGGATGCTCAAAAACATCTACTTCACTCACTTGTTAAACAGAAAGTAGAGACTATTGAAAACTGCATAATAAATGTGACAATTAAACAGACCGTTTAAATAGTCTAAGACGTCTATTTTGTCGTCGTGAGAATTGTACAGAGAGTTTAAGTTGCAACAAAACATGTATTCACTAGATGTGAGAATTCATCACAGAATCTGCGATGCTCAAAAACATCTACTTCACAGTCTTGTTAAAATAAAGTTAACGATAATCGAAAACTAAATAATTAATGTGACAATTCAATAATTAAGTTCAATCGTCTAAGACGTCTATTCCGTGAACGTGAGACCTCTACAGAGAGTTTAAGTTACAAAAAAAAGGTCTATTCACTAGATGTGAGAATTCATCGCAGAATCTGGGATGCTCAAAAACATCTACTTCACTCACTTGTTAAACAGAAAGAAGAGAGTATTGAAAACTGCATAATAAATGTGACAATTAAACGGACCGTTTAAATAGTCTAAGACGTCTATTTTGTCGTCGTGAGAATTGTACAGAGAGTTTAAGTTGCAACAAAACATGTATTAACTAGATGTGAGAATTCATCACAGAATCTGGGATGCTCAAAAACATCTACTTCACAGTCTTGTTAAAATAAAGTTAACGATAATCGAAAACTAAATAGTAAATGTGACAATTCAATAAATAAGTTCAATCGTCTAAGACGTCTATTCCGTGAACGTGAGACCTCTACAGAGAGCTTAAGTTACAAAATAAACGTCTATTCTCTAAATGTGAGATTTCATCACAGAATCTGGGATGCTCAAAAACATCTACTTCACTCAATTCTTTAAATGAAGGGCGAAATTATTGCAGCTGCAAAATAAATGCGACTATTCAATAAATCGTTTGAATCGTCTAAAGCATCTATTCCATCAACGTGCGACTTGTAGAAAGAGTTCCCATTGTAACAAAACATGTTTTCACTAGATGTGAGAATTCATCACAGAATCTGGGATGCTCAAAAACATCTACTTCACTCACTTGTTAAACAGAAAGAAGAGACTATTGAGAGCTGCATAATAAATGTGACAATTAATCAGACCGTTTAAATAGTCTAAGACGTCTATTTTGTCGTCGTGAGAATTGTACAGAGAGTTTAAGTTGCAAAAAAAACGTCTATTCACTAGATTTGAGAATTCATCACAGAATCTGCGATGCTCAAAAATATCTACTTCACTCACTTGTTTAATTGAAGGGCGAGATTATTGCAGCTTCATAATAAATGCAACTGTTCAATAAATCGTTTGAATCGTTTAAGACGACTATTCCATATAGGTGAGACTTGTAGAAAGAGTTCTCATTGCAACAAAAAATGTTTTCACTAGATGTGAGAATTCATCGCAGAATCTGGGATGCTCAAAAACATCTACTTCACTCCCTTGTTAAACAGAAAGAAGAGACTATTGAAAACTGCATAACAAATGTGACAATTTAACAGACCGTTTAAATAGTCTAAGACGTCTATTTTGTCGTCGTGAGAATTGTACAGAGAGTTTAAGTTGCAATAAAACATGTATTCACTAGATGTGAGAATTCATCACAGAATCTGGGATGCTCAAAAACATCTACTTCACAGTCTTGTTAAAATAAAGTTAACGATAATCGAAAACTAAATAATAAATGTGACAATTCAATAAATAAGTTCAATCGTCTAAGACGTCTATTCCGTGAACGTGAGACCTCTACAGAGAGTTTAAGTTACAAAAAAACGTCTATTTACTAGATGTGAGAATTCTTCGCAGAATCTGGGATGCTCAAAAACATCTACTTCACTCACTTGTTAAACAGAAAGAAGAGAGTATTGAAAACTGCATAAAAAATGTGACAATTAAACAGACCGTTTAAATAGTCTAAGACGTCTATTTTGTCGTCGTGAGAATTGTACAGAGAGTTTAAGTTGCAACAAAACATGTATTAACTAGATGTGAGAATTCATCACAGAATCTGGGATGCTCAAAAACATTTACTTCACAGTCTTCTTAAAATAAAGTTAACGATAATCGAAAACTAAATGATAAATGTGACAATTCAATAAATAAGTTCAATCGTCTAAGACGTCTATTCCGTGAACGTGAGACCTCTACAGAGAGCTTAAGCTACAAAAAAACGTCTATTCTCTACATGTGAGATTTCATCACAGAATCTGGGATGCTCAAAAACATCTACTTCACTCAATTCTTAATTGAAGGGCGAAATTATTGCAGCTGCAAAATAAATGCGACTATTGAATAAATGGTTTGAATCGTCTAACCCATCTATTCCATCAACGTGAGACTTGTAGAAAGAGTTCCCATTGTAACAAAACATGTTTTCACTAGATGTGAGAATTCATCACAGAATCTGGGATGCTCAAAAACAACTACTTCACTCACTTGTTAAACAGAAAGAAGAGACTATTGAGAGCTGCATAATAAATGTGACAATTAAACAGACCGTTTAAATAGTCCAAGACGTCTATTTTGTCGTCGTGAGAATTGTATAGAGAGTTTAAGTTGCAGCAAAACGTCTATTTACTAGATGTGAGAAATCATCACAGAATCTGGGATGCTCAAAAACATCTACTTCACAGTCTTGTTAAAATAAAGTTAACGATAATCGAAAACTACATAATTAATTTGACAATTCAATAAATAAGTTCAGTCGTCTAAGACGTCTATTCCGTGAACGTGAGACCTCTACAGAGAGTTTAAGTTACAAAAAAACGTCTATTCACTACATGTGAGATTTCATCACAAAATCTGTGATGCTCAAAAACATCTACTTCACTCACTTCTTTAATTGAAGGGCGAAATTATTGCAGCTGCAAAATAAATGCGACTATTAAACAGACCGTGTCTATTTTGTCGTTGTGAGAATTGTATAGAGAGTTTAAGTTGCAGCAAAACGTCTATTCACTAGATGTGACAATTCATCAAAGAATCTGCGATGCTCAAAAACATCTACTTCACTCAATTGTTTAATTGAAGGGCGAAATTATTGCAGCTGCAAAATAAATGCGACTATTCAATAAATGGTTTGAATCGTCTAAAGCATCTATTCCATCAACGTGAGACTTGTAGAAAGAGTTCCCATTGTAAAAAAACATGTTTTCACTAGATGTGAGAATTCATCACAGAATCTGGGATGCTCAAAAACATCTACTTCACTCACTTGTTAAACAGAAAGAAGAGACTATTAAAAGCTGCATAATAAATGTGACAATGAAACAGACCGTTTAAATAGTCCAAGACGTCTATTTTGTCGTCGTGAGAATTGTATAAAGAGTTTAAGTTGCAGCAAAACGTCTATTCACTAGATGTGACAATTTATCAAAGAATCTGCGATGCTCAAAAACATCTACTTCACTCAATTGTTTAATTGAAGGGCGAGATTATTGCAGCTGCATAGTAAATGCGACTATTCAATAAATCGTTTGAATCGTTTAAGACGACTATTCCATATAGGTGTGACTTGTAGAAAGAGTTCTCATTGCAACTAAACATGTATTCACTAGATGTGAGAATTCATCACAGAATCTGGGATGCTCAAAAACATCTACTTCACAGTCTTGTTAAAATAAAGTTAACGAAAATCGAAAACTAAATAATAATTGTGACAATTCAATAAATAAGTTCAATCGTCTATGACGTCTATTTCGTGAACGTGAGACCTCTAAAGAGAGTTTAAGTTACAAAAAAAAAACGTCTATTCACTACATGTGAGATTTCATCACAGAATCTGGGATGCTCAAAAACATCTACTTCACTCACTTGTTTAATTGAAGGGCGAAATTATTGCAGCTGCAAAAAAAATGCGACTATTGAATAAATGGTTTGAATCGTCTAAAGCATCTATTCCATCAACGTGAGACTTGTAGAAAGAGTTCCCATTGTAAAAAAACATGTTTTCACTAGATGTGAGAATTCATCACAGAATCTGGGATGCTCAAAAACATCTACTTCACTCACTTGTTAAACAGAAAGAAGAGACTATTAAAAGCTGCATAATAAATGTGACAATGAAACAGACCGTTTAAATAGTCCAAGACGTCTATTTTTTCGTCGTGAGAATTGTATAGAGAGTTTAAGTTGCAGCAAAACGTCTATTCACTAGATTTGAGAATTCATCACAAAATCATGGATGCTCAAAAACATCTACTTCACTCAATTGTTTAATTGAAGGGCGAGATTATTGCAGCTTCATAGTAAATGCGACTATTCAATATATCGTCTGAATCGTTTAAGACGACTGTTCCATATAGGTGAGACTTGTAGAAAGAGTTCTCATTGCAACAAAACATGTTTTCACTAGATGTGAGAATTCATCGCAGAATCTGGGATGATCAAAAACATCTACTTCACTCACTTGTTAAAATAAAGTAAAGCGATAATCGAAAACTAAATAATAAATGTGACAATTCAAGAAATAAGTTCAATCGTCTAAGAAGTCTATTCCGTGAACGTCAGACCTCTACAGAGAGTTTAAGTTACAAAAAAAAACGTCTATTCACTACATGTGAGATTTCATCACAGTATCTGGGATGCTCAAAAACATCTACTTCACTCACTTGTTTAATTGAAGGGCGAAATTATTGCAGCTGCAAAATAAATGCCACTATTCAATAAATGGTTTGAATCGTCTAAAGCATCTATTCCATCAACGTGAGACTTGTAGAAAGAGTTCCCATTGTAACAAAACATGTTTTCACTAGATGTGAGAACTCATCACAGAATCTGGGATGCTCAAAAACATCTACTTCACTCACTTGTTAAACAGAAAGAAGAGACTATTGAAAGCTGCATAATAAATGTGACAATTAAGCAGACCGTTTAAATAGTCCAAGACGTTTATTTTGTCGTCGTGAGAATTGTAGAGAGAATTTAAGTTGCAGCAAAACGTCTATTCATAAGATGTGACAATTTATCAAAGAATTTGCGATGCTCAAAAACATCTACTTCACTCAATTGTTTAATTGAAGGGCGAGATTATTGCAGCTGCATAGTAAATGCGACTATTCAATAAATCATTTGAATCGTTTAAGACGACTATTCCATATAGGTGAGACTTGTAGAAAGAGTTCTCATTGCAACAAAACATGTTTTCACTAGATGTGAGAATTCATCATAGAATCTGGGATGCTCAAAAACATCTACTTCACTCACTTGTTAAACACAAAGAAGAGACTATTGAAATCTGCATAATAAATGTGACAATTACACAGACCGTTTAAATAGTCTAAGACGTCTATTTTGTCCTCGTGAGAATTGTACAGAGAGTTTAAGTTGCAACAAAACATGTATTCACTAGATGTGAGAATTCATCACAGAATCTGGGATGCTCAAAACATCTACATCACAGTCTTGTTAAAATAAAGTTAACGATAATTGAAAACTAAATAATAATTGTGAAAATTCAATAAATAAGTTCAATCGTCTAAGACGTCTATTTCGTGAACGTGAGACCTCTACAGAGAGTTTAAGTTACAAAAAAAAACGTCTATTCACTACATGTGAGATTTCATCACAGAATCTGGGATGCTCAAAAACATCTACTTCACTCACTTGTTTAATTGAAGGGCGAAATTATTGCAGCTGCAAAATAAATGCGACTATTCAATAAATGGTTTGAATCGTCTAAAGCATCTATTCCATCAACGTGAGACTTCTAGAAAGAGTTCCCATTGTAACAAAACATGTTTTCACTAGATGTGAGAATTCATCACAGAATCTGGGATGCTCAAATACATCTACTTCACTTACTTGTTAAACAGAAAGAAGAGACTATTGAAAGCTGCATAATAAATGTGACAATTAAACAGACCTATTAAATAGTCCAAGACGTCTATTTTGTCCTCGTGAGAATTGTATAGAGAGTTTAAGTTGCAGCAAAACGTCTATTCACTAGATGTGTCAATTCATCAAAGAATATGCGATGCTCAAAAACATCTACTTCACTCAATTGTTTAATTGAAGGGGGAGATTATTGCAGCTGCATAGTAAATGCGACTATTCAATAAATCGTTTGAATCGTTTAAGACGACTAATCCATATAGGTGAGACTTGTAGAAAGAGTTCCCATTGTAACAAAACATGTTTTCACTAGATGTGAGAATTCATCACAGAATCTGGGAAGCTCAAAAACATCTACTTCACTCACTTGTTAAACAGAAAGAAGAGACTATTGAAACCTGCATAATAAATGTGACAATTAAACAGACCGTTTAAATAGTCTAAGACGTCTATTTTGTCGTCGTGAGAATTGTACAGAGAGTTTAAGTTGCAACAAAACATGTATTCACTAGATGTGAGAATTCATCACAGAATCTGGGATGCTCGAAAACATCTACTTCACAGTCTTGTTAAAATAAAGTTAACGATAATCGAAAACTAAATAATAAATGTGACAATTCAATAAATAAGTTCAATCGTCTAAGACGTCTATTCCGTGAACGTGAGACCTCTACAGAGAGTTTAAGTTACAAAAAAAACGTCTATTCACTACATGTGAGATTTCATCACAAAATCTGTGATGCTCAAAAACATCTACTTCACTCACTTCTTTAATTGAAGGGCGAAATTATTGCAGCTGCAAAATAAATGCAACTATTAAACAGACCGTGTCTATTTTGTCGTTGTGAGAATTGTACAGAGAGTTTAAGTTGCAACAAAACGTCTTTTCACTAGATGTGAGAATTCATCCAGAATCTGGGATGCTCAAAAACATCTACTTCACTCAATTGTTTAATTGAAGGGCGAGATTATTGCAGCTGCATAGTAAATGCGACTATTCAATAAATCGTTTGAATCGTTTAAGACGACTATTCCATATAGGTGAGATTGTAGAAAGAGTTCTCATTGGAACAAAAAATGTTTTCACTAGATGTGAGAATTTATCACAGAATCTTGGATGCTCAAAAACATCTACTTCACTCACTTGTTAAACAGAAAGAAGAGACTATTGAAATCTGCATAATAAATGTGACAATGAAACAGACCGTTTAAAAAGTCTAAGACGTCTATTTTTTCGTCGTGAGAATTGTAAAGAGAGTTTAAGTTGCAACAAAACGTCGATTCACTAGATGTGAGAATTCATCACAGAATCTGGGAGGCTCAAAAACATCTACTTCACTCACTTGTTAAACTGAAAGAAGAGACTATTGAAATCTGCATAATAAATGTGACAATGAAACAGACCGTTTAAATTGTCTAAGACGTCTATTTTTTCGTCGTGAGAATTGTAAAGAGAGTTTAAGTTGCAACAAAACGTCTATTCACTAGATGTGAGAATTCATCACAGAATCTGGGAGGCTCAAAAACATCTACTTCACTCACTTGTTAAACTGAAAGAAGAGACTATTGAAAACTGCATAATAAATGTGACAATTAAACAGACCGTTTAAATAGTCTAAGACGTCTATTTTGTCGTCGTTAGAATTGTACAGAGAGTTTAGGTTGCAACAAAACATGTATTCACTAGATGTGAGAATCCATCACAGAATCTGCGATGCTCAAAAACATCTACTTCACAGTCTTGTTAAAATAAAGTGAACGATAATCGAAAACTAAATAATAAATGTGACAATTCAATAAATAAGTTCAATCGTCTAAGACGTCTATTCCGTGAACGTGAGACCTCTACAGAGAGCTTAAGTTACAAAAAAACGTCTATTCTCTACATGTGAGATTTCATCACAGAATCTGGGATGCTCAAAAACATCTACTTCACAGTCTTGTTAAAATAAAGTTAACGATAATCGAAAACTAAATAATAAATGTGACAATTCAATAAATAAGTTCAATCGTCTAAGACGTCTATTCCGTGAACGTGAGACCTCTACAGAGAGTTTAAGTTACAAAAAAAACGTCTATTCACTAGATGTGAGAATTCTTCGCAGAATCTGGGATGCTCAAAAACATCTACTTCACTCACTTGTTAAACAGAAAGAAGAGAGTATTGAAAACTGCATAATAAATGTGACAATTAAACAGACCGTTTAAATAGTCTAAGACGTCTATTTTGTCGTCGTGAGAATTGTACAGAGAGTTTAAGTTGCAACAAAACATGTATTAACTAGATGTGAGAATTCATCACAGAATCTGGGATGCTCAAAAACATCTACTTCACAGTCTTCTTAAAATAAAGTTAACGATAATCGAAAACTAAATAATAAATGTGACAATTCAATAAATAAGTTCAATCGTCTAAGACGTCTATTCCGTGAACGTGAGACCTCTACAGAGAGCTTAAGCTACAAAAAAACGTCTATTCTCTACATGTGAGATTTCATCACAGAATCTGGGATGCTCAAAAACATCTACTTCACTCAATTCTTAATTGAAGGGCGAAATTATTGCAGCTGCAAAATAAAATGCGACTATTGAATAAATGGTTTGAATCGTCTAACCCATCTATTCCATCAACGTGAGACTTGTAGAAAGAGTTCTCATTGCAACAAAAAATGTTTTCACTAGATGTGAGAATTCATCGCAGAATCTGGGATGCTCAAAAACATCTACTTCACTTACTTGTTAAACAGAAAGAAGAGACTATTGAAATCTGCATAATAAATGTGACAATTACAGAGACCGTTTAAATAGTCTAAGACGTCCATTTTGTCCTCGTGAGAATTGTACAAAGAGTTTAAGTTGCAACAAAACATGTATTCACTAGATGTGAGAATTCATCACAGAATCTGGGATGCTCAAAAACATCTACTTCACAGTCTTGTTAAAATAAAGTTAACGATAATCGAAAACTAAATAATAAATGTGACAATTCAATAAATAAGTTCAATCGTCTAAGACGTCTATTCCGTGAACGTGAGACCTCTTCAGAGAGTTTAAGTTACAAAAAAAACGTCTATTCACTACTTGTGAGATTTCATCACAGAATCTGGGATGCTCAAAAACATCTACTTCACTCACTTGTTTAATTGAAGGGCGAAATTATTGCAGCTGCAAAATAAATGCGACTATTCAATAAATGGTTTGAATCGTCTAAAGCTTCTATTCCATCAACGTGAGACTTGGAGAAAGAGTTCCCATTGCAACAAAACATGTTTTCACTAGATGTGAGAATTCATCACAGAATCTGGGATGCTCAAAAACATCTACTTCACTCACTTGTTAAACAAAAAGAAGAGACTATTGAAAGCTGCATAATAAATGTAACAATTAAACAGACCGTTTAAATAGTCCAAGACGTCTATTTTTTCGTCGTGGGATTTGTATAGAGAGTTTAAGTTGAAGCAAAACGTCTATTCACTAGATGTGAAAATTCATCAAAGAATATGCGATGCTCAAAAACATCTACTTCACTCAATTGTTTTTAATTGAAGGGCGAGATTATTGCAGCTGCATAGTAAATGCGACTATTCAATAAATCGTTTGAATCGTTTAAGACGACTATTCCATATAGGTGAGATTGTAGAAAGAGTTCTCATTGGAACAAAAAATGTTTTCACTAGATGTGAGAATTTATCACAGAATCTTGGATGCTCAAAAACATCTACTTCACTCACTTGTTAAACAGAAAGAAGAGACTATTGAAATCTGCATAATAAATGTGACAATGAAACAGACCGTTTAAAAAGTCTAAGACGTCTATTTTTTCGTCGTGAGAATTGTAAAGAGAGTTTAAGTTGCAACAAAACGTCGATTCACTAGATGTGAGAATTCATCACAGAATCTGGGAGGCTCAAAAACATCTACTTCACTCACTTGTTAAACTGAAAGAAGAGACTATTGAAATCTGCATAATAAATGTGACAATGAAACAGACCGTTTAAATTGTCTAAGACGTCTATTTTTTCGTCGTGAGAATTGTAAAGAGAGTTTAAGTTGCAACAAAACGTCTATTCACTAGATGTGAGAATTCATCACAGAATCTGGGAGGCTCAAAAACATCTACTTCACTCACTTGTTAAACTGAAAGAAGAGACTATTGAAAACTGCATAATAAATGTGACAATTAAACAGACCGTTTAAATAGTCTAAGACGTCTATTTTGTCGTCGTTAGAATTGTACAGAGAGTTTAGGTTGCAACAAAACATGTATTCACTAGATGTGAGAATCCATCACAGAATCTGCGATGCTCAAAAACATCTACTTCACAGTCTTGTTAAAATAAAGTTAACGATAATCGAAAACTAAATAATAAATGTGACAATTCAATAAATAAGTTCAATCGTCTAAGACGTCTATTCCGTGAACGTGAGACCTCTACAGAGAGCTTAAGTTACAAAAAACGTCTATTCTCTACATGTGAGATTTCATCACAGAATCTGCGATGCTCAAAAACATCTACTTCACAGTCTTGTTAAAATAAAGTTAACGATAATCGAAAACTAAATAATAAATGTGACAATTCAATAAATAAGTTCAATCGTCTAAGACGTCTATTCCGTGAACGTGAGACCTCTACAGAGAGCTTAAGTTACAAAAAACGTCTATTCTCTACATGTGAGATTTCATCACAGAATCTGGGATGCTCAAAAACATCTACTTCACAGTCTTGTTAAAATAAAGTTAACGATAATCGAAAACTAAATAATAAATGTGACAATTCAATAAATAAGTTCAATCGTCTAAGACGTCTATTCCGTGAACGTGAGACCTCTACAGAGAGTTTAAGTTACAAAAAAAACGTCTATTCACTAGATGTGAGAATTCTTCGCAGAATCTGGGATGCTCAAAAACATCTACTTCACTCACTTGTTAAACAGAAAGAAGAGAGTATTGAAAACTGCATAATAAATGTGACAATTAAACAGACCGTTTAAATAGTCTAAGACGTCTATTTTGTCGTCGTGAGAATTGTACAGAGAGTTTAAGTTGCAACAAAACATGTATTAACTAGATGTGAGAATTCATCACAGAATCTGGGATGCTCAAAAACATCTACTTCACAGTCTTCTTAAAATAAAGTTAACGATAATCGAAAACTAAATAATAAATGTGACAATTCAATAAATAAGTTCAATCGTCTAAGACGTCTATTCCGTGAACGTGAGACCTCTACAGAGAGCTTAAGCTACAAAAAAACGTCTATTCTCTACATGTGAGATTTCATCACAGAATCTGGGATGCTCAAAAACATCTACTTCACTCAATTCTTAATTGAAGGGCGAAATTATTGCAGCTGCAAAATAAAATGCGACTATTGAATAAATGGTTTGAATCGTCTAACCCATCTATTCCATCAACGTGAGACTTGTAGAAAGAGTTCTCATTGCAACAAAAAATGTTTTCACTAGATGTGAGAATTCATCGCAGAATCTGGGATGCTCAAAAACATCTACTTCACTTACTTGTTAAACAGAAAGAAGAGATTATTGAAAACTGCATAATAAATGTGACAATTAAACAGACCGTTTAAATTGTCTAAGACGTCTATTTTGTCGTCGTGAGAGTTGTACAGAGAGTTTAAGTTGCAACAAAACATGTATTCACTAGATGTGAGAAATCATCACAGAATCTGGGATGCTCAAAAACATCTACTTCACAGTCTTGTTAAAATAAAGTTAACGATAATCGAAAACTACATAATTAATGTGACAATTCAATAAATAAGTTCAATCGTCTAAGACGTCTATTCTGTGAACGTGAGACCTCTACAGAGAGTTTAAGTTACAAAAAAACGTCTATTCACTACATGTGAGATTTCATCACAAAATCTGTGATGCTCAAAAACATCTACTTCACTCACTTCTTTAATTGAAGGGCGAAATTATTGCAGCTGCAAAATAAATGCGACTATTAAACAGACCGTGTCTATTTTGTCGTCGTGAGAATTGTATAGAGAGTTTAAGTTGCAGCAAAACGTCTATTCACTAGATGTGACAATTCATCAAGGAATCTGCGATGCTCAAAAACATCTACTTCACTCAATTGTTTAATTGAAGGGCGAAATTATTGCAGCTGCAAAATAAATGCGACTATTCAATAAATGGTTTGAATCGTCTAAAGCATCTATTCCATCAACGTGAGACTTGTAGAAAGAGTTCCCATTGTAAAAAAACATGTTTTCACTAGATGTGAGAATTCATCACAGAATCTGGGATGCTCAAAAACATCTACTTCACTCACTTGTTAAACAGAAAGAAGAGACTATTGAAAGCTGCATAATAAATGTGACAATGAAACAGACCGTTTAAATAGTCCAAGACGTCTATTTTGTCGTCGTGAGAATTGTATAAAGAGTTTAAGTTGCAGCAAAACGTCTATTCACTAGATGTGACAATTTATCAAAGAATCTGCGATGCTCAAAAACATCTACTTCACTCAATTATTTAATTGAAGGGCGAGATTGTTGCAGCTGCATAGTAAATGCGACTATTCAATAAATCGTTTGAATCGTTTAAGACGACTATTCCATATAGGTGAGACTTGTAGAAAGAGTTCTCATTGCAACAAAACATGTATTCACTAGATGTGAGAATTCATCACAGAATCTGGGATGCTCAAAAACATCTACTTCACAGTCTTGTTAAAATAAAGTTAACGAAAATCGAAAACTAAATAATAATTGTGACAATTCAATAAATAAGTTCAATCGTCTATGACGTCTATTTCGTGAACGTGAGACCTCTACAGAGAGTTTAAGTTACAAAAAAACACGTCTATTCACTACATGTGAGATTTCATCACAGAATCTGGGATGCTCAAAAACATCTACTTCACTCACTTGTTTAATTGAAGGGCGAAATTATTGCAGCTGCAAAAAAAATGCGACTATTCAATAAATGGTTTGAATCGTCTAAAGCATCTATTCCATCAACGTGAGACTTGTAAAAAGAGTTCCCATTGTAACAAAACATGTTTTCACTAGATGTGAGAATTCATCACAGAATCTGGGATGCTCAAAAACATCTACTTCACTCACTTGTTAAACAGAAAGAAGAGACTATTGAAAGCTGCATAATAAATGTGACAATTAAACAGACCGTTTAAATAGTCCAAGACGTCTATTTTGTCGTCGTGAGAATTGTATAGAGAGTTTAAGTTGCAGCAAAACGTCTATTCACTAGCTGTGACAATTCATCACAGAATCTGCGATGCTCAAAAACATCTACTTCACTCAATTGTTTAATTGAAGGGCGAGATTATTGCAGCTTCATAGTAAATGCGACTATTCAATATATCGTCTGAATCGTTTAAGACGACTGTTCCATATAGGTGAGACTTGTAGAAAGAGTTCTCATTGCAACAAAACATGTTTTCACTTGATGTGAGAATTCATCACAGAATCTGGGATGCTCAAAAACATCTACTTCACTCACTTGTTAAACAGAAAGAAGAGACTATTGAAATCTGCATAATAAATGTGACAATTACAGAGACCGTTTAAATAGTCTAAGACGTCCATTTTGTCCTCGTGAGAATTGTACAAAGAGTTTAAGTTGCAACAAAACATGTATTCACTAGATGTGAGAATTCATCACAGAATCTGGGATGCTCAAAAACATCTACTTCACAGTCTTGTTAAAATAAAGTTAACGATAATCGAAAACTAAATAATAAATGTGACAATTCAATAAATAAGTTCAATCGTCTAAGACGTCTATTCCTTGAACGTGAGACCTCTTCAGAGAGTTTAAGTTACAAAAAAAACGTCTATTCACTACATGGGAGATTTCATCACAGAATCTGGGATGCTCAAAAACATCTACTTCACTCACTTGTTTAATTGAAGGGCGAAATTATTGCAGCTGCAAAATAAATGCGACTATTGAATAAATGGTTTGAATTGTCTAAAGCATCTATTCCATCAACGTGAGACTTGTAGAAAGAGTTCCCATTGTAACAAAACATGTTTTCACTAGATGTGAGAATTCATCACAGAATCTGGGATGCTCAAAAACATCTACTTCACTCACTTGTTAAACAGAAAGAAGAGACTATTGAGAGCTGCATAATAAATGTGACAATTAAACAGACCGTTTAAATAGTCTAAGACGTCTATTTTGTCGTCGTGAGAATTGTACAGAGAGTTTAAGTTGCAACAAAACGTCTATTCACTAGATTTGAGAATTCATCACAGAATCTGCGATGCTCAAAACTATCTACTTCACTCACTTGTTTAATTGAAGGGCGAGATTATTGCAGCTTCATAATAAATGCAACTATTCAATAAATCGTTTGAATCGTTTAAGACGACTATTCCATATAGGTGAGACTTGTAGAAAGAGTTCTCATTGCAACAAAAAATGTTTTCACTAGATGTGAGAATTCATCGCAGAATCTAGGATGCTCAAAAACATCTACTTCACTCCCTTGTTAAACAGAAAGAAGAGACTATTGAAAACTGCATAATAAATGTGACAATTAAACAGACCGTTTAAATAGTCTAAGACGTCTATTTTGTCGTCGTGAGAATTGTACAGAGAGTTTAAGTTGCAACAAAACATGTATTCACTAGATGTGAGAATTCATCACAGAATCTGGGATGCTCAAAAACATCTACTTCACAGTCTTGTTAAAATAAAGTTAACGATAATCGAAAACTAAATATTTAATGTGACAATTCAATGAATAAGTCCAATCGTCTAAGACGTCTATTCCGTGAACGTGAGACCTCTACAGAGAGCTTAAGCTACAAAAAAACGTCTATTCTCTACATGTGAGATTTCATCACATAATCTGGGATGCTCAAAAACATCTACTTCACTCACTTCTTAATTGAAGGGCGAAATTATTGCAGCTGCAAAATAAATGCGACTATTGAATAAATGGTTTGAATCGTCTAACGCATCTATTCCATCAACGTGAGACTTGTAGAAAGAGTTCCCATTGTAATAAAACATGTTTTCACTAGATGTGAGAATTCATCACAGAATCTGGGATGCTCAAAAACATCTACTTCACTCACTTGTTAAACAGAAAGAAGAGACTATTGAGAGCTGCATAATAAATGTAACAATTAAACAGACCGTTTAAATAGTCCAAGACATCTATTTTTTCGTCGTGAGAATTGTATAGAGAGTTTAAGTTGCAGCAAAACGTCTATTCACTAGATGTGACAATTCATCAAAGAATCTGCGATGCTCAAAAACATCTACTTCACTCAATTGTTTTTAATTGAAGGGCGAGATTATTGCAGCTTCATAATAAATGCGACTATTCAATAAATCGTTTGAATCGTTTAAGACGACTATTCCATATAGGTGAGATTGTAGAAAGAGTTCTCATTGGAACAAAAAATGTTTTCACTAGATGTGAGAATTTATCACAGAATCTTGGATGCTCAAAAACATCTACTTCACTCACTTGTTAAACAGAAAGAAGAGACTATTGAAATCTGCATAATAAATGTGACAATGAAACAGACCGTTTAAATTGTCTAAGACGTCTATTTTTTCGTCGTGAGAATTGTAAAGAGAGTTTAAGTTGCAACAAAACGTCTATTCACTAGATGTGAGAATTCATCACAGAATCTGGGAGGCTCAAAAACATCTACTTCACTCACTTGTTAAACTGAAAGAAGAGACTATTGAAAACTGCATAATAAATGTGACAATTAAACAGACCGTTTAAATAGTCTAAGACGTCTATTTTGTCGTCGTGAGAATTGTACAGAGAGTTTAGGTTGCAACAAAACATGTATTCACTAGATGTGAGAATCCATCACAGAATCTGCGATGCTCAAAAACATCTACTTCACAGTCTTGTTAAAATAAAGTTAACGATAATCGAAAACTAAAAAATTAAAAGTGACAATTCAATAAATAAGATCAATCGTCTAAGACGTCTATTCCGTGAACGTGAGACCTCTACAGAGAGCTTAAGTTACAAAAAAACGTCTATTCTCTACATGTGAGATGTCATCACAGAATCTGGGATGCTCAAAAACATCCACTTCACTCACTTCTTTAATTGAAGGGCGAAATTATTGCAGCTGCAAAATAAATGCGACTATTGAATAAATGGTTTGAATCGTCTAAAGCATCTATTCCATCAACGTGAGACTTGTAGAAAGAGTTCCCATTGTATCAAAACATGTTTTCACTAGATGTGAGAATTCATCACAGAATCTGGGATGCTCAAAAACATCTACTTCACTCACTTGTTAAACAGAAAGAAGAGACTATTGAGAGCTGCATAATAAATGTGACAATTAAACAGACCGTTTAAATAGTCCAAGACGTCTATTTTGTCGTCGTGAGAATTGTACAGAGAGTTTAAGTTGCAACAAAACGTCTATTCACTAGATTTGAGAATTCATCACAGAATCTGCGATGCTCAAAAACATCTACTTCACTCACTTGTTTAATTGAAGGGCGAGATTATTGCAGCTTCATAATAAATGCAACTATTCAATAAATCGTTTGAATCGTTTAAGACGACTATTCCATATAGGTGAAACTTGTAGAAAGAGTTCTCATTGCAACAAAAAATGTTTCCACTAGATGTGAGAATTCATCACAGAATCTGGGATGTTCAAAAACATCTACTTCACTCACTTGTTAAACAGAAAGAAGAGACTATTGAGAGCTGCATAATAAATGTGACAATTAAACAGACCGTTTAAATAGTCCAAGACGTCTATTTTGTCGTCGTGAGAATTGTACAGAGAGTTTAAGTTGCAACAAAACGTCTATTCACTAGATTTGAGAATTCATCACAGAATCTGCGATGCTCAAAAACATCTACTTCACTCACTTGTTTAATTGAAGGGCGAGATTATTGCAGCTTCATAATAAATGCAACTATTCAATAAATCGTTTGAATCGTTTAAGACGACTATTCCATATAGGTGAAACTTGTAGAAAGAGTTCTCATTGCAACAAAAAATGTTTTCACTAGATATGAGAATTCATCGCAGAATCTGGGATGCTCAAAAACATCTACTTCACTCACTTGTTAAACAGAAAGTAGAGACTATTGAAAACTGCATAATAAATGTGACAATTAAACTGACCGTTTAAATAGTCTAAGACGTCGATTTTGTCGTCGTAAGAATTGTACAGAGAGTTTAAGTTGCAACAAAACATGTATTCACTAGATGTGAGAATTCATCACAGAATCTGGGATGCTCAAAAACATCTACTTCACAGTCTTGTTAAAATAAAGTTAACGATAATCAAAAACTAAATAATTAATGTGACAATTCAATAAATACGTTCAATCGTCTAAGACGTCTATTCCGTGAACGTGAGACCTCTACAGAGAGTTTAAGTTACAAAAAAAAGGTCTATTCACTAGATGTGAGAATTCATCGCAGAATCTGGGATGCTCAAAAACATCTACTTCACTCACTTGTTAAACAGAAAGAAGAGAGTATTGAAAACTGCATAATAAATGTAACAATTAAACAGACCGTTTAAATAGTCTAAGACGTCTATTTTGTCGTCGTGAGAATTGTACAGAGAGTTTAAGTTGCAACAAAACATGTATTAACTAGATGTGAGAATTCATCACAGAATCTGGGATGCTCAAAAACATCTACTTCACAGTCTTGTTAAAATAAAGTTAACGATAATCGAAAACTAAATAGTAAATGTGACAATTCAATAAATAAGTTCAATCGTCTAAGACGTCTATTCCGTGAACGTTAGACCTCTACAGAGAGCTTAAGTTACAAAAAAAACGTCTATTCTCTACATGTGAGATTTCATCACAGAATCTGGGATGCTCAAAAACATCTACTTCACTCACTTCTTTAATTGAAGGGCGAAATTATTGCAGCTGCAAAATAAATGCGACTATTCAATAAATCGTTTGAATCGTCTAAAGCATCTATTCCATCAACGTGAGACTTGTAGAAAGAGTTCCCATTGTAAAAAAACATGTTTTCACTAGATGTGAGAATTCATCACAGAATCTGGGATGCTCAAAAACATCTACTTCACTCACTTGTTAAACAGAAAGAAGAGACTATTGAAAGCTGCATAATAAATGTGACAATGAAACAGACCGTTTAAATAGTCCAAGACGTCTATTTTGTCGTCGTGAGAATTGTATAAAGAGTTTAAGTTGCAGCAAAACGTCTATTCACTAGATGTGACAATTTATCAAAGAATCTGCGATGCTCAAAAACATCTACTTCACTCAATTGTTTAATTGAAGGGCGAGATTATTGCAGCTGCATAGTAAATGCGACTATTCAATAAATCGTTTGAATCGTTTAAGACGACTATTCCATATAGGTGAGACTTGTAGAAAGAGTTCTCATTGCAACAAAACATGTATTCACTAGATGTGAGAATTCATCACAGAATCTGGGATGCTCAAAAACATCTACTTCACAGTCTTGTTAAAATAAAGTTAACGAAATACGAAAACTAAATAATAATTGTGACAATTCAATAAATAAGTTCAATCGTCTATGACGTCTATTTCGTGAACGTGAGACCTCTACAGAGAGTTTAAGTTACAAAAAAAAACGTCTATTCACTACATGTGAGATTTCATCACAGAATCTGGGATGCTCAAAAACATCTACTTCACTCACTTGTTTAATTGAAGGGCGAAATTATTGCAGCTGCAAAAAAAATGCGACTATTCAATAAATGGTTTGAATCGCCTAAAGCATCTATTCCATCAACGTGAGACTTGTAGAAAGAGTTCCCATTGTAACAAAACATGTTTTCACTAGATGTGAGAATTCATCACAGAATCTGGGATGCTCAAAAACATCTACTTCACTCACTTGTTAAACAGAAAGAAGAGACTATTGAAAGCTGCATAATAAATGTGACAATTAAACAGACCGTTTAAATAGTCAAAGACGTCTATTTTGTCGTCGTGAGAATTGTATAGAGAGTTTAAGTTGCAGCAAAACGTCTATTCACTAGATTTGAGAATTCATCACAGAATCTGCGATGCTCAAAAACATTTACTTCACTCAATTGTTTAATTGAAGGGCGAGATTATTGCAGCTTCATAGTAAATGCGACTATTCAATATATCGTCTGAATCGTTTAAGACGACTGTTCCATATAGGTGAGACTTGTAGAAAGAGTTCTCATTGCAACAAAACATGTTTTCACTTGATGTGAGAATTCATCACAGAATCTGGGATGCTCAAAAACATCTACTTCACTCACTTGTTAAAATAAAGTAAAGCGATAATCGAAAACTAAATAATAAATGTGACAATTCAAGAAATAAGTTCAATCGTCTAAGAAGTCTATTCCGTGAACGTGAGACCTCTACAGAGAGTTTAAGTTACAAAAAAAAACGTCTATTCACTACATGTGAGATTTCATCACAGTATCTGGGATGCTCAAAAACATCTACTACACTCACTTGTTTAATTGAAGGGCGAAATTATTGCAGCTGCAAAATAAATGCGACTATTCAATAAATGGTTTGAATCGTCTAAAGCATCTATTCCATCAACGTGAGACTTGTAGAAAGAGTTCCCATTGTAACAAAACATGTTTTCACTAGATGTGAGAATTCATCACAGAATCTGGGATGCTCAAAAACATCTACTTCACTCACTTGTTAAACAGAAAGAAGAGACTATTGAGAGCTGCATAATAAATGTGACAATTAAGCAGACCGTTTAAATAGTCTAAGACGTCTATTTTGTCGTAGTGAGAATTGTACAGAGAGTTTAAGTTGCAACAAAACATGTATTCACTAGATGTGAGAATTCATCACAGAATCTGGGATGCTCAAAACATCTACTTCACTCACTTGTTAAATTAAAGTTACCGATTATTGAAAACTAAATAATAAATGTGAGAATTCAATAAATAAGTTCAATCGTCTAAGACGTCTATTCCGTGAACGTGAGACCTCTTCAGAGAGTTTAAGTTACAAAAAAAACGTCTATTCACTACATGTGAGAATTCATCACAGAATCTGTGATGCTCAAAAACATTTACTTCACTCACTTCTTTAATTGAAGGGCGAAATTATTGCAGCTGCAAAATAAATGCGACTATTCAATAAATGGTATGAATCGTCTAAAGCATCTATTCCATCAACGTGAGACTTGTAGAAAGAGTTCCCATTGCAATAAAACATGTTTTCACTAGATGTGAGAATTCATCACAGAATCTGGGATGCTCAAAAACATCTACTTCACTCACTTGTTAAACAGAAAGAAGAGACAATTGAAAACTGCATAATGAATGTGACAATTAAACAGACCGTTTAAATAGTCCAAGACCTCTATTTCGTCATCGTGAGAATTGTATAGAGAGTTTAAGTTGCAGCAAAACGTCTATTCACTAGATGTGACAATTCATCACAGAATCTGCGATGCTCAAAAACATCTACTTCACTCACTTGTTAAACAGAAAGAAGAGACTATTGAGAGCTGCATAATAAATGTGACAATTAAACAGACCGTTTAAATAGTCCAAGACGTCTATTTTCTCGTCGTGAGAATTGTACAGAGAGTTTAAGTTGCAACAAAATGTCAATTCACTAGATTTGAGAATTCATCACAGAATCTGCGATGCTCAAAAACATCTACCTCACTCACTTGTTTAATTGAAGGGCGAGATTATTGCAGCTGCATAGTAAATGCGACTATTCAATAAATCGTTTGAATCGTTTAAGACGACTATTCCATATAGGTGAAACTTGTAGAAAGAGTTCTCATTGCAACAAAAAATGTTTTCACTAGATGTGAGAATTCATCGCAGAATCTGGGATGCTCAAAAACATCTACTTCACAGTCTTCCTAAAATAAAGTTAACGATAATCGAAAACTAAATAATAAATGTGACAATTCAATAAATAAGTTCAATCGTCTAAGACGTCTATTCCGTGAACGTGAGACCTCTACAGAGAGTTTAAGTTACAAAAAAAACGTCTATTCACTAGATGTGAGAATTCATCACAGAATCTGGGATGCTCAAAAACATCTACTTCACTCAATTGTTAAACAGAAAGAAGAGACTATTGAAAGCTGCATAATAAATGTGACAATTAAACAGACCGTTTAAATAGTCCAAGACGTCTATTTTGTCGTCGTGAGAATTGTATAGAGAAATTAAGTTGCAGCAAAACGTCTATTCATAAGATGTGACAATTTATCAAAGAATCTGCGATGCTCAAAAACATCTACTTCACTCAATTGTTTAATTGAAGGGCGAGATTGTTGCAGCTGCATAGTAAATGCGACTATTCAATAAATCGTTTGAATCGTTTAAGACGACTATTCCATATAGGTGAGACTTGTAGAAAGAGTTCTCATTGCAACAAAACATGTTTTCACTAGATGTGAGAATTCATCACAGAATCTGGGATGCTCAAAAACATCTACTTCACTCACTTGTTAAACAGAAAGAAGAGACTATTGAAATCTGCATAATAAATGTGACAATTACAGAGACCGTTTAAATAGTCTAAGACGTCCATTTTGTCCTCGTGAGAATTGTACAAAGAGTTTAAGTTGCAACAAAACATGTATTCACTAGATGTGAGAATTCATCACAGAATCTGGGATGCTCAAAAACATCTACTTCACAGTCTTGTTAAAATAAAGTTAACGATAATCGAAAACTAAATAATAAATGTGACAATTCAATAAATAAGTTCAATCGTCTAAGACGTCTATTCCGTGAACGTGAGACCTCTTCAGAGAGTTTAAGTTACAAAAAAAACGTCTATTCACTACATGTGAGATTTCATCACAGAATCTGGGATGCTCAAAAACATCTACTTCACTCACTTGTTTAATTGAAGGGCGAAATTATTGCAGCTGCAAAATCAATGCGACTATTCAATAAATGGTTTGAATCGTCTAAAGCATCTATTCCATCAACGTGAGACTTGGAGAAAGAGTTCCCATTGCAACAAAACATGTTTTCACTAGATGTGAGAATTCATCACAGAATCTGGGATGCTCTAAAACATCTACTTCACTCAATTGTTAAACAGAAAGAAGAGACTATTGAAAACTGCATAATAAATGTAACAATTAAACAGACCGTTTAAATAGTCTAAGACGTCTATTTTGTCGTCGTGAGAATTGTACAGAGAGTTTAAGTTGCAACAAAACATGTATTCACTAGATGTGAGAATTCATCACAGAATCTGCGATGCTCAAAAACATCTACTTCACAGTCTTGTTGAAATAAAGTTAACAATAATCGAAAACTAAATAATAAATGTGACAATTCAATAAATACGTTCAATCGTCTAAGACGTCTATTCCGTGAACATGAGACCTCTACAGAGAGTTTAAGTTACAAAAAAACGTCTATTCACTACATGTTAGATTTCATCACAAAATCTGTGATGCTCAAAAACATCTACTTCACTCACTTGTTTAATTGAAGGGCGAAATTATTGCAGCTGCAAAATAAATGCGACTATTAAACAGACCAAGTCTATTTTGTCGTTGTGAGAATTGTACAGAGAGTTTAAGTTGCAACAAAACATGTATTCACTAGATGTGAGAATTCATCACAGAATCTGGGACGCTCAAAAACATCTACTTCACAGTCTTGTTAAAATAAAGTTAACGATAATCGAAAACTAAATAATAAATGTGACAATTCAATAAATAAGTTCAATCGTCTAAGACGTCTATTCCGTGAACGTGAAACCTCTTCAGAGAGTTTAAGTTACAAAAAAAACGTCTATTCACTACATGTGAGATTTCATCACAGAATCTGGGATGCTCAAAAACATCTACTTCACTCACTTGTTTAATTGAAGGGCGAAATTATTGCAGCTGCAAAATAAATGCGACTATTCAATAAATGGTTTGAATCGTCTAAAGCATCTATTCCATCAACGTGAGACTTGGAGAAAGAGTTCCCATTGCAACAAAACATGTTTTCACTAGATGTGAGAATTCATCACAGAATCTGGGATGCTCAAAAACATCTACTTCACTCACTTGTTAAACAAAAAGAAGAGACTATTGAAAGCTGCATAATAAATGCGACAATTAAACAGACCGTTTAAATAGTCCAAGACGTCTATTTTGTCGTCGTGAGAATTGTATAGAGAAATTAAGTTGCAGCAAAACGTCTATTCATAAGATGTGACAATTTATCAAAGAATATGCGATGCTCAAAATCATCTACTTCACTCAATTGTTTAATTGAAGGGCGAGATTGTTGCAGCTGCATAGTAAATGCGACTATTCAATAAATCGTTTGAATCGTTTAAGACGACTATTCCATATAGGTGAGACTTGTACAAAGAGTTCTCATTGCAACAAAACATGTTTTCACTAGATGTGAGAATTCATCACAGAATCTGGGATGCTCAAAAACATCTACTTCACTCACTTGTTAAACAGAAAGAAGAGACTATTGAAAACTGCATAATAAATGTAACAATTAAACAGACCGTTTAAATAGTCTAAGACGTCTATTTTGTCGTCGTGAGAATTGTACAGAGAGTTTAAGTTGCAACAAAACATGTATTCACTAGATGTGAGAATTCATCACAGAATCTGGGATGCTCAAAAACATCTACTTCACAGTCTTGTTAAAATAAAGTTAACAATAATCGAAAACTAAATAATAAATGTGACAATTCAATAAATAAGTTCAATCGTCTAAGACGTCTATTCCGTGAACGTGAGACCTCTACAGAGAGTTTAAGTTACAAAAAAACGTCTATTCACTACATGTGAGATTTCATCACAAAATCTGTGATGCTCAAAAACATCTACTTCACTCACTTGTCTAATTGAAGTGCGAAATTATTGCAGCTGCAAAATAAATGCGACTATTAAACAGACCGTGTCTATTTTGTCGTTGTGAGAATTGTACAGAGAGTTTAAGTTGCAACAAAACGTCTTTTCACTAGATGTGAGAATTCATCCAGAATCTGGGATGCTCAAAAACATCTACATAACTCAATTGTTTAATTGAAGGGCGAAATTATTGCAGCTGTAAAATAAATGCGACTAGTCAATAAATCGTTTCATTCGTTTAAGATATCAATTCCATTTACGTGGGAAGTGTAGAAAGAGTTCCCATTGCAACAAAACATGTTTTCACTAGATGTGAGAATTCATCACAGAATCTGGGATGCTCAAAAACATCTACTTCACTCACTTGTTAAACAGAAAGAAGAGACTATTGAATTCTGCATAATAAATGTGACAATTAAACAGACCGTTTAAATAGCCTAAGACGTCTATTTTGTTGTCGTGAGAATTGTACACAGAGTTTAAGTTGCAACAAAACGTCTATTCACTTGATGTGAGAATTCATCACAGAATCTGGGATGCTCAAAACATCTACTTCACTCACTTGTTAAATTAAAGTTAACGATTATTGAAAACTAAATAATAAATGCGACAATTCAATAAATAAGTTCAATCGTCTAAGACGTATATTCCGTGAACGTGAGACCTCTACAAATAGTTTAAGTTACAAAAAAGCGTCTATTCACTACATGTGAGAATTCATCACAGAATCTTGGATGCTCAAAAACATCTACTTCACTTACTTGTTAAACAGAAAGAAGAGACTATTGAAAACTGCGTAAGAAATGTGACAATTAAACACACCGTGTCTATTTTGTCGTCGTAAGAATTGTACAGAGAGTTTAAGTTGCAACAAAACGTCTTTTCACTAGATGTGAGAATTCATCCAGAATCTGGGATGCTGAGAAACATCTACTTCACATACTTGTTAAACTGAAAGAAGAGACTATTGACAACTGCATAATAAGTCCGTCAATTCAATAAATCGTTTAAATCCTCTAAAACATCTATTCCATTGACGTGAGACTTCTACAGAGAAATCTCATTGGAACAAAACATATATTCACTAGATGTGAGAATTCAACTCAGAATCTTGGATGCTCAAAAACATGCACTTCACACTCTTGTTAGACTGAAAGAAGAGACTATTGACAACTGCCTTTTAAAAGTGACAATTAAACAGAACGTTTAAATGGTCTAAGACGTCTATTATGTCGACGTGAGAATTATGCAGAGAGTTTAAGTTGCAACAAAATTTCTATTCACTAGATGTGAGAATTCATCACAGAATTTTGGATGCTCAAAAACATCTACTTCATTCACTTGTTAAATGAAAGTTGACGATTATTGAAAACTCAATAATAAATGTGACAATTCAATAAATAATTTCAATCGTCTAAGACGTCTATTCTGTCGACGTGAAACCTCTACAGAGTCCGTCGACGTGACACCTCTACAGAGAGTTTAAGTTGCAAAAAAACGTCTATTAACTATATTTGAGATTTCATCACAGTATCTTCGATGCTCAAAAAATGTACTTCAAACACTTGTTTAATTGAAGGAAGAGATTATTGAGAACTGCATGATAAATGCGATGAATAATCTCATCGATTAAATTTTCTAAAGCATTTATTCCATCTACGTGAGACTTCTAGAGAGAGTTCTCATTGCAACAAAAGATGTATTCACAAGATTTGAGAATTCATCTCAGAATCTAGGATGCTCAAAAACATCTACTTCATACACTCATTAAACTGAAGGAAGAGATTATTGACAACTGCATAAAAAATGTGACAATTCAATAAATCGTTTAAATCGTCTATAACATCTATTCCATCGACTTGAGACTTTTATACTGAAATTAAGATTCAACACAACGAATATTCACTAGATGTGAGAATTCATCACAGAATCTGGGATGCTCAAAAACATCTACTTCACATACTTGTTGAACTAATTAGAGACATTATTGGCAACTTTACAATTAATGTTATCATTAAGTACATCGTTTAAATCCTCTAAAATGACTATCCCATCAACTTTAGATTTCTATAGAGAGTTTAAGTACAAATATAACCTCTATTCAATAGATGTACGAATACATCACAGGATCTGGGATGCTCAAAAACATCTACTTCACACACGTATTAAACTGTAGGAAGAGATCATTGACAACTGCATGATAAATGTGATAACTCATCAGAACCATCAAATAGTCTAAACAAATCTATTCTCTCGCCATGTGACTTGTACAGAGAGTTCAAGTTGCAACAAAATGTCCATTCACTACATGTAAGAATTCATCACAGAATCTGGGATGTCTGGGATGATCAAAAACATCTACTTCACACACGTATTAAACTGAGGAGGAGATTATTGACAACTCAATGATAAATGTTGTAGTCAAACAGAACGTTTACATAGTTTGAGAACAGATATTGAAATTTCGTGGCACTTGTACAGAGAGTTCAAGTTGCAACAAAACGTCCATTCACTACATGTGAGAATTCATCACAGAATCTGGGATGATCAAAAACATCTACTTCACACACGTATTAAACTGAGGAGGAGATTATTGACAACTCAATGATAAATGTTGTAGTCAAACAGAACGTTTGAATAGTTTGAGAACAGATATCGAATTTACTTGGCACTTGTACAGAGAGTTTAAGTTGCAACAAAACGTCCATTCACTACATGTGAGAATTCATCACAGAATCTTGGATGCTCGAAAACATCTACTTAACACACGTATTAAACTGAGAAGGAGATTATTGATAACTCAATGATAAATGTTGTAGTCAAACAGAACGTTTAAATAGTTTGAGAACAGATATTGAATTTACGTGGCACTTGTACAGAGAGTTTAAGTTGCAACAAAACGTCCATTCACTACATGTGAGAATTCATCACAGAATCTTGGATGCTCAAAAACATCTACTTAACACACGTATTAAACTGAGGAGGAGATTATTGACAACTCAATGATAAATGTTGTAGTCAAACAGAACGTTTGAATAGTTTGAGAACAGATATCGAATTTACTTGGCACTTGTACAGAGAGTTTAAGTTGCAACAAAACGTCCATTCACTACATGTGAGAATTCATCACAGAATCTTGGATGCTCGAAAACATCTACTTAACACACGTATTAAACTGAGGAGGAGATTATTGACAACTCAATGATAAATGTTGTAGTCAAACAGAACGTTTGAATAGTTTGAGAACAGATATCGAATTTACTTGGCACTTGTACAGAGAGTTTAAGTTGCAACAAAACGTCCATTCACTACATGTGAGAATTCATCACAGAATCTTGGATGCTCAAAAACATCTACTTAACACACGTATTAAACTGAGGAGGAGATTATTGACAACTCAATGATAAATGTTGTAGTCAAACAGAACGTTTGAATAGTTTGAGAACAGATATTGAATTTACTTGGCACTTGTACAGAGAGTTTAAGTTGCAACAAAACGTCCATTCACTACATGTGAGAATTCATCACAGAATCTTGGATGCTCGAAAACATCTACTTAACACACGTATTAAACTGAGGAGGAGATTATTGACAACTCAATGATAAATGTTGTAGTCAAACAGAATGTTTAAATAGTTTGAGAACAGTCCATTCACTAGATGTTAGAATTCATCACAGAATCTTGGATGCTCAAAACATCTACTTAACACACTTTGTTAAATTAAAGTTAACGATTATTTTCAATTACATGACAAATGTGACCATTAAATAAAACGTTTAAATCGATTAATTCGTCTATTGCGTCGACTTGACACATGTAAAGAGAGTTTAATTTGTAACAAAACGTCTATTCACTAGATATGAGAATTCATTACAGAATCTGAGATGCTCAAACACATCTACTTCACACACTTGTTAAATTAAAGTTAACAATTATTGACAACTCCATGATAAATGTGACCATGCAATAAAATGCTTAAATCGTCTAAACCGTCTATTCCGTCGACTTGAGACTTGTAGAGAAAAATTTTTTAAGTTGCATCTAAACATTTATTCACTAGATGTGTAAATTCATCAAAGACTCTGGAGTGCTCAAAAGTATCTACATCATAAACTTGTTAAACTGAAGAATGATATTATTGACATGATCATTTAACAAATCGTTTAAATTCTTTAAAAGAACAACTATTCCATCAACGTTAGATTTGTACAGAGGGTTTAAGTTCCAATAAATACTCTATTCAATAGATGTACGAATTCATCACAGAATCTGTGATGCTCAAAACATCTACTTCACACACTTGTTAAAAAAGAGATTTTTGACAACTGCATAATAAATGTGGCAGTTAAACAGAGGGCTTAAATAGTCTAAAAACATCTATTCTATCGACGTGAGACTGCTACAGAGAGATTAAGTTGCAACAAAACGTCTATTCACTAGATGTGAGAATTCATCACAGAATCTGGGATGTTCAAAAACATCTACTTTGCACTCTTTTTAAACTAAAGGAAGAGATTATTTACAAATGCATACTTAATTTGACAATCAAACAAATCTTTTAAATCGTCTAAAACATCTATTTTATCAACGTGAGGCGTTTTCTGAGACTTTACGCTTCAATAAAACGTCTATTCACTAGATGTGAGAATTCATCACAGAAGCTTGGATGCTCCGAAACATCTACTTCACACACTTGTTATACTAAAGCTAACGATAATTGACAAGTCTATAATAAATGTGAAAATTCAATACAACGTTTAAATCGTCTAAGACGTCTATTCTGTCGAGGTGAGACTTGTTAGGAGAATTTAAGTTGCACGAAAACGTATATTCATTAGATGTGAGAATTCATCGCAGAATATGGGATGCTCAAAAACATCTACTTCACACAGTTTTTAAACTAAAGGAAGAGATTATTGACAACTGCATGAGAAATGTGACAATTTAATAAATTGTTTAAATCCTCTAAAATATCTATTCCATTGACGTGAGACTTCTACAGAGATTTTACGTTCCAACAAAGCGTCTATTCACATGATGTGAGAATTCTTCACAGAAACTTGAATGCTCAAAAACATCTACTTCACCCACTTGTTAAACTAAAGTTAACGATTATTGACAACTCCATAATCACTGTGATATTTCAATAAGTCGTTTAAATCGTCTAAAAGCATCTATTCTATCGCCGTGAGACTTTTACAGAGAGTTTAAGTTGCAAAAAAACGTCTATTACCTAGATGTGAGAATTCGTCATAGAAGCTTGGATGCTCAAAACATGTACTTCACACACTTGTTATCTAAAGTTAACGATAATTGACAAGTGAGTAATAAATGTGACAATTCAATAGAACGTTTTTATCGTCTAAGAAGTCTATTTGTCGACGTGAGACTTGTTCCAAGAGTTAAAGTTGCATCAAAACCTCTAATCACTACATGTGAGTATTTACCACAGAATATGGGATGCTCAAAAATATCTACAGCACACACTTGTTTAACTAAAAGAAGAGATTATTGACATCTGCATAATAAATTTGACAATTAAACACAATGTTTAGATAGTCTGAACATCTATTCTATCGCCGTGAGACTTGTATAGTGAGTTTAAGTTGCAACAAAACGTCTATTCACTAGATTTGAGAATTCATCACAGAATCTCGAATGCTGAAAAACATTAACTTCACACACTTCTCAGACTAAAGTTAACGACTATTGACGGCTACATGATAAATTTGACTATTCAAAAAATCGTTTTAATCGTCTAAAACATCTATTCCATCGACGTGAGACCTTTATAGATAGTTTAAATCTAAACAAAACATCTCTTAACTAGATGTGAGCATTCATCCACGAATGTTGGATGCTCAAAAACATTTACTTCACACACTTTTTAAACTAACGTTAGCGATTATTGACAACTCCATGGTCATTGAGACATTTCAATAAGTCGTTTAAATCGTCTAAAACAGACGTGAGACCCTTACAGTGAGTTTCCGTTTCAAGAAAACGTTTATTCACTGGATGTGAGAATTCATCACAGAATCTTGATTGCTCAAAAATATCTACTTCAAACATTTGTGAAACAAAGGTTAACGATTATAGACAACCATATGATAAATTTGATCATTCAACAAATCGTTTAAATCGTCTAAAACATCTATTTCATCGACAAGTGACTTTTATAGAGCGTTTAAGTTTCAAAACAACGTCTATTCTCTAGATGTGAGAATTCATCACAAAATCTGGGATGCTCAAAAACATCTACTTCACACACTCGTTATACTTAAGTCAACGATTATTGACAACTCAATAATAAATGTGACAATTAAACAGAACGTTTAAATCGTCAAAGACGTCTCTTCCGTCGATGTGAGTCTTGTACAGAGAGTTTAAGTTGCAACAAAACGTCTATTCACTAGAAGTGAGAATTCATCAAAGAATCTGGGATGCTCAAAACATCTACTGCACACACTTGTTAAACTGAAGGAAAAAATTTTGACAGCTGCATAATAAATTTGACAATTAAAACAGAATGTTTAGTCAAAGTCAAAGAGCACAGGGCAACAAGAGACTAATCGTTATTAGTCTACTATTGTCCCAGGGGGGGGACTTCTATTTGTATGTGACGGTGGGGGGTCAGACACTGGATATCTTTGAAAAACCCAAAAATATACTAATTTTAGGATATCTTAAACCTCAAAGATATACTCAACTTGAAAATATACTAAATTTTGGACATCTATTAGACCCCTAAAAATATACTCATGGCTTCAAGGTACATGAAAAGTAAAGGTTTTATAGCATTCTCGGCAATTGCCGTACAACTTCTTGGTGAAGAAACTCAGCCTAGCACTCACCTTGTCAAATTTTCTCATCAGATACCCAAAACACCGAGGGAGTAAAAGCTTACAAATAATTGGTATTATATTAGCTGCAGTATCTATCTGGATTATGGCAAATTATTTCGATGCTTACAGATAGGAGTGAAGCTGAGCCCTATTTTGCAGAAGCTCTCCTCTCGGTTTTGTCGCAGTGTTACAAATTTAGAGTCTTCCCTTATGGTTTTGTAAGTCTTCTCCTTATAAATTTACCGACTGCAACATGTAGATTCTTTGCTCAATTCATAGTGAAGATTTAACTAAAGTTAAAAATTGATTACTCTTGGGAAATGACTTTTGATGCTTTTTAAAACTCATTCTCATAGCCTGAGTTTCTCATCTTCGGTAAAATGCATGAAATAAGTCAGACCTTTGACCCTAGGAACACAGCAGCGTCATTTCCAAATGCTTACTTTGCAAAGTGTCGCAAGCGTTGACGTTGACCATATGATTTCAGCAGCAAATGGGCTGATTGGCTCAAGGCCACAACCAAAAAATCATGTTTGCCCTTATAAATAATGTTAAACTGCAAAACCCCGGGCTGCAAGTATAAAGCTTGAATCTTCTTTAACCAAGCTATATGACCTAAGGAAAGCATGACTAAATGTGTGTTATGCAATGTTGTTCAGAATTCCAAACATATTTATCACAACTGGGGAGTATCCTCTCTAATTACAAAAGGGAGACTTCTAGATAACTTCAATAACAGCTCAAAATTCGGCGAATCTAAGAAATACAACTGAGGTGTGAAGAGCCCGAATTTACCAAGAAAATTCCCACCTTTGAAATAACCCAGGGGGTACTTCTATTGGTATGTGACGGGGAGGTCAGACACAGAATATTTTTGAAAAACCCAAAAATATACTAAATTTAGGACATCTTAGACCCCAAAAATATACTAAATTTAGGACAATTTTAGACCCCAAAAATATACTCATGGCTTCTAAAGGTTTTATAGAATTTTCAGCAACTTCTCTGAGATATTTTGGTGAAAATCTCAGCCTAGCACTCACTTTGTCATATTTTCTCATCAGCAACCCCAAAAAATATACTGCCATACTCGACAACGTTTTACAAACCCAAAACATTTCTGACCCCTGTTACTTACTAATAAGGAGTCCCCCTGGGACAATTGTACGTTTGAGATCTACGAGAAAAACTTTAACAAGCCAAATGTCCATAAGGGACAGTGCAAAAATCTATTGTATTACATGGCCGGTGGAGAAGAAACCTTGTGCTAGACTGATAATTTTCGGCTAAGTTTTGCTCCATTGAATTGAATTTTTATTTACTGTTATAGTAGCGGAATGCGTGTAGTAGGGATATCGTTGGAGTGTGAATAGAGCAAAAAACAAGGACAAATTTAATAAGTCTAGATTTGTGCAAATAAAATCTGCTCGCACGGGTGGTGAAATTATTGCAAGGAACCTGCTGCCCCGTCATCCTTTCCTTAAACATGAATCTGCTGCATATTCACTGACAACAGATGTTATATAAGTTGTCATATACTATTATCAATATTAAAATCAATTCTTTCTTGTCCTTTCGAATCTTTGTCAACGAAAAAATTCACTTTGAAGATAAAGAGACGTGACTGATGAATCGTTTTTGCAAGCAACGATGAACGAGGAGATTTTGCGTCACTTCATACAACATATTTGTTTATCCGGAATTTTTGTTTATATAAAGTTTTCAAGCATTGCTCATCTTACATGATTTGTAACTTTTTCCTCAAAATGAACAATTCTATGTTTCTATCTTTATCTTGAGTTTGAAAAAGATCAAGCCCTTGAATTTACTTTATGAAAAGTTTTGGACCAACTCTGTCCTAACTCAGAAAAAGATAATTGCCCCGTTACGTTTCGCACCGGCCAACGAAGTGGGGCTTTCTAGCCTTGGACGATCTCGTTGTTGTTGCTGCTGGTACCTTGACATCTGACCAAAAAAATTTTGTTCCACACTTTATCACGTGATCAAATGGCAAGCCTTCCTGTGTCTTATTGTCATGTCAACAGTAATTGGCACGTATTTCGTGACGTATGAGTTTACACTAAGAGGAGTTCCTTGCATGAAAAGTAAGGAAGATCAAATATGGAAAACTTTTGTCTGTAGAAACGGAATCTGTCAAAACAAGACCCATTTCTAAACACAACTGTCCAGGGTAACTTAGGCCTGACTTTCACTGTCTCATGTTTTACTTGCCCTCTCACTCTCGGCCTTCTCTGCTTTACTGTCTTTTACACGCTGAAAATGGCTAATGTATCTGCTCAATAGGCCCAGCAATAAACTATTTTTCAAGTCAAGAGAAACTGTAAAATGGTTGCAGCTAGTGGGACACTTAGTTTATACTATTGCTAGTGAAATACGGTGAAATATACATTGAACTGACAGGTCACTCAGAACTTTCTTCATATTTTACCTACGAATTTTGTTCAATTTGTTTTGCAAGCTACGAAGGAGAACTGTTTGTTGTTGTTGGGCGTATATTGCTTTCTTCCCAAATGCCAAAGAAGAATGACAGTGTAGTCATGGTCGGTGAAGTTCGATGAAAGGTCTGTGGGTTGGTGGTCCTGTTGCTCAGAAGTGACGTCACACAAATTTTGCGTCGCAGAAATGGATTAGTAACTACATGTTCCAATGCTCCATTAGAATGATTACAAAAGATACCATTAGATATTGAAAAGCAAAATCAATGCAACTATATTTTAACTTTTAACATACAAGACTTGAATTTGTTGAAAATTTACAACCCAAATTTTGCGCAAAAATTTGGAGTTTCAGTTTCTATGCTACGAAGGAGCATTCTTAATACGGTAGTGGAAGATAGCCATTATTACCAAATTTGACGAAGGACGCCATAAAAGGTATTGCTTCTTTACAAAACCGGCAAAATGCAAACTTTAGAATCGTCTTCTATCCAAGCAAGTGCACTGCAACCTCATCGAAACATTCAACAACATGGCCAGCCAGAACTGATTTTCCCAAGACATGAACATGCACACACAACGAGTGAAGGCAGCAAATTTCCTGGCCTGATAATCGAAGACGAAACGAAGCATTATGTTGATGGTGTTGACGAGGATTCTTCCGATGGCGAGCCTGATTCAAAGGTGCCCAGAGCAGGATCAGCCGATCGACAGAAAAAGACAAGGGGAAGGGTGAAAATAAGAATGGAATTCATTCAAAATAAGCTGAGGCGTTATACGACGTTCAGTAAAAGAAAAACGGGGATAATGAAGAAGGTATGTTTGTTAGAAGGCGCTTGCTTCTCGCCCAAACATTTAGGCCCATAACTCGAGGGTTTCATTTCGTTTGTTGTGGCCACAGGGATCGTAGTAAACAGCAATAAGGCAGAACTGTTTAAATGAGGGACTTGTTTACGTGGATCTTGCGATGCTGTTTTGATCGTTGGCTGTATTTTGAGCAGTATTTCATCAAACAGGTGATGGCAGAGGGCAAAGCTTTTGAAAGCAGTACAAAGCTGCTGCTGGTTTGACGCTGGTTGGTAGTGCGTGTCTGTCATGGACATGATGGGGTTGGGGGTGGGTGGGGATTTTACCGGAAGTTGCATGTAAACATGTAGGAATATATTTAAAGTTTTCTAAAGTAGAAGGAAAAATTGTACTTTTTACCAGTAGTTTATTGCTGCAGTATTTCATTTAGGCCTGATTTTTTTTAGCAGCCATGCCTGTAAGTAGGTAGTGTATATGCTATGATGATGACGATTTATTTCCTACATTGTTACTTTGTGACTCAATTATACTGTACTGTATCTCAGTTTTACAACACACAGACTAATGGAAATCAATAGTGAACATGGCTGTGCATCAGCCAAGCATTTGATTGTTGAAGGTGCAACAAGTTAAAGGGAAAAAACTGCTTACAGCTCTAAAGTTACTGGGTCCTGGGTGTGCCAGTCAAGAAAAAGGTCCACCAGAAAGTCCCTGAAGGTTTTTGCCTTTGTGACGCTTCTGGGTGTTTCATATCAGGATGTGTGGTATATATAATTCATTAAAGTGGAAACCACAACCATTTCATATTGTACCAAAATTCTGAAAAGGGGCTCATCATTCAAAGAAAGTTGGATCAATCCACAGTGCTATGTTCCTTAATTGTAATTTTTCTGCAGGATGACAATATCTGTTTTCATTTCACAGCTGAGTGGCCGAGTGGCTTATACAGTCTTCCTCAGGTGACTGAAGTTAAACTTGGTTGAGCGAGGTCAAACTTCGGATGGGTGACCATGGAGGCCTGACCTCACAACTCACCTCGTCGTCCTTCGGAAGGGATGTTAAACTAGGGGTCCCATGCCTGGATGCAGCATGCACAGTGGGACTAAATTAGCTTTCAGTAGCTAGAAATCCTGACAAGCCCACTCAAAATAAATTGAAAGCAAACAAAACAGCTCAAGGTCAAACTTTCAATTTTTACAAGAATTATATATTGTGAGCAGTTTTTAGATTTAGCTCCAAAGTTTTTGTTGGATAGGCACGTCTTCCCCAGAACACTTGTTACATGCTGTACAGTATTTACAGTGAAATTTGCTTTTGAAAAGAAGACGGTCATGAAAGCTACCATAGCAGAATCAATAACCATTAGAAGCATATTGACCAAAGATTGTCTCTAAAGTGATGCGAGGTTACTTTTTGGCCCACCCATTATATATATCAGGACTAAAGGTTTGTTGACATGTAGCGCCGAATTTGGTGATTAGATAAATGATACTTTCACACTGATGTTACCATACTATATTCACTTGCACTTGTTTAATTTTTACAGGCTTATGAACTGAGTACACTAACAGGAACACAAGTGATGCTGCTTGTTGCGTCAGAAACTGGACATGTTTACACATTTGCAACAAGAAAATTGCAGCCAATGATCACTTCTGAAAGTGGAAAAGCACTCATTCAAACGTGTCTGAATTCCCCAGATCCAACTCCTTTATTGACACAACTAGCTCCACAAAATCCATCGGATCAGAGAATGTCTCAAACAGGCTACGAGGAACCGGATTTACAATATCCAGCTGGGGATGAAGACATTAAGGTGAAATTTTGCAGCCTTTTGAAATTTGTGCCAGATGAGTAAAAAAATCTTTGCGTTTGGCAGGCTATGGAATAAAAAGTATGAACCAGCTGATATTCAAACTTAATTGTTAATCTTTCAATCAAAAGCTAACTGACTGTACCGGGTGACCCAGAAAAAGTGACCCAATGCGATCTGTTATAGAAAAACAACTAAGAGACCGATTGAGATGATTCAATCGTAGTTCTATCGCTGAAAGACTACACTACATTATGAGTATTTTTCGCAATTTTTTTAAGCACAGTAAATTTCCAGAATTAAGGATTTCGAGGAAAATAGCAAACTTGAAATCCTGGAAAAGTCATCAAAAACAGGGGATCGATTTACAGCCATTTCAGATCTTCAAAAGAATGAGGAACGTGCTTGATTTCAGGCTGGGAATAGGCAACTCCTTCAAAAATTTTCAAAGCAAATTCATTGTCTCTATGTGTCTAAAATATTCTTTTCTCAAGGGGCAAGGATACTCCTGCTTTTTCTTCGAACAATTCTTGAAGATTTTGATTTGCGTGGAAAATTTAACATCTTTGAAAATCCATGAGCCATAAGGCAAATTAATATCAAATGCTTAGGTACCTAGGGACAAGCAATGTTCGCTAGAAACTTTCGATTGAGATGCCTATTCCCAGCCTGAAGTAGAGCACGCTCCTCATTGTTTTCATGATGTGAAGTGGCTTGAAATCGATCCCCTGTTTTGGCAACTTTTTCACAATTTCAATCTTGCCATTTTCCTCGAAAACCTATATTCAGGAAATTTACAATGCTTAAAAGAATTGCAAAAAATACTCGTAATGTAGCGTAGTCTTTCAGCGACAGAACTGCGTTTGAATCATCTCAATCCATTGTTTAGTTGTTTTTCTATATTACAGATCGTGTCAGGTCACTTTTTTCTGGGTCACCCAGTAGGTGAGAAAATTTTCCTTGGTAAAATCACTCATCATTCAAATCTGGAAATTGATTCAAATGCAGGCAAGGGGTCAGGATAGGGACAGAGACTCCACATTCCATTCTGGTCCATGATTTACAGTATGTACTTGCCATTGAAACTGAAATGCTGTTTCTGAAAATGACTGGCATTGAATTCAAACTTCAGTACCACAAAAATCATGGACCAGAATAGAACATGTATTTCTTGATACGGACATTTTGCTAGTTATTGGGACGTACAGATATCATGATTTTGCCAAACAAAAGTTTTGATCAAGAATTGCTAAGTTTGTTACAGATGATTCCTGGGCAAGAAAATAGTCTTCATTTAGCTACTCATCATCATCATCATTGTTATAGAGCTCTACATAAAACTATGTATGGCAGCTATAAGGGTAAAACTCCTGGAGGTACTCCCATTCTTGGCTTGATGGGATGTGCTGCTCAACGGGGTGTCCTTTTACGGTAAAATTATGCGACAGGGTGTCCCTTTCCAATAAAAATTATGTGACAGGGTGTTACAGTTGATAAGAAAATTATGCGACAGGGTGTCATGTGGAAGGATGCCTTTTAGAGTTCTCTTGAAAAAATGGATTTTGGCAAATTTTTATGCGACAGGGTATACTTTTGGGCCATTTTTTCATGTGACAGGGTACAGGGTGTGGAGAGATTTGCCCCCATCACTTCCCTAGTCAAGTACCCCCCCCAGGGTAAAACTAAACTAAGCTTTAAAAACAATTAAACTATAGGCAACTTAAACATATGGAACATGGACGGTAATATATGAATAAATTGAAAGAGAAAAACGTTAAAACATGGGTATGTGATCATCCAGGTGCAGATCTGCCAGACTAGTGTTATCTGGCTAGAATTTCCCCTACCTGGTTGGCTTGAACAAGGTACGATGCTAGGGCGGCTATTGTGACATTATCATTAGAGCAGCTCTAATAGAGCTCATTATCTTCTGGATTTGCAAATTCATTGTAAGGGGTTCCACCGAGGTGTATATTGTATATTGAAGCAAACAATTTTTAATTCCCTAGGACATTGCCTTTAACTGTATATTGAAACAAACTATTGTATATTGAAACAAACTATTGTACTGTATACTGAAACTACTGTATATTGAAACATAAACAATTTTGATTCCCTAGGACATTGCCTTTATGACATTTTTGATTTGGCAAGGATCAATCCAAGTGCCATTAAACATTGCAGGTCTTTCACACTTGTGCACATCATTTCAGTTGCACATCCTATTCATATCATCAATGACTGAGTTTTGTTTTTTAATCACAATTGAGTTGTTCATAATGTTAATTAATCATAAGGATAAACTGTCACTTGTCACATTATATCACACTCAAGCAAATCAGATATATAAAGATTAAGTTACTTCATTCACTGTCTAGTTATATGCAGACAGTCACTAGTTCAAACAGGATATCCTCACTGTGAGGACCAGGAGACTGTCTTGAAGAGGGGTAGAGGGGGCAAAAGGTCCAGGACCCAGGCCCTGAGGGTGCCTATAAATATTTTATGCCATTAAAGTTTATCATTGCTATACTGTAGCTCTGCAGTGTATTTTGATGACAATTTATATGCTTTAACGAGTATTATCAAGAACTACCAACTGTGATGACAGTATATATTTTACAAACCAAACCCTCGTATAGATAATTTCTACTTTATAGAAACTGGTTCTATTCAAGTGAGTCAGTTGTAGGTGTCATAGGGTCATTGAGTTACTATTCAATCTTTTTGCCCTTTTGAGTCGTTTGTTCCAGCTAGCACCTCCAGCAATTGCAATAACCTGGTATGAACAAGGCTTTACTAGCATAAAACGATGCCCTTCATTCATAAACAAAATCTCTTGTATAATCTTTTCGCAGAATGCTTACGCATTTTTAGAGTAATTTGTCTTAAAAGGGCATTTCCCCTATTTGCAGACAGACTGAAGGGCATGGCCGCAAAAAATTTCTTTGGGGCTGCGCCTCCAAACCCTCCAGTGGCGTCCCCATACATTACTCCAGGGCCAACCTGGCTCTCAACAACCCTGCTCATTGTCACTATCATCTTCAACTTGACCTCCTCTGATTAGATCGAGATCATTGACATGAATGCTGCTTTCTTTTGCTTTATTGCACAGTGTATGCTTGGATATACTGGCACCCAGAAAGCACTAAATATGCCTTCAGGCACTACATATGCCATTTATGCATATGCTGCTTTCTATTGCTTTATTGCACAGTGTATGCTTGGATATACTGACACCCAGAAGGCACTACATATGCCTTTCAGGCACTACATATGCCATTTATGCATATGCTGCTTTCGTTTGCTTTATTGCACAGTGTATGCTTGGATATACTGACACCCAGAAGGCACTACATATGCCTTTCAGCCACTACATATGCCATATATGCATATGCTGCTTTCTTTTGCTTTATTGCACAGTGTATGCTTGCATATACTGACACCCAGAAGGCACTACATATGCCTTCAGCCACTACATATGCCATTTATGCATATGCTGCTTTCTATTGCTTTATTGCACAGTGTATGCTTGGATATACTGACACCCAGAATGCGCTACATATGCCTTCAGCCACTACATATGCCATATATGCATATGCTGCTTTCGTTTGCTTTATTGCACAGTGTATGCTTGGATATACTGACACCCAGAATGCGCTACATATGCCTTCAGCCACTACATATGCCATATATGCATATGCTGCTTTCGTTTGCTTTATTGCACAGTGTATGCTTGGATATACTGACACCCAGAAGGCACTACATATGCCTTTCAGGCACTACATATGCCATATATGCATATGCTGCTTTCGTTTGCTTTATTGCACAGTGTATGCTTGGATATACTGACACCCAGAATGCGCTACATATGCCTTCAGCCACTACATATGCCATATATGCATATGCTGCTTTCTTTTGCTTTATTGCACAGTGTATGCTTGGATATACTGACACCCAGAATGCGCTACATATGCCTTCAGCCACTACATACAGTGGCGGAGCCAGGGGAGGGCATGAGGGGGTAAATACACCCCCACTTTTGAAAATATGAGTAAAATTGTTATTGAAAAATGCAATAAAAATGTCTGGGTATACCCTTTTACCCTCCCAGTCCGAAAATTTGCACATTTACCCCGTCACTATTTTTCACCTAGCTCCGCCACTGACTACATATGCCATATATGCATATGCTGCTTTCGTTTGCTTTATTGCACAGTGTATGCTTGGATATACTGACACCCAGAAGGCACTACATATGCCTTTCAGCCACTACATATGCCATATGTACATATGCTGCTTTCTTTTGCTTTATTGCACAGTGTATGCTGGCATATACTGACACCCAGAAGGCACTACATATGCCTTCAGGCACTACATATGCCATATATGCATATGCTGCTTTCTTTTGCTTTATTGCACAGTGTATGCTTGCATATACTGACACCCAGAAGGCACTACATATGCCTTCAACCACTACATATGCCATTTATGCATATGCTGCTTTCTATTGCTTTATTGCACAGTGTATGCTTGGATATACTGACACCCAGAATGCGCTACATATGCCTTCAGCCACTACATATGCCATATATGCATATGCTGCTTTCGTTTGCTTTATTGCACAGTGTATGCTTGGATATACTGACACCCAGAATGCGCTACAGATGCCTTCAGCCACTACATATGCCATATATGCATATGCTGCTTTCGTTTGCTTTATTGCACAGTGTATGCTTGGATATACTGACACCCAGAAGGCACTACATATGCCTTTCAGGCACTACATATGCCATATATGCATATGCTGCTTTCGTTTGCTTTATTGCACAGTGTATGCTTGGATATACTGACACCCAGAATGCGCTACATATGCCTTCAGCCACTACATATGCCATATATGCATATGCTGCTTTCGTTTGCTTTATTGCACAGTGTATGCTTGGATATACTGACACCCAGAAGGCACTACATATGCCTTTAAGGCACTACATATGCCATATATGCATATGCTGCTTTCGTTTGCTTTATTGCACAGTGTATGCTTGGATATACTGACACCCAGAAGGCACTACATATGCCTTTCAGGCACTACATATGCCATATATGCATATGCTGCTTTCGTTTGCTTTATTGCACAGTGTATGCTTGCATATACTGACACCCAGAAGGCACTACATATGCCTTCAGCCACTACATATGCCATTTATGCATATGCTGCTTTCTATTGCTTTATTGCACAGTGTATGCTTGGATATACTGACACCCAGAATGCGCTACATATGCCTTCAGCCACTACATATGCCATATATGCATATGCTGCTTTCGTTTGCTTTATTGCACAGTGTATGCTTGGATATACTGACACCCAGAATGTGCTACATATGCCTTCAGCCACTACATATGCCATATATGCATATGCTGCTTTCGTTTGCTTTATTGCACAGTGTATGCTTGGATATACTGACACCCAGAAGGCACTACATATGCCTTTCAGGCACTACATATGCCATATATGCATATGCTGCTTTCGTTTGCTTTATTGCACAGTGTATGCTTGGATATACTGACACCCAGAATGCGCTACATATGCCTTCAGCCACTACATATGCCATATATGCATATGCTGCTTTCGTTTGCTTTATTGCACAGTGTATGCTTGGATATACTGACACCCAAAAGGCACTACATATGCCTTTCAGGCACTACATATGCCATATATGCATATGCTGCTTTCGTTTGCTTTATTGCACAGTGTATGCTTGGATATACTGACACCCAGAATGCGCTACATATGCCTTCAGCCACTACATATGCCATATATGCATATGCTGCTTTCGTTTGCTTTATTGCACAGTGTATGCTTGGATATACTGACACCCAGAAAGCACTACATATGCCTTTAAGGCACTACATATGCCATATATGCATATGCTGCTTTCGTTTGCTTTATTGCACAGTGTATGCTTGGATATACTGACACCCAGAAGGCACTACATATGCCTTTCAGGCACTACATATGCCATTTATGCATATGCTGCTTTCTATTGCTTTATTGCACAGTGTATGCTTGGATATACTGACACCCAGAATGCGCTACATATGCCTTCAGCCACTACATATGCCATATATGCATATGCTGCTTTCGTTTGCTTTATTGCACAGTGTATGCTTGGATATACTGACACCCAGAAGGCACTACATATGCCTTTAAGGCACTACATATGCCATATATGCATATGCTGCTTTCGTTTGCTTTATTGCACAGTGTATGCTTGGATATACTGACACCCAGAAGGCACTACATATGCCTTTCAGGCACTACATATGCCATATATGCATATGCTGCTTTCGTTTGCTTTATTGCACAGTGTATGCTTGGATATACTGACACCCAGAATGCGCTACATATGCCTTCAGCCACTACATATGCCATATATGCATATGCTGCTTTCGTTTGCTTTATTGCACAGTGTATGCTTGGATATACTGACACCCAGAAGGCACTACATATGCCTTTAAGGCACTACATATGCCATATATGCATATGCTGCTTTCGTTTGCTTTATTGCACAGTGTATGCTTGGATATACTGACACCCAGAAGGCACTACATATGCCTTTCAGGCACTACATATGCCATTTATGCATATGCTGCTTTCTATTGCTTTATTGCACAGTGTATGCTTGGATATACTGACACCCAGAATGCGCTACATATGCCTTCAGCCACTACATATGCCATATATGCATATGCTGCTTTCGTTTGCTTTATTGCACAGTGTATGCTTGGATATACTGACACCCAGAATGCGCTACAGATGCCTTCAGCCACTACATATGCCATATATGCATATGCTGCTTTCGTTTGCTTTATTGCACAGTGTATGCTTGGATATACTGACACCCAGAAGGCACTACATATGCCTTTCAGGCACTACATATGCCATATATGCATATGCTGCTTTCGTTTGCTTTATTGCACAGTGTATGCTTGGATATACTGACACCCAGAATGCGCTACATATGCCTTCAGCCACTACATATGCCATATATGCATATGCTGCTTTCGTTTGCTTTATTGCACAGTGTATGCTTGGATATACTGACACCCAGAAGGCACTACATATGCCTTTAAGGCACTACATATGCCATATATGCATATGCTGCTTTCGTTTGCTTTATTGCACAGTGTATGCTTGGATATACTGACACCCAGAAGGCACTACATATGCCTTTAAGGCACTACATATGCCATATATGCATATGCTGCTTTCGTTTGCTTTATTGCACAGTGTATGCTTGGATATACTGACACCCAGAAGGCACTACATATGCCTTCAGCCACTACATATGCCATATATACATATGCTGCTTTCGTTTGCTTTATTGCACAGTGTATGCTTGGATATACTAGCACCCAGAGGGCATTACATATATTTTAGGTATGGGGACATGGCATCAGGAATGATATCAATTTTTCACAATTTTTGTAAGGAACACTAATAACTTCCAGGGCCTATGCCTGCTCATTTGTGACCTATTGCCTGCGTCACACTGAAAGCCCTGACATTTTCTGCTTCTTAATTATTCAGCCTCAGGCAAGTGAAGCCACACCAACAATGATGACAGGGATACAGTTCACACAAGGAGGACAAGGAATTACTACATACATAGCCCCACCATCATCGCAAGTTGCATTACATCAACCAGCCCCACAAGCTCCGCAACCAGCGCAGCCAACACCAAAGACTTCAACTGCTCAGCAAGTAACTTATTCTCTTCAGACTGTGCCTGCAGGAGGTGTGACTGCAATTCTAGCACCTGGTAATAATCCAACTTCCGCAAGTTCAGGACCGACTGTTCAGTTGCACCAAGCTGCTGTACAGCCTCAGGTAGGAGCTTTGAATTTCTTTATTGAAATGCTAATCTATACACAAATGCTAGGTACTTTGCCGGCATAGGCTCCAAGTCTTTATTGGAAAATCCTACAATGTACCGGGTGTCTCCAAAAAGTACCTCCGTTTGACTGGAAATAGGAACAAAACGATAAGATGTTATTACTTTCCGAGTGGACGGCTAAATTTGGCAATCTTTAACTCAGATTCACATACCTTGCATTGAAAAATCGTTTGCCAAACACCTGAGATACAAGCTTGCAAAGTCAAAGTTAGAAATAAATACATTACAATTTCATTCTTACCTGACTGCAGTTTCAAAAACAAGGCAATACAGAATCCCGCCATTTCTTTTTGGATAATCGCGCATTTCCTGCAGGTTTCCCGCAGCCTTGTATGATACAGTACAAGGACGCGTTTTTGTTGCCAGCAACTGCTTTAGGCCTGTGAGATTTACAATTACCTTAAACGATATGCCAGTAACAAATTGTGTTTGACTAAATAAGATGAGTCAAAATTAGACGCTATCAAGTAATCAAACTCGTACTAACCGGTTTTGTCGTTGTACAGGAAAATGTTAAGCCCTCAGCTTTAATGCACAGACCTCGCAAGCTTGGTCTCTGCTTTGAAGACATCGGTCTTTATTTTTTCTGCACAATAGAAAACTGGTTAGTATAGTACAAATTGAATAAACATCTGTAAAAACGCCCTGTAGTGGCAAGGATACCATTAAAAGGTCGAATTGACCTTATTTCCAGAATCGTCCCCAGCGGAAAGGTCTTGTTCATTCCAGATTGAACAAAGCTACGTGTTTCATGTTCTTTGGTCAAAGCTCAAACTGAGTTGTTCTTTGTAGATTATCCAAGGCCAATTACAGATGCATAAAATTCACCCGCAAAACATACTGTTATCTGGAAACATGCCTGGGATGCAGGGTGGCCACATTATCATCAGTCCAAATCACGTGGGTAGTCAGGTTGTGATTGCAGATGGAGCCCATGCCCAAAGTTCGACTTCTGTGCCTGTCTCGTCGTCTCATTCTCACGAAAATATAATCATAGTTCCAAGTGGTGGTTCAGCTGAGTTGCCACCTGGGGCAGTACAAATGGTATATAATGGTCCGAGTGGCTTGGTATATGCGTCCCCTGCAAATGTCATACAACCTCACAGCCAAGCTAGTACCACAAATGAAAGCGTCACGATTCATCATCAGCCAAGTGTCCAATCTGTTGCAGCATCGTATCATATACCAGAATCAAGCCAAGCATCCTCATCCACGGCTGTTTTACAAGCTTCATGAGGTGTAAGAATGATGGTGTGTTATCAGGGTGTATTTTATTGGTAGTCAGATTCTATATGTCCCTGTTTCGATACCATTTACGTCAAGTCACCGATTGAAATGAAGTTGCTTTGTTAAACAGGGTATTTTTAAGGATTTTCCACTAGTGGGGAAAACAGTCAAAAGGGCCCCCTATTTTTATGGTGTGAGTTTACGACAAAATGTTTTATTGTTCTCATGCAATCCAATTCAATTTTAGGCCATTTGGCTGAAGGATTATGGTTATGGCTCTTAACGAAAGGTTTCTTTTTGTAGCTATTTCCAGAGGTTTTATTTTTGAGCTACGAAACATCACTAGCATTCTTTTTTCGCAAGAGAATATCAAACAGCCCCATTTTGACTCAGGCTACTGGGGTAAAAGAACTTCCAGTATTTTCTTTTGACTGCTGGAGCAAGCAAACAAGCCCCCTGGGCAAATGTCCTACCTGTCAGTACGTTAAAAAAATACCCTGCCGTTAAAGATAGGAATGAAATTGTGGAATGAAATTGTGGCTCTTTTTGGGGGCAATATTTTCCAGCCCTGGAGATTCTTTTCTGTCTTTCAGGTTGCAAAAGCCATTATATGATAGCGAAATTTACTGGCAATGTAAAACTTGATGAATTTCGGAATTAAAGATATTGATGAGCACGTAAAACATATTTAGAAATAAGGTCTTGCCTATACAAAATAGTCTAGTAATCGTCTAGCTATACACCGATACTGATGACTATGAGTTTTGATAAACTCGAGACACTTGAAAGATTTTTGGTACGGCAAGGTGTCAATAAAATCCTCTCTGAGACATTTTGATAAAATATTGCAGATCAAGAACCCCTAGGCTGATTTTTGGCCAAAAAAGGGCGGGCCTTTCTATACGAAAACCATTATGTAAGTGTACAGGAGCCATTTCAGCCATTTAGAGTTTTTACTGTATCTTCAATCAAAACACATGTCATATATGTGCAAATTTTCAAGCTTCTCTTGTTGATCAAACTGCGTTTCTGAGGATCTTTTCGACTAAGACTGCGCTCACATGATGCCAGCAAATTTTGAAAACGGTGAAAAATTTGACGGTAGCAAAATTTGAGCTAGCGTTCACACGATGTCGGAACAATTTGAAAAGGTAGGAAATTTGATGGTAAAAAACTCGCTGCAAGGCTTTGACGCCGAGGAAATATACATACATCCTAGGAATCGTTCAGTCTCGTTCCAAAAGCGTTGCAAATGTTTTGTTTTCATCATATTTGAGTATTCACATGATGCTGTTTCAAAAATGTGGTGGTTAGAGTTCCATTTTCAAAATCTACCGTTTTTGAAATCTACCCGCAAAGAGTGTGCCGTTTTCGTGTGAACAGGAGGCCAATCTGTGACATTTTTCACCGTTTTGTAAATGTGCCGGCATCGTGTAAACGCAGTATAAGATTTCTGCATGTGCATGCGTGTGGAACGAAGATTCAGAGGGCTAAGGTCTGTACTCATAAAATGATTTATTAAAGAGGTCTGCTCTAAAGAGTCAACTGATTTCAGAGTTCACGTAGTATATTGAGAATTTCGAGTCTAATGTGTGCACCAGAAGTGAATCAGACACCAATTAAATACATCAGAAATGACAAAATTTATTTATTGTGGCGTGGAAGTGATGTGGAGCAAATGTTAGTGACGTAGCTTGCTTGTAGATTTCTTTTAGATATTTGTGAAGCGTATTTTGAATGACTTTGACATACGTTATGTTTAATATTGTATTTTCAGATTTTCTGCTGGTTGTTTAATATGGATCTCGGAGCGTGATACGAGTTAGTGAACGAATTGCTTTACAAAGCAAGCTCCTATCTATTCGAAATAGTTTTTCAGCTATATTATTGGTAATTTGCACCCTAGCCTGCGTTCACTTGATGCCGGCATATTTTAAAAGCTGTGAAAAATGTGACGGATAGGCCTCCCGTTCACAGGAACATGGCACATTTTCCCGGCAGATTTTTTGAAAACGGTAGATTTAGACAGCGTTCACACGATGCCGGCACATTTTGAAAACGGTGAAAAATGTGACGGAAAGGCCTCCCGTTCACACGAAAATGGCACATTTTTTACCGGCAGATTTTGAAAACGGTAGATTTTGAAGACGGGACTATAACCAGTACATTTTGGAAACAGCATCGTGTGAACACTCGAAAATGATGAAAATAGAACATTTTTTTCGATGCTTTTGGGACGTGACTGAATGATTCTTAGAGTGTCGGTACATTTCTTTGGCATCAAAGTCTTACAAAGAGTTTTTCCCGTCAAATTTCCTTTCATTTTCAAATTGTTCTGGCATCGTGTGAACGCTAGCTCAGATTTTGCTACCGTCACATTTTTCACCGTTTACAAATATACCGGCATCGTATTAACGCAGTCTTTGTAATGTACAGATATACGCAAGGCAATAAAACTATCACAGCAAGCATTACTGCACCACACCCGTCAATTGTTTCAGTAGTTTTGATGAAAAGAAACATGCGCTAATTTTCCGGGTACATTGCATTTTGTTTTGGGTTATTTTATTGCATTAGATAGCCTATTATTATGAAGGCGTTTCTCCAGCTCTTCTTTTCGTTTCTTACAACTGAATGGTCAAGGCGAGAATTAAAACTGATATGTTTGCACTTTGTACGCACTTGGTGATACTCGTCTGAGGCAGAGAACCTGGGGCTGTTTGCTGACCTCGTTCATGTAAAATGTTTCAATAAGTATCCGATGTAGTATGGAGTGGCGCAAAATAGAGCTAATTGTGTCTTTTGATCGAGGCAAAGTTTCTTTAGGTGTAAGCTTGCAGCTTTTATCCAATGAATGAAGTTGTATTTGTTCTTGATGAAAGAATCTGATTTTCTTCAGCTAAAGCACAGAAGCAGTGAAATATAGAAAAAAGCTGTCAAATCGATCGATCTTCCATGGCGCGCAAAGCATCCTGGTACAAAGTTCCTTTCAGCCGTCTTTTGCGCAGTCTTCTAATTGCAGGTACTCTTCGACAAATTACAAAAAGAAAAAGACTTGCCACCGCTTTCAGGCTCTGCCAGTAGGCCCAGGAACAGACTTAAATCTTCAAGAAATAGTTTACTCAAAAGATCTAAACCCTTAGCACCCGCGTCAGAACATAGCGTTTCCATAGCTAGTTTCATATTTTTATGGTTTGTTATACATAGTAAGGTTTCTGAGAGACTGTTACTAGCTTCCATGTAAATAGAGCACTGTGCCTACTATTTGTGTTGAATAATGTATTTATGTATGGTATAAAGTAGAGTTAAGTCATAGGCAATAATGCACCTTATTGTGTTTGTGGCTCAGACTACATTACAGAAGTCCCTCTAACTTACGCTCGTTGTTGTTGTTGTTGTCGCTTCAGTTGAGGGACTTATGTCCTTACGCTTCAATACAGGGACTAGTTAGGCAAGTCCGCCGCATTCACGGCGCGACCAATCAGATCGCTACTTTCTTAATATGGTCAACCCACTTCTCGAAGCGAAGCGACGCTCGAAGTGACCTTCGAAGGGATGCTCGAATTTTCCTTCGACGTTCGTAGGATGGAAGATGTTCTAAGTTTCTTCTGATTTTTCGTAAGATTTGAATCCCTGTTTAGAATCCGTTTGGTCGTGAGTCCTTCGTATGAGTGAAATTAAAATATCAGGTTATAAAGGTTGAACGAATACAAGGAATCACGTCGTCAGTCTATTTGTGGCTTGGAAATTAAAGTTGTTACCTCTACCATATTACCATAGTTCTCTTCGTTGTTTTCCTTCTAGCCAAAGCCTAACCACTGCTAGAAATCAAATTCAAATGGCTCCTGCGCGTCTGAACTGTTGGCTCCTACACAGTGTTCATCATCATTTCAAACTGCCTCTAATACAGTAAATCCCCGGATATAGAACCTACTTTTTTGAGAGCCAGGCTGAAATAGGCTCTCAGGCACTAAGACTGATATCAAGTTATAGAGGCTCAAATTTAAAGGGTGATTTCTGTAGGCCCTTTCAGAGTCTTCAACAATATGTACAGCCCCATTATTTGTCTTCGAAGGATTCTTATGGACCCAATAATTCATTGGGGAGGAGAATGAAAATTTGACAACCAACTGGGAACAAAATTAATTGAGTAACAACAATCAAAAATCAACTTTGCTACCCCTGCAATTAGAACCTATGTTTCGTCAAACTGAAACAGCTTCTTAATTACAAGGTGCAGAATGTAGGAGATCATCAAGGTTCTTATTTTGATACGTTCTGACATGCGGAGATTTACTGTTTTGTAAGAGGAAGTTTGAAACGAGGCTGAACGCTGTGAAGCAACTAACTGCTCAGACGTGCAGGAGCCATTTGAATTTGATCCCTAGCACTAGTTAGGCGTCAGCCGAAGAGAGAGCAACAAAGCTGAACAGTAATATTAAGGCAATAGACTTTAATTTCATAGCTACAAACACGGTACATTATTGCCCATGGTTAAATGCATGATAAATTTCTCTTGCAATTTGAGGCACGTTAGAAATAGTTAGTCTTTGATTTATATTTGATATGAAGAAAATGACTTGAAAAACAAGTGCATCACATTGATTTTTTTGCGGCGCAAATATTTCTGCTTCACAGTTTAGCGTTCGACAAATTAAGCTTTTGCCTTCCATTAAATAAAGAAAGATTTTGTAACGACAATTCCACTGCTGTCGACTGATGGACCCAGTGCAAAACGATCAGTGATTGCAAGCCTAGGAAATGATTGCAAGCCTGTGGGGCCCGGGTTTCGCTCACTCGGATCTCTCGGGCGGTGTCTGGTTTGCGCTGCCCGGCGGTGTGGTGGCGGCTCTGTGGCCTGGGGCATCTTTGGTTTCCAGGGTTTTTCTCTCAGAGAGTTCTTTGGAGAGCGAAAAATCAGCGACCTATTGCTATCTTGTATTTGGAGTGGGTTTGAGCTCTTTGTGACCCATGGCATAACTCAATAACAACCTAGATCTCAACCATCTTAGCACAAGCCTTGCCGATGCAGATTTTCTGTCACATCGATTCAACCACCAGGAAGAGCGCATGCTAGCGCCTGTCAAAATGGGAGGCGGGATGACGTCATGGTGCACAAAGTATTTAATTTTTTTTGTCTTGCATTACTTTTTTTGCCTTTTTTCCTTCTTATATATTTTGTTTCCTTTTTTCTGATTGTTGTTTGAGGATTTGTTAAGTGCCGTTCATAGCCAGAACCAGATGACGTCATGTCTATTTTTGCTATGGACGGCACAGAATATTGCATTGTATTTGTTTAGTTTTAAATTGTCATCGATAAAAAAAGCCTAGGAAATTCAACGTCTGACACTTCCAACGGGCAAACGTGAACAACGGAGCCCGCAGAAGGCAACCTGAAAGTGGGATGGCTAACTGACTCGTTGTGCAAGGGAATGAGACTGTTAAAGAAAACTCGCAGTTACACCGAAAGGATAGGATGGATCTAACTATTCAATAAAGATATTTTTGTTGCGTGTGGTACAATGGCAATTAAACGATATTGTTATAAATGAATGACTAAAGTACCAAATGTAGCGTAGAAGTTCAAAAACACGACGTTTCGAGCCTATAATCGTTATCAAGACTTCTTTATAACGATTACACGCTCGAAACGTCGTGTTTTTGAACATCTAAACTACATTTGGTGCTTGAATCATTTATCTATATCATTATCGTTTAATAAATCAAACTACCTGCTGCCTCAAATTTTTTATATCTCTGTCAGGAGCTGGACAACTGGCAACCCGATTCTCGTAAACTTGTTTGTGTAACACATAAAATCATAAATATATGAGCATCTTTGAGTCTATCTGTATACTTTCGATTCATACACCCTCAAACAATTCGTTTTTCGCATTAACAACGAGTTTATTAGGCATTTCGGTTTCAGGTCGTTTCTTGCAGTTTCTTATCTCCACGTTTGCAATTTGGCTAGTCTACTGTTGGATTCTCTTCGTTTGCAATGGCTGATCGCTTTATGCGGTAGAGTGTCAGTCAAAGCAATAGGGACAGTTTTTGCTAGATTTGTCTTTGTTTGCTGTTGAGTTAATTCGATGTGCACTCCTCAAATTTGGCGGCAAGGTACATGATACATGGCATCAAGATACGTGTGCTTTAGAATGCCATTTCCGCAATCATCTCCAGTGAACGTTACATCAAAAACTTAGGTAGAGCAGAATTCTGCTTATGAACAATTTCAAAATGAAGAATCAATCTGTGGAAAATTTTCAGTTCAGAATTATCAATATTTTTAAATGAATGTTGGTAAGCATATTGAGTCCATGCAATTTTTTTAATTTATTTTCAACACAGATTCCGAATTTTATCATATTTTGCTGATGATCTTGCTGAGTTGTAACGCGCTGATTTTATGTAAAGTTAAAAGTCATTTTTGAAAATTGCATTAAAGAAATTAAAGACTCGTTTTTCTTCAAAGACTCGTAATCAAAAAATTGAACACAATGGGACAATGGACAAAGAATCATCACAGCATGAGCGATAGGACACCAAGTGTGTAGCAGTTTAAATTTATATCAGTAGCGAGCCTCCTTAGCTTATTGTTTTTTGTGTCTTGAACTTGTTTTTACTTCGTACGCAACCACCTTTCAATGTTTCATAATTTTGAAATTTTCAGTAGAGCCACCTTAAAAGGTGAAGATCCACCTGGCTTTACGAGTTAAGGTGGATATTCACTTAAGGTGGCTCACTACTGAAATTTCAAAGTTACGAAAAATTAAAAGGTGGTTGTGTACGAAGCAAAAACAAGTTGAAGACACAAAAAACAATGAGTTAAGGTGGCTTGCAACTGATATAAATTTAAACTGCTACACATTGGGTGTCCTATCGCTCATGATCATAGTTTCTTAATGAAATGGAGCAAGGACTCAAATCTTTCCTATCTTTGCAAAGGTGTGTGTAAAATCATATTACAGCTTTCTATGCATTTAATGACTTGAAAGGAACTGTTGCTAATTTGCTGTAAATCTGCTGTGGCAATTTTTTATACTTTTGCAAAATGGCGGCATTTTGATTACTTTTGTAAAAATTCATCAAAGATTTTGAAAAAATTAAATTATCGATAATCTTAGATTACTTGAGGAAAATTAATACAATGTTCAAGAAAACCGTAGTTTTAAACAGAAATCTGTAGCTCATCTGGTTATGGATTTGGAAATTTGATGACGTCACAGCCTCAAAACTAGACTGGGTACTAGACTCCTTTTGAGAGAGTCTTGTACCCAGGTTACCTCAAAACTAGTGAATGCCACCATTTTGAAAGTAATCAAGGAATCAAAAAATTGCCACCACTGATATCGAACAAATCACCAAAAGTTCCTTTCAAGCACTTTAATTCAAAGACAAATGTAGCAGAGTTTTTTAACCACCCTTTTTAGAGATTTTAGCCTTTTGTTATGAAATGCAGACTGACATAAGAAAGAGACAAACTCATACAGAAATCCAGTTTCTATCAATGTATATGCATTATAAGAATATTAAAACCTGATGTAATATTTACAATCTGCACAAGAAAAATTATTGTCAACTGAAGCAATAACGGTAGGATAATCCCAAAAATCTTGCCACACAAATTTCCCGTAGTACAATATGCTTTCTTCTACCCTATCCACATTAGCAAGTTGAACCAATCCAAACTATAGAGCCTTCTGATTGGTCCAACTAATCGAATGCATCTGATTGGTTGAAATCCATCCTCCTTTAGATAAAGCTGGTTTGGCTTGCCTGTGTGAATGGGGGTGTTAGTCATTCAACGTTTGATATTCTTGTTATATTTTGTAACCTGTTACTGAGTTGTGTATCCTGGACTTGTAAAAACCCGGAAACCTGGACCGATGAAAACAAAGTCTTAGTATTAGGAGTTTGCTATTTGAAGAGCTACGTATTATCAAGTTGGTTATCTCAACAAATACTTTCGTTCAAATATTCACATCAAACTTCAGTCCTTGAAACCAAATATTTCATTTATATTAAAACGTCCCTTTTGTGCAGTTACATATAGGAGGATCAAATTATATAGGAGGATATATTAATTTTTATATAGGATGGTCAAATTAGGTTTATTGACATAAAACATCTTGGTTAAAGCCTTCGATGACTGACTTCTTTCAGTCACAAATGCAGATAAGCAAGGCCACTTTCTAAAAATGAGTGGTTAACTTGCTGGGCTGCATGGGGAAAGGGGATAGCAAGAGAACATACAAAAATGCATTCAAACATTTGCTAAAAAAGGATTAAAGTTTGTCTCAGATTAGATCTCCTGTGAAAATATCAGCGAAATAAGAACAGTTGGGTGATTTTGTATGAGATAATCAGCATTTTATCACAAATCTAATATAACATAGAATTTTTGAGACAGACTATGGTAGCAAGGTTTATTACCTTTGGGGAATTTTTAAAGCAAGTCAACAAGGACAGATTTTGTAAGAAAATAGCAGCAATTGCTTTTATCAACACCTATATTCAAAGAGATTTGCGACTGCAGACAATGGAAATTCCCTCATGCGGAAATTCAAAGCAAGCGAAGATGCAAAGTTTCTCTGAAACCCAGGTAGCTATCTCACTTGTTGCGCATTCCAGAAATAGTTTTTTTAGAGCAAACATGAGCATATTTTGAAAGAAGAAGGATATATCTAGATATCTACCGCGGGCATTTTACTTGTTTGGTATAGGAACCGATTTGGAGGCGATTCAATTCTCGTATTTTTTCGGTGCAATCAAAGCACTTACTTCTCAGCTTCTGAACAGCAAAAATAAAATGCCCGCGGTAGATGTTTAGAGATATGTTCGTTCTCTCAATATGCGCTCATGTTAGCTCTTAAAAACCATTCCTGGAATGCACAACAAGCGAGATAACTACCTGGGTTTCAGAGAAACTTTGCGCCTTTGTTTGTTTTGAATTTCCGCTTGAGGGAATTTCCTTTGTCTGCAATCGCAAATCTCTTTGAATTTAGGTGTCAATAAAAGGAACTGCTGCTATTGTCTTACAAAATCTGTCCTTGTTGAGCAAGTCAGAAAAATTTGTGTAACAAGGCGTTTGAGATGGACAATACATTCTAAATCGACAGTTCTTCAGTGTCTTTCTTCTGCTGTACAATATATGCTGCTAATAAATATTCCAACTATTCCTACGACAGAAAAGAATGCATGTTGACAAACATATTCATAGCTTGAGAGCTTTCGAGCTTCAAAAGGTTCACGTTTTTTAATAAAACTGGTTTAAAGAAACTACTACTAAGATTACCAAAATTTTAAGAATTTGTAGTACTGTCTGAGAAGCATTAAGAAACTTTTTGAAATCAAAAGCATGGATATTATAGCGAATAGATCGTTGAACCTTCATTTTTGAGCAATATTAACTAACCATTTGTGTTTTCAACATAACAGAATTCTTTTTATTCCTATATGATGTTTTAGATGTCAAGAAACATATCTGTAGCGGTGTTAGCGACAAAAATTCATGCATTCAAAACCTAAGAATACCAATTAAGAAACATTTAGTACTAAAATGGACAAATTTCATGTTAAGTTAAGAAACAATTAGTTTTATGGCCTGATCCTAGTTTCTTATAAGAAAACGTGTATCCGAAGTGAGAATTTGCTTCCCAACCAATTTTTTGTCTCAGCGGGTGACATTCCTTGGACCATGTTCTCTAAGAAGAAACCTTTAAAAGGATGGTTTTTCATCAAGGGAATGCTCAACTTTCATTCGTGCTCAGTCCCAAAAGCTTCGCTGGGTGCTGTGACTGTGGGCTTATCTTCTTCTTAATGCGCATGCTTCGCGGAAATGCTATCGAGCATTTTACCACTCCAGCAGAAAATGCAGCTCTATGATAGTAAGCCTTGCCTTAAATGAATAAGCCTTGCCTTGCCTTAAGGTGTTCGACCTTATTTCTGCAATATCTTAAAGTATATCCCCAGCATTCATGGCAATGTAGGAATTAATTCTTTGGTGTGCAAGGGAATTACCTTGCTTACGACCATGATATGGAGATTGAAATGACATTATTTGAATTGAATTTTCTACTGGGAAGTTCTTTCCGCAACGCATGAGGTAGAGATGCAGCAAAAGCCCCGACGAGTAGACCTCATTTGTGATACACACAACGCTGAAAGTCAAAGAATGAGTAAGTATTTGCAATTAGATTTCCATGGCAATGATCTGTACCTTACACACAAGAAAACTTCTTTGGACTGCTGTTCACTCGAAGGGACCAAATCCCCATAAACGGGGACGGGGGGGGGGGTGCAACGCAGGTGCAGCAAGTATACCTTGTTTTGAGATGAATACACAATATTAGATGACTTACCAAATAATTGTAATTCAATTTCCAAAATATTCAACTATATTTGCTCTTCTTGATACACAATACAATGTGGTAGATCATCAGAAGTGTTCAGCCGTGTAGAAAGTCTACTTGGAGCAAGGATTAAGACATTTGGGCTCAGCTCACTACAAAGAGAAATAATGTCATTATAAGTAGAAATCTTGAATGACTTGAAGATTTAAGTAGCTGGACGACAATAAAAGAGTAGGACAAGAAAAGAGTAGCAACAAAACATCGCTTGAAGAGAAATATAAAAATATCTGCTTTTACAGTCAAAGCGGAAGAAGCGTACCATCCATGTTTTCGATATTTGAAACAGAATCGTATCTTCATAGGATTTTGTTTTCTCTGCATGAAGAAGTCATTGAATTGTCTTATTCACCGATGTTTCCACGGGAAAGAGCTCTTATTATAATCCTTCACAAGCTACGCCCAATCGAAGCAATATTCAATACATCAAAGACCCTCCTGAAATATTGCCACCTGGAAGAGCAGTACGATCTTAGAAAAATACATTATTAGATAAACCGTGATTTCTCCATGAGCGATAGGATACCCAGTACTGTGTAGAAGTTTAAATTTATATCAGTAGTGAGCCACCTTAACTTATTGATTTTTTGTGTCTTGAACTTGTTTTTACTTCGTACACAACCACCTTTCAATGTTTCGTAATTTTGAAATTTTCAGTAGTGAGCCACCATAAGCGAAGATCCACCTTAACTCGTAAAGCCAGCTTTACGAGTTAAGATGGATGTTCACTTAAGGTGGTTCACTATTGATATAATGGCTCGTGCAAGACATGCTGGATGAAACAGACCCTTTAAAGTGATGAAATTATAAAGAACAATCAGCCTTAGCAGCCTCAAAAGAAATAAATTTCAATCACACTGGAAATACCTGGAATCTGATCATTTGTTGGATTATCTACTAAGATTAGTTTATAGAAATTCTCTTAAAGTTCAAATGTTTAAAAATCTCGAATGGATTAATGTTTTGGGTCCTTTTTCAGTCAGTTTGCAACCATAATACTTTCAGGAAATTGAATTTACCTATAGTGCTAGTAAGACTGCCAGAAAAATCACGAAAATACTTCTTTCTTTCAGCTCTTAAACAGAATTTGAATCATTCAAATCTGTGAAGTACTCTTGACGCTGTGAATTTTCAGAAGTGGGAACTGTTCTCTGGCTCACCTGGTATCCTCATCAGTAAAGATATTACCTTTTCGATATTCTTTTTGGACAATTTGCAGAGCTCCGTGCTGAACTATTTCCACTTCCATAGCCAGAAGTTCCTTCTGATAAATATCCACAATTCATAATGCTACTATTTTCATTGCAATCTCTTCTCGAGCTATTTTCATTTGATTCTGCTATATGAATCGAGCGATTCTCTATACAAATGTCTTTACTACTTATTGCTTGTGATTTATCGCTATTCGTTGAAGAGCTGTCTCGAGTTTCGTGAAAATTTTCATAGTTATTATTGATGGTAGAGCTTGAGGAGTGTTTCGCCTTGTATGATGCAGGGTTTATGATATTTCTTGGATGATTTAAAGGTGTTGGTGCGACGGAGGAGGGTCGCCGAAAAGTATGTTGGCCCCGTCTATTTGATAACTTGATCCAGATCACAATGAATGTTATGACAAGTACGGCTACAACGCTGATGGAAGTCGATACCGCGACGGCTAGTGTACGACGTGTCAATCCTGAAAAAAGAAAGAGAAGCTGATTCACTTTGCAAGGCGGATACTAGCCATGTATGCGTAGGGGGGGGGAGGGCGAAAAACCACCGACAACAATAGCAATGACAGCAGTTAAAGGAGTCTAAGTTGAATTTATACATAAAATGACCGATGTAACTCCTCAGTATCTAAACTTTAGCCATATTTCGCATTCCAACCTTGCAATCAACACAGTTAGTGAATATCAATCAAAAACATGATATAATTTCAATAATTTATTTTGAATTTATTTCTAACATTAATAAATTTATGCTTTTATGCGTAATTCCTCCTCAAAATCCTCCTAAGCTAGACATTTAAATCACAAAAAATCCGACAAGAGAGCAAGATTTCCGACAAATGGTCTCCTGGGGGGGGGGGCATTGGCTTCGGCCCTCCACTTTCGTACTAAAGGGATATGATGCATCAGCCATAGAAAAAAGTCTTAACTTAAAAGAGCCAATAACCTTAGCTCGATTTAATTTTCAATCAAAATTTAGTGAATTTCAAGAGGATGAAAGCGATCCTAAAAATAACGTTAGATACCTTTGCATGTTCATCTCTGGCTTAAATTTCAAGAGTACATAAGGAGGTCATCGCATTTTGAATTAAACTGAAATTGTAGGCCATATTGAGTCTTATCTCATCCTGTATCTTGTAGTAAAACTTTGAATGGCAGAGCAACCGTTTCATTTTCATTAGCTAACGAATTTTCTAATCGTTCAAACAGTACCTCCGTTTTCAGTCACTCTGTATGAAATTTCGTGACTGACATTCTATCTAAGAATATTCTTACCTTGAGAGGTAGAGAAATAACCTGCATAATGACCCTGCGGGTATTTGACAATGTCGATTCTTTTTAACATTGGGAAAAAGAGTGAACAAGCTAAAAGAGAGGAAGACTGCCATGCGAGCAACTAAATAATTTAAAAACGTGATAGATACCTTGTTTTCGTCCTTTCTTCTTCCAAGTGTCTAAAACTATAAAAAAGAAGATATATCTAAGAGTCAGTTTCATCCAGAATTTCTTGCACATGCGGCGTTTGTTGTCGCCATTTTCATGGCCCATGAAAATGAAGACAAAAAAGGCCGACCAAACAACGGCACATGCAAGACATGCTGCATAAAGAATATTTGCCAAGTTGATGCTTTTCAGTATGTCCTTGTTGATGTGGATTTTATTGTATCATGGCATATGATTCATATAAAGGCAGTAAACTTTCATTCGTAAGTTACAAGCAGTTACATTGTAAAGTAAACCCTTATTTATATTTATACAGGGTAACAATTCAAAGTTAATGGAAACCTGCTTTACAATTGGCCCTGTGCAAAATAAAGAACACTACAAAAATTTCAAACCTACAACTAAAAACTTATTTTTACTTTTAAACCTATTACAATTCATTAATACCATGTCACCAAATGAGCGAAATAAATAGGAGGAGAAAAGGAAAGCGGAATCATCCAGCATCAGAGGCCCATGCAATTGTTAGTCATTGATTTGAAATACTGAATAGAGGATGCCAGCTTTGTTTCTGAATCAAGGTCCTTCCAAACTTTGGCTCCACGATAAGCGAAGATTTCTGTCCGTTTTAAGTTCTCATTCGAGGTATATGTACGTCAGTCCCATTCGAAAGATAAAAGATCTCCGATCGATCGGAACAAATATGGAAACATGGATTCATAAATCTGAAAAATTAGCTGGGAAAGAGTGCCTACATTGTGCGAGTATGTTGTGCATTGAATGCACAACTGAATACATATCCACGAGAATTTTATGAAAGCACGTAAAAATAGGCGTGCACATCTGTAACTGTCGACATAAAAAGTTTTTTAAGAGCACATCCTCCACACAGAAGCTAACGATCAAAGTGAGAAGATAATTTCAGGTGTTGTCGGTTCTCAGGATGGTTTAGTGCGGCCCATTTTTCAATCTGAGAGATAGCAGTTCAAGCCTCGCCCTGATCGAAAAGAAGGACAAAGGCCCTGCTTCGATAAACGTACCCTCTCAGTATCAAAAAACAACCTTTAGATGCTAGGTAGGAATACATAAACAAAAGTGTACTTACTTGAAGATGAATAGACACTTGAACTAGCCATTATCGTGCTAGCTATTAAATCAGATTGTGAAGACAATTTAATATTTCTTGATACTGTTCTTGATGGTAACGCACTTCTTGACGACGATACAGATATTGTTCTTGGAGGTATAGAAGACATGAACTCCGACGACTTTGTAATGGCAACGCTATATTCTGGTTTTGTTGTGCGACTCATCGAGCTAACAAACAAAAATGTAGTTCTTTTTGTTTCAGTCTTATCAGTTGTACTTAGACGGCTAAGCTGCGTAGGCCGAGTTGTAGTTAATTGATACATTAATGAAGTAGATCTAGGCAACTTCGAAGAGCTCATTTTATGACAACGACTTGAAGATGAATCTTTACTTGTAGATGTTGCCTGCAACGATCTTGTGTAGCTTTCTGTTGGCTTGATGCTCGATGCAGCAATGGAGATAGATGATGTAACTATGTCCAGAAGTGTTGATGCTAGATTAGAAAGAAAAATCTGCATTAAAGAATAAAAAAATAGACCGAGATCTACAAGCTAAGCCTTTGCCGATGATAAACCATCATCTCATTTCTATACAAGAGGCAAACAGGATTAATGCTTCGCTTTCGCTTCATGAGAATTCTTTACTACCAGGTGACCCAAAAGAACTTCACGAGCTAGATCATACCTGGCTCCCTGAAATCAACAGCTATTTTGTTGGGGATATGAAGAGGCAAAGTTGTGAGCCTCGAGGAATCCCCCTAAAAGGGCTCCAGATCGCATGCGAAGTAACGATTTACTTCGATTATGTAACATGCAATTCCAAAAACAATTTTCTCATCTAGGTTAGCCTTTGGTTAATAGATAAACATTTTAGTTTTCAACATCAGTCACATACTTTTTATTCCACAGCCTGACAAACGCTTAAACTCTTCTTGACTCAAATCTGCCACCAAAAAGGTGTAGGCACAGCTTTTCACCTACCTGAAATTGTGTGTGGTAATGTAGAGCTTGATTGGGTAGACTCACACCGTCTTCCGGTGTACGGATAATTACACTGACACTCTGGAACATCGTTCACTACCAAGCACGAACCATTATTCTTACAATTCACTGAAGCACACAAGTCAATAAATGTCTCGCAACGTGTTCCTGTGTACTGTGCTGTACAATTACATGCATAGCCACCGCCAGCTACCTACAAAAACAAAAATGTAGCACAAGCGATTTGAAAATACAGACATTTTCTTCAGTTTGTCGTTCTGGGGGTAAATATTTGGGTAGATCTACTCCACCTTTGAGATTGAACACTTCTGCTATTTATCCTCGCAAGCTCGGTCTGTACTTTTAAGACCGAGGGGCACTTCATTCATTGGAAGAAGTGTACGAGATTTTTCAGAACAAAAGGATTTATACGGATTTTTGATGGATTTTTCTTGAAAACAAGGGGATTTTTGCCAAAGGTGTACGAGATTTTTGGAGAGTGAAATGCCCTTCGTTTAAGACCTTGGGCTTTATATTTTCCTGTACAACACAAAACCAGTTATTATGCGTTCAGTGCTATATTTAAAAAAAAACCCTTGGTGGACACAATACGTTCACCACAACATTCTATTTAGTCTACGTTGTATGAATTTCAAGTCTAAACCCATCGCTCCAAATCTTTGTGTACGTTTAATTTGTCGAAGAGAGGAATGACTTATCAATCATTACGTCTATATGGAAATCTGGAGGATTGAAAGAGAATGTCCTTGATCATTGAATATTTGAGATTTTCAAATTGGCTGGCATCGCTTTGCGTTTCAATTTTCCAAGAAGCAGAAAACTGATTTTAAACGTGCCATCAATTTCTCTTCCCTAATAAAACTATCGATTGGATTTAAACTAATCTCGAGTTTCATCCATCGCACACATTGACTTACCTGACAAGATCCTCCATTTAGACAAGGGTTACTGGTACAAGCTGTAATACCTGTCAAAAGATAGGTAAAACTCACTCTTTTATCAGCTTACGTGTAGACCCGTAAATGGAAAAAAGGGTCTAAGAATCAATGAGAGAAAGCTTGCTTCTATAGTTCCAGATCTCTAGAACTTTAAAGTGTCATACAAGCAGTTATATCCAAATACATTTTGTACGAAAATAGACCAGGTAAGTGTACAGTAAAAACCTGCGTATAAGAGCCCAGTTATGAAAAATCTATAGGCTGAAACTTTTAAGTTAGACCCCCATTATGTAAGAACCAATTCCGCCTGAAATTTGAAATAGGTTCTTATTTGTAGAGATCATCAAATTAAATCAGAGGTCCAACTACCTAGTCATTGAACCTACATAAACTAATGATACCATATGTGCATATAGCAAAGAACTCTTAAAGTGCTTTGAATGCTTTTCATTGGATTCCATGAAATTTCTGATTCTTCCACAATTGTCTGCTGTGAATGAGACCTTTTGAGCTCCAGTGCTGTCAAATGACAGTAAATAATAGGCTTGAAGTTTGAATCGGAACAAAGGAATACCTGAAAGCCCTGAAGAAGATAAGAAGTGATTTTAGAACATGAATAGCCTCGTTTCCCACAGAATACCCTATATATAAGATCCTAGGCAGGCTGACTTGCAAAATTGTAGGTTCTTATACGCAGGTTTTTACTGTATATGCACGTTGCAGCGGACAGTTTGTGGTTACAATGCTACCATACAATGCAGGGTTTAATCTGCAACAAAAATTTTCCTTTATAAAGAAACTCCAAGATCAGTTTGTCTACCCCAGCTAAGTTTCCTCGCCATCGATTTGCTCTTACGTCTAATATGCAGCAGACTTGGGTATCAATTTGTTCTTAGTATCCGTGTGTGTTGCTTTTCGTAGTGTTGTTTAAGTCTAAGTAGTTTTTCTTTTATTGATCTATGTTAATTCCCTTGGGGTAGTCACAGCCTTTTGCTCCCCGGGGGGTATTTGTCCCAGTGGTATTGTAAAGTAATTTCTTGTAAGTAGTGTAGACCGTATTATGTTTTTGTAACATTTTATTGAATTATAAAAAAACATTTCCAAAAATGCCTTTTTTAAAGAGAGGCAGGTACGGTGCGATAAACATAAAATGATGTTGTAAAAACACAAGGAAAGTCATCTTAAAAGTCATCTTACGATATTCGCAGTTTGTTCCAGTGAATCCAGCCTGACAAATACACATGTAGTTTCCTCCTACTTGATTTATGCAAAATCCACCATTTTTGCAGGGCCTCGTGTATTTGCAATAATTCGTCACTGAAATGGAAAGATAATTACTATTCCACAGCAAATAGGTAATATATTCTCAGTTTGAAAAAAATGCACTTGGTGAGTCAAAAATGCACCCAGCGTCGGAGAAACAATGCTGCAAAGTTGCAACTTTTTTTTTCGCTGTGGCCTATGTTTAGAACATAATTTTTAGGATTTTTTAAAAACTTCCAATGCACGATTTGCTCTCGAGTGAAGAATTCCCCGAACGCTGATTTCTTTGGTTTTTAGCTGAAACACAGGTATAGTTGGCTCTGTTTCCTTCACTTTCAAAGAGTGATGTCTTGGTCAACAGGCTTCAAATTTCTTAAGGTAGGAAAAAAATCAAAATATTGCATTGGGACATGGAGACCTATGTATTTTATAATTTATTAATTCCCCAAGTCAGGAAGAGTTTGCTAATCATAAGGAATCAAATTTGTGTAACTTTATGGATATTTGCAAAAATAGTCAGGTGCAATAGGCCTTCTATCTCTCATGGTAAAAAACAAATCGAAATATTCCGATGAAACATAGAGACTATCTGTTTCCTCAATTTTTTTCATCCGCGGATTTTCTCCGCTAAAAGGAATGCAAAAACGTGAACATATTTGGAAATTGGAAAAGTAATCTGAGTGACAGACCTCAGATGTCGCAAGGTAACAAACAAATCAAAACACTTCATTGAGACATTTCAGCAGCTGCCATCTATCTTCACAGTAAATCGTGGATTTCAACTGACAGGTACGATTCAACCAAGAAGCTTCTCTTATTCAAAGATCATGCTCAAGATAAAACCATCGCTGTTACTTGCTCTGGTTATATTTGAATTGAGATGGATCATGTTCAGTCACCCACTAAGACATTTCATTCACGGATTAGTCTAGCTACTTCTACGGTAGATGAAAAAGTGCCGATGTATTCATAGTTTTCATTCAAAGGGGACTAGAACTGATGACTAAGGCGTATGAAATTTAACAGTTTCAGAGATACCCCGACAAATGAATGAATGCTTGCAGGATATAGTCTTAAAAGTCTAAATGTTCGTCGAGGTGGCCAGCCAAGCTATTTTCGTGGGTCACCAATCAACCTCGTCCCCAGGGCCTTTTGTCATAGAATAATCAAATCAATCAGGAGATTGGAAACGGTAATAATCGTGGGCATAGATCCATCGAGGGGAGGTTGGAAATATGGAAAATAGTCGTTTTCAGAAATCATCAGTGGGGGACGATTAGTCGGTTCTCGAGAGTAGAATAAGTCAAAGTCAAGTATGGGCGAATAGCACCCAAACATGGCGCTCTGGTTGGCTGATAAAGTTTTCACGACGACAATACCAAAGGACCTCGGCTAACGTCACCTCGCTTAGATTTGTATGATCAGATTTGTCTTACACAGAGATTATTGCATAAAAGCTCAGCTTTTAAATTGTTTGGATCTAACAAGCAGTTGCTACATAAAATAGAGCCTTATAAACAGATGATAAAGTTTGATACCACCCTCAATAATTAGTTATTAGGTCTTCCTATACAGTACTATCGCTGATTGATATCTCAAATATGAGGGCTTCTTACATGCATTGAAAGCATATGTAGCAGGCAGATTTACGCTTTTTCATTTTTCCTCTGGTTTTGACTCTCTTGTGCCATAACTTAACAATCATTCGTCAGGTCCACTCGAGGCCTTATTTTCAACGTGATTAATGAATTTCAATTCCAATAGACCTTTTCGCAATTTGGAGAAAGAGACTAGGGAGAGCACAGCCCGGATTCTGACAGCCTTGGCAACAGCAGGAAATGAGGGAAGTTGCCTCCTTGCGGCTCGGTTGCCTGTACTCCAAACTTGAGCTGTTTTCGATTTAGCTGCACCCTTCAAGAGTCACACAATAGTTGTTTGGACCGGTAACTGTCTCCTCTGCATTATTTAGCCATCTGGTCATCCTTTCACCCATTGGTGAGTGTCCATTGAGCCTCCTCCAAACTTGATTTATTTTCACCCTTTAAAGAGTCACACGATAGTTGTTTGCATCGGTAAGTGCTTTCTCTGCATTATTTAGCCATCTGGTCATCCTTTCACCCATTGGTGAGTGCATTTTGAGCCCCTTTATTGCAGGCATGTGTCCTCGTCTTTGAAGGGTCTCAGTTTAGGCCCAACCGATCAACGGGTCTACTTTTGCGGGCAGAAACTTTCGCGATTTTCGCGTTTTCGGCATTTTTCGTGAAATTTTCTGCCAAGCATAATCTAATACAAAATTCGCGAAAGTTTTCCCCTCACTTTTCTTCAGTCACGAAAATTTTTTCACGTGAAAATGCATCTTTTTCTCGATCGCGAAAGTTTTTTCGCGAAATTTGAGGGGAAAAACGCCATTCGCGATTTTTGCTTCTCGCAAAACTTTCTGCCCGCGAAACTTTCTGCCCCTAAAGTAACTTCAAGAATGAGTGAACAGAAGCAATACTGTGCCTCAAAATAAACGCAAAAATAGATGGATGGATGGATGGATGGATGGATGGATGGATGGATGGATGGATGGATGGATGGATGGATGGATGGATGGATGGATGGATGGATGGATGGATGGATGGATGGATGGATGGATGGATGGATGGATGGATGGATGGATGGATGGATGGATGGATGGATGGATGGATGGATGGATGGATGGATGGGATGGATGGATGGATAGACGGACGGACGGATGGATAGATGGATGGATGGACGGATGGATGGATGGATGGATGGATGGATGGATGGATGGATGGATGGATGGATGGATGGATGGATGGATGGATGGATGGATGGATGGATGGGATGGATGGATGGATGGATGGGATGGATGGATGGATGGGATGGATGGATGGATGGATGGGATGGATGGATGGCAAGACGCCTAAATAAATTAGAGAAAGGCTTTACCATACCAAGCGAGTATCATGCAACTTTTGCAAGGTACAAATAGACCGCATTTAGGTGAGTTTGCAGAAAGCTGCGATCGGAACGCAAGCGAAACGTTTATCAACGAAACAGAGAGAATTCCCCGATTCCTACTATTGCCATGACTGTCAGAATGGGCCGCGCTCTCCCCAGTCTCTCTCCAAAATTGCGAAAAGGTCAATTGCCTAGTCTCATACAAATAATGATACTTCTGAGGCGATTGCTTATAACTTTGTTGAGCATACCTTGGTCACAATTGTTTCCTCCCCAACCAGTGTTGCAAATACATTCGCCAGGTACTACGCATGTACCATTTACACAGCCCAATTGTCTTACACATTTCGAGCAGAGTTGGCCATCCCAGCCTCTGTGACATCTAGTATAGATGAAAGTCTGATTTAATCACTTGAGATTCATATTTTTGATTATGTTCAGAAATTTCTAAAATACTTTGGCGAGATTATCAAAAATTAAATTCACTTTGCTACATTACAACGTAGCTATGTGCAAACGAATAGGAAGTGAACAGAAAAACGGAACAAACATTGGAATTTTAAGAAAGAAAATTGTTAACTTCAGTAAGAGAACAACGACCAAACTAAACCTGTAACTAGAGAGAAAACTGCTGAATTCTGCTAGAGAAAAACAATTAATCTTAAACCATGAAAGGGAAGAAGTTAGATGTTAACTGCAGTAAAGAACAACGTTGAATAAACAGAAATACATTTCATTGGACAGTCTTCAATCGACTCGTGCAAAGAGCAAATCAGCGAACCGAACTGATGAGTGTGCGGCGAAACGCGTTTTTGGCTATTCAGTGTTGCAGGATTAAAAACTTTTCTCTATATTTACAGGTATATCTTGGTTGCTGTTCTCTTATAGGAGTTAACAGATTTCTTCCTAACGGATTCCAGTGTTTTTGTTTCGTTCATGCATTCAGTGCGATGAGTCCAATATCCATGACCATATTCAAATTCTTTACCATAAAATCATTTGCTTGAATAGATAATACATAAGTGCTCTAACATATCAAAACATTGGAATAAACAGGTTAGTTTTAGGGTTATGGAAAGAGTTCTGTTTAGGGTAGCGTTCAGGGTCACAAAAAAGCTGAAATCTTACTTTTAAACAAGACAATGTAATAATGCAAAGAGGTCTTAAGAGGCAAAGTTATCTAGCAGATATGTATTTACAAACCTACAACGATTTGGTGCCTCACAAATGCCGTGCTGGCAAGATGGGTTGCATATTGCTAAAATGAAATTAAAAAGTTTGGTTAGAAGGGTACTTTACGAAAATGTCTCTTTTTTACAAAGTATCATTTCAGGATTGCTTATAAGTTCTAGTAGTTAGAAGTACCGGGTGAGTAACAAGCAAGTTTAAAATGCTCAGCGGGCTGCGAAGTAAATTGTAAGCGGCCAATATTCAAGATGAAAATGCCAGTCTATCGGTCAATGGCTGACTTAAATGTTTGGTAAAATCACAAATATTTTTGATCCAGAAATTGCGGAAATGTTTGCTAGGAGTTCGCATGGGGAGGAAAGTTCATCATTCCAATTCTGACCATGACTAATTTGTCATTGAAATTTGAATTCAATACGATTGTCTGTTTCGGAGATAGAACTTGAATTTCAATGGCAAGTAAGTCATGGACCAGAATAAAAAGCAGGTTTCTCAGTCCCATACAAACCTCTTACAAGAATTTTCCTGGGTCTTAAGGTAAGTGATTTGCCAAATAAAATTGTTAATCCTAAACAAGCCTTAAACTTATCCATTAACAATAATTCTATTTTGAATATCGGCAACGTAATCTTCATGTCACAGCCCCCCTCCCCCCCCCCGAACGTCCATACTTCTTTCATTCACAAGGTAGAATAGCCTGCGTGCAGACTATACTGATTCCCTGAAGAGAAGTGAGATTCCTCCTCCAGTTGAGTCTGCGCATCAGCAACACAAAGCCTATCCAAAGTCACATGTGGTTCCTAGGCTTGAGAAACCAGACCTTATTGGTAGAGAAAGAGGGACAGATCTCTATTGTTCTCAATAATTGATAAAAATCTTCTAAGAATCCTCGTAATTATTCAATTGGGCGGCTATAAGTAGGATTCAAAATAAAGTAATCAAAGCACCCCGACACAATAGGATTTGTTTGGCTAAGTATTCCTGTGCTGATATCAGCAGACTCACTTTGTGTCGCTGATTCGCAGACTCTACTGGAGGACAAGCCTCTCTGGAAAGAAATCAGTCCAGTCTACACACAGGCTGAAGGTAGAACAGCTGGGGAAACTTTGCACGCTGTATATTAAGAATAATGTGCTTGTACGCTTCAGCTAGCACTTACTTTCTCGGTGAACAGCGATAGAGGCGAACCGAAAGAGAAACAATTAAGCTGGATTTCCATTTAGCGCAAAATTTCATGTGTGCTACATTCCTATTACTTTGTAGCAGATGATCTGCTCTTTGATTGACGTCTTCTTGGAATTAGACAATCAAACCAGTTCAAATGTAGCAGGAGTGACAATCTGCATCTAGTGAGTTGCAAATATAGTCACTTTATTTCGTTTTTTCGGATACAGGAAGGAGCAAACAAGCATTAGCTATTGATATTTTGTTTTTAGAAGCACTAAAGGAAAATTGTACAATGGCATACTCACGTTTTGTGCAATAATTATCAATGTTGGTCCATCCCGTTAAGCAATATCTATCTCCATGGCTATTGCAGCCATAATGACCATGATCATCATCCCTTGCATTGCAGTATATTGTGCAGTTAGGCCCATAGTAATCAGGAGCACATAATATGCGATAGCCAAAAGCTATTGACGAAACAGGCCCTGTTTCATTTCGGAAGTACCAGTTAAGACTCGGAGATCTCTTATCGACAAACACCACTGATTGAATTAATCCTGCATGGAAACACCAAAAGGAATTAGACTTTCATTTACCTGAAAATTATCCTAAATAGCATTCTATTTTCACTTGACTTTTTTCACTTGATTTTCATTCGATTGTTCAAAGGGTTTCTTTTCGATACTAAAGCGCACCAAATCCAGAACTCAGCAATTGAAAATGACGTGTTAATGCGCATGCTTTCACTCGACTCACTCGACAAGGAAAAGATGGCCGAACGCTTCAACTTTCACTCGACAACATCTTTTTAACTCGACTTTTTTTATCGAGATCACACTTTACTCGAATCTAATCGATTCCAGTCAACTCACTCGACAAAGTGGCCTACGGGACTTGATTTTGTCAAGTGAAAACCAAGTGTAAATTGAGTAGTTTGGCTAGGGCTTAAAAGCCATGGCCAAACGACTTGACTTTTCACTAGACACAATATCGAGTGAAAAATCGAGTTGTTTGGCCACCTTGTCCAGCAAATCAAGTGGAGTCGGGTCCAGTCGAGTGACGGTTGATCTTGATCAAAAACATTGAGTGAAAAAAGTGTTGTAGAGTGAAGATCGAATCGTTTCGCAAGTTTGTCGAGTGAGTTGAGCGAAAGCATACGCAGTAACGCATCATTTTGAATCGCTGAGTTTTTGGATTTTGTCTGCTTTAGCATTGACAAAAACTCTTTGAAAAGTCAATGAAAATCGAGTGAAAAAGTCAAGTGAGAAATCAAATCATTGGCCATGTATGATGGACCACACTTGATTTTGAGATCGAATGTCGAGAGAAGAATTAAGTGAAAAGTGGAATTGTTTGGCCAAAGCTAATCTTACAGGCAAAGGATGCCTTACGTAGGAAAATTTAGTTTGGTAAGATCTTTTAGACCCAAAAAGCAAAGAAAAGGCTGGCACCATAGACGTAGGAACCGGGGGGGCCACTGGGGGCACGTGCCCCTCCAAGATTTTGCAATAAACAAAGAAGTGCCCTTTTTATTTTCAGAAAGGGCCCCATTTTTCTTAAGAAAAAAGTGCCCTCGAAGTGTCGTGCCTCCCCAAGTTTGAGATGCTTCCTACGTCCCTGGCTGGCACGGAGTTTGTATGAGAATAAGAATCTTACATTCAGTTGTGGCACAGCCTGCATTTTGCATTCACATTTGCAGCTTACATTATCTGCCGAAAATGTTTGGTTTCTGTGCTCGATAATTGCAATTTGAACAATAGATGCTATTTCTTAGAATATCTGGTCCTGTTATTCAATGGTCAAGTTATCAAAATATTCTGAAACAGCTACCAAACTTGCATGGGATGATGGAGAATTTATTGGCAAAGAAGTGGGTACCTTTGAAACCGGTTGCGTCATGGTACTTCACAATAAATCGTACAATGATCAACTTAAATGTGAGACCCATTAGTTAATTCATACATGTAGGAGTGACTTAAAATGACGCATGATAAACTTTAGATAAAAAGAAGATGTAACCAGAGCATGATAGGCGGTCTGATTGATGTCAAAATGATCGTTATTCCACCGAAAATGTCATTAGTGGTAAAAATTGTTTGACTTGTGTGCTCTTTAACGTCTTTAAATTAGAAAAAGAGTAATGATACACTTTTGAAAGTTAACGTTACGGCAAGGTTTTATTTCTTGCTGTAAAGCCAAAAACAATACACACAAGAAGGAACAGAGAGAACAAAATACGCTAAGGAGCTAGGACGCTCTCCGTTGGAGCCCCAGCAATTGTTTATAAATTTGATGACGTCACAACCTAAAATACGTTCAATAAACTGCTAAAAGCAGATCATATTCTGACTTCCAATAAATTCATGTGGTATAAAGTGTCTCCTGCAAAAAAATGGCTCCTGCATTCGTAAAATTACTTTTTGCAAGAATGCGCTTGCTCACCATTTTTATCAACGTAGCTTTATCGTGTATAGGATGGACAATTTGTCATAATAAATTTTTTCTGATGAAATCGGTCATTCCGTCTCAGAGATGTACCGTACCATCGTAGCATTGGGCTCGAATCTTTAAAAGGGTAGGTGTAAAATTCTATTCAAGTGATTGAAAGGAACTTTGGATAATTTGTCGTAGAGCTACCGTGGCGATTCTTTGATATGTTGATTGGTTTCAAATGGCGGTATTTTAAGGTTGTGACGTCATCAAATTTATAAATCCTTTACCAGAAGAGTTAGAGCTCGTGTTCAGGATTCTAAATGGTGAGGCCATGACAAATTTTTCAGCTTTCCAATGAAAATGACACCAAATAAGCGAAACTTCTCTACAGCATGGACAAAAACGATTGTTGGGGCTCCAACGGAGAGCGTCCTAGCTCCTTAGCTCCACCTCCTGTAAAAGTAAACAAAAATGGAGTACCTTTTGCAGATAGATGTTTTGAGCTATTATCAATAGCAGTCAGCCTCATCCCAAAGACTCCCTAAAAAGAGAATTTTCATCCATTAAACTGAAACTTTTTTCCACATTCCTCAGAGCTAAAAAGTGTAGAATTTCTATCAATGCATCAGTGATTTGATTGACATGCCAATACAAAGCAATCTAAAAATGATTTAAATTAAAGGAAATGAACAAGTGATCAGCGATTGCAAGGAAAGGAATTTGTGAGGCCGATTAGTCGAGCTGCAAATGTAACTAAAACTTCGGCGGAAGGTGTCTGGTGTAACCTTTGGTATATAGCCATGTTTTCACTTGACAATTCCTTTGCACAAGCAATTGGAATGATGCCCTGCTACTTACAGCTTGCTTTATCAATAGCACGGGGGGGGGGGGTTCTCGGCTAAATGTCGGGTAGGGGTGTGCCGCCCACAGTTCCAAAATAGGACCGTTAGCTAGACCAATTTTTGTGAAAATGATACCCTTGGCTAGACTAATTTCTCAATAAAAAGTCCCCTGAATTGGCGTTTTCTAGACAAAACTTGCCAAATTTTCTCATTCTGAGGACAAAATTTTTTCTAAAATTAGATTTTTTTGCAGAAATTACCAAATTTTTACAGTGCTTTGACCAAAACTGCCACAAAGCATACCCTTGCCTAGACTAAACTAAAATTGCCAAAAAGTATACCCTTTGCTAGACTAGAAGTCCGAAAAAGTATACCCTTGTGGGCGGCACATCCCTAGGTACCTTTACTATGGAAGGACCCCCCCCCGTGATCAATAGTTGCTTCTTAGCCAACAGCCGTAAAAATCCCTGCAATGGCTTTGTGCTGGCGTGTCAGTCGAAAGCAACAAAATATTTCAAAATTCTTTACGATCCAAATGTCGTATCTGTTCCAGTATGCATGTATGTATGTATGTATGTATGTATGTATATATGTATGTATGTATGTACAATATTGCCATAAAAATTCAAATTAACAATTTGCTATAAAAAATTTATAGGAAAAGAGAAAAGAAAAAAACGGAGAGCTAGTTACATGTGTACAAAGATAATAAAAAGAAAAAACAAACTAAGATCTAGTATAAATATCCATCATAAAGACACCCCCAGTTTAAAATGGCAGGGATAGCATTAAAAGGTCAGCGTGACCTTGTTTCCATAATGGTCTCCCAATCAAGCTTCATAATAGTCCTTAATCAAGTTTTGAAAAGGTTAGTTTTAGAAAACAGAACATATAAGAAATGTTTCCTGGAACATTCAAGAAATGAGTCAAGGGACATGTAGCTAAACAAAGCTTACGAACAGGCATGCAAGATGGCGAATTGCTTGCGATGCTTCTTGAAACAATGTTACCTTGCCATTATACAGATCTGTGTCATTTACAACATAGACTGAGCTCAATGTACTGACAGATTCTTTGACAAAAGAAAAGTTCCTCACTGGAAAATTGGAAAAGTAGACAAAAGATTGCTCTAAATGATGCCTGGTGCTTTTGCTAACATAAGATGCATATGTAAATAAACAAAGAAAGGGTGCTTTCAATATATTCAAAGTGGAGATAGGGAGAGCCAGCCTTCTATGTGAGCAAGCAGCCTCAAGAATTGTACATGAACAAAACATAGATCCTGTGAGATTAATGCGAAAGCGTGACAGACAAACCATTCACATATGGTGGAGATGCATAATGATGAGGAGATTACCTGAATAGGATATCGAATCATTATCTAATTCACAAGGTGCAAATGAGTTGGATGATTCCCAACTGGTAAGTGGGTTGGGTCAGTTGTGAATATTGTTCTATTCACAACCTACGCAGTTTTGCTTGGATGTGCGACAATGAAGACCTTTGCGGGAAATATACTTCCAGCTTGCCAAGAAATAACAAATGAACAAGCTTCGTGGGTCACTCATAATAAAATGGAATCAAATTGAGTTCTTAAAGCATTTTAAGGCATTTCTCATGAGCATCGCGAAGTAGCCTCACCACATAGTCCCAGATATCGCAACAGCAACAACAATAATAACAACAACAACGACAATAGCGATCACTACGAACATGTCATCAGTCTAATCGCGAAGGCCCCAATAGAAGAGCAGCAAAAAGATTCGATTCGATAACAAATTCTTGTGATCCGGGAGTATAGCTCATATCAGTGAAACTGAAAAGCAAATAAATACACTCAATGCGAGGCCATTTCAAGATTTAACAATACTTCTGACATTACTTTAGTTCTAGACACAAGAAGACAAGAAAAAGTAATGAGACGCTTTCTAGATTTGAACCAAAGAGAGTCACCAAGGCTTGAATAAACGATTACTTTGAAGATGCTAGTAAAGAAATTTACTCTAATACATTGCGTTCCAGTAACGAGCTTTTACCGATTCTATTAGGATTCGAAGAAAGAACATGTATCTCATTAAAATTTCTATCGTATTCAAAATGGCGGCAAGGAATTTTTTACCAAGATGCATTGCGTTCTTTAATCGAATTCCCATAGAACCGCTAAGGATTCGTAATTAGAACGCAATGCATCTTGTTAAAAAATTGCTAGACGTTCACAGGTTAGACCACTGAGTTCAAATGTCTCGATGTTTACGCAAAACCAGCCGTTTTCATTTCGAAGAGGTGGACCACTCAGAGTCCACAAAGATGATGTAACTTGTGTACCTAGACTATTTAAACAAGAAGATTTTGCGCTATTGCATTTGAAATTTGCGTTTGCCTTATGTCTATCTTATCATTGTGCGAACTATTTACATTCCTTGCGATCTCTTCCCAAGGATCCTGTCTAGACAGGAACACTCAGCTTTACTCGAACACACCCCATCCGCAGATCGTCCTCCATTTCTTTGTAAAAAAAATCTAAGAAATTTGAAGTAAAACTGCCAGGCCTACAGTGACATGAGACATTTTATGCAAGGTATGGGCTGTGTTCGAGATACAAGAACAATCTTAAACAGGTACATGACATCAACTCAAAGCCATTGATTATCACAAACAAAGGGAATTCTTCCAAGCAACAAATCAACCAAAGAATTCCAGAATGAAACCTGTATGGCTAATTGCTTCCTTGTGCACGCGAAAAGGCGTTGTTAAGTGCAATCATTATCGTATGTATCGAAAACAGAACGATAGATCTAGCCATCTGCCTCCGGCATTTATTTGTCCAATTTAGAACCTAAGCATTTAGTGTTTGAATTAGAGGCAGTGCAAAGTTTATTATATGACATGGCCGGTGGAGAGGAAAAATTCTAGCAAAGAATTACAAACCGCACCGTCACACTTTCCTTTAAACATTCACCTGCCACGCAGTCACGAACAACGGATGTTCTAGTTAACGCTCAACGCTTGTCCTTACGAGTTTCCGTCAAGGAAAAGATTTAGTTGGGAAGATAGAGACATGACTGATGAATCGCTATTGCAAAAACCTGACTAAGAAAATTTTTAAGATCAAAAACTTTAAAGAGTTTTTCTGTTCATGAAGATTTTGATAGAACATTATTGCCGGCGACACCATAAAGACACATACTTTGCACAAAATTAAATTTACTTGCCCGTACAAGCAGTCATTTAAAAATTTCCATCTTCTCTATTTCATCTCGCTTCACTGTTTAATAGGCACATCTTGACAGAAAATAGCACCCCGTAATTCGCCGACCACACAGCACGAAAATTCGCAGACATCTTCATCAAAAATTGATGTTGTAGTTTTACGAACAAGGTGCCAAAGGAACAGCAAAACATCTTACAGGGGCAGGATGGTACAAGGACGGTCTCATTTTGTAACGTTCAGCCAAGCATTTCAAAGCAAGTTTGTCTTGTTCGTCGACAATGGCGGCAAACTTTATTCCGAACCAGTCACAGTACCGACGGTGATTATTAGATTTAAAATCCTTATGATCATGATACTGTTTACAAATAGCAAAAAGCGATGGTATTGGAATCATAAATAAGCAACACAAAGATGCTCTTTGGTAAAAAAACAGGAAATGCTACTGGGTTATGTATCGTGTAAACATTGTCTGAGAATGCGTATCACAAAGCATTGCTCGTTTCGCTGTCCTTTTGGAAGAAATTATTTTGGAGAATGTGACTTTGAATTTGAAGGCATCATCTGTTTGCTGCTTTTTGATGCTCTGTGTCCAAAAAGAGAGGGGGCGGGTGATGGGGCATTGAGTGGCAGTCAAATCCGACAATCTTTAACAATTTCAGCGAAATCAGCCAATCCTTTTCAACGGTGTCCAAAATTCATTCAAATCTCTTCTCTCCGAAGTTCCATCCATAGTTCGATGTAATTGCAATCCGAGCAAGATAATACAAACATGCGAAATCCGTATCAAAACTTGTTTGGATCCAACGATCCATACCCGCCTTCAAAAAGGAGTTCCGCTTTGATTGGGTCTTACGGAGAAGCTAAGACAGAATGAGCTATGAGAGGTCTAAATTAATGTTTTCAAGAGCTAATTTTCACTGTAACTGCTCCACGAGTTACGGAAGTAAGGATGATCTGACAGAAGACCTGGTCGAACACTGCAAATTGGCAACAAAACAATCAGATTTTTACATTTAGACTTCTTTTAAGGCCCTGTTTATATGGGGGAAATCACCTCACCTGCCAGACCCGGGGCTGAGAGGTGAGATTCCACCTTCCAATAGAATCCTTTGTATTTTCATACCGCGTTTACATGACGAACGCAACACCACCGGTATAGTGAAGTCCCACCTCACCAGAGGTGGAATCTCACCTGGGTGAGGTGAAATTTTTTCATATAAACGAAACACCACCGGTATAGTGAGGTGAAGTGAAATTTTTCGTTGATTCTCATTGGTCAATTCATTCTGATTTCACGGAAGAGAGACTTTAATCTACCTCGCCTCTCAGCCCCGGGGCTGACAAGTGAGGTGAAACATCTCATGTAAACAGTGACTGAAAGTTACCTCGCCTGTCAGCCCCGGGGGTCTGGCAGGTGAGGTGTTTTTCCCCATATCAACAGGGCCTAAGTGAGCTTTCCAATGCAACGGGGCTTTCAAAGCATTTCTTCACTGCAAGTTTGCTTTTTTGATAAATACGTTGGTCAACACGTTCACATTGTAGCGTTTCCTGGGTCGATGCCTACGCTCAACTCGGCCTGATGACTACCAGTGCCTGCGCAGCGTATGCAAAATGCAAAGATTCCCTTTCATTGTTAGCCATATACAGATATGTTTGCCATGCAGATATGCATACGAGAGCAGCATTAGGCCAAATCGAAAACAGCAAAAGAAAGTGATTCTTTCAGCTGAAATAACGGAGCATGCACATGATTGCGCCCAGATGGGCGCAAAAATACTTCAAGAGCATAGTATTACGTGCTGAATTTGCAGTGGTAATATGACAAATGGATTGGAAAATATTTACAGTAAATTCGGCGCCATTATTGTGACATTAAACAAAACATTCAAACCAAAATAAACAAACTTAAGAAATCTTCAAGTAAACTTTACTTACTGGCCATGACGTTGAAGATGAAATATTTAGCCACCTTGCCAAGCTCGAATTGTCGTAAGTCAAACTGCTGCCTGAAAATATTTGCGAAATGGCTCTTCCAAATATGCAGGTAGGCTCTTTCAGATGCATATCATCCAAACAAAGCTCAAATTTCGTCTGGCATGCATCTGTGCACCGCAATGATGCAGGGGTGTTTGTTCGGCAGCATTGTCCGCTTGAAATTTTGTTTGTTGGGTTTGAAAATGCTAAAATCCTTGTCTGGAATACTGATAATGACTCTCCAAATCCGAAGGTCTATTGGAAAAGAAGAAAGATAACCTTTATACCGAAACATGTAGGTATATATGTAGGTTACTGTACCCTTTAGTGAACTCTGCCCTTGGGTGTTTCCCTCTTGATTTTAAGACACACGTTACCCAGCACGGTCAAACATGTACCCAGGGGGTGAACCCTGGAAGCTGCGGCTCCCCTTTACATAAAGTTTCTGAAACGAATCATTGTCTTTGTCACCATACACCAGGTCTTTCGTAAAATACGTGGAGGGGAATAATCATCGCCTCCCCCCTTTCTCTAATTCCTGGGTACGTCGCTGAACACAGTTGAACTATTCTGTCCATCATTGAATTTTACGTAAAATGGACATGGCAAAGACATGATTATCATACTCTCAGTATTGGACGAATCACATTACGTTATACCATCTCGAGCAACAAAGTCGCAAATGGTTCGCTGTTGAAGAATTGGTCGCTGCGCACAATTTAGTGAAGGCTGCAGAGACGTAGGAAGCATCTCAAACTTGGGGGGCACGACGCTTCTTGGGTTCTTTTTCCTTCAGAAAAAAGGAATTGTCTAAGAAAAAAGGGGCACTCCTTTGTTTACTGCAAAATATTGGGGGCAATGTGCCTCCAATACCCCCTCCTCCGGTTCCTACGTCTATGGAAGGCTACTCTCCTCCAGATCAAGCGTTTTGAGTGTGCGGGCGCTGCGACCATGCATGGTTCTGTCAGTAGCGATCGCAAGCGCCTGCGATGGAATTTAAACTTGTTCCTACTCCCAAGCCCGCGAGGATCGGTCGCTTGCGATCAGATTGAACACTAAAATTTATCAATTGCGCGTGCGCCCATTTGGTCGCAGCGCCCGCGCGCTCACAACTCTAAATATGGTGAGCTGCCTTTAGCATATGCAAGCATACAGGATTTGCTTCGATTTATTTCTCAGGGATTGCAAAAGCATCTAAGCCTTTGCTTTATCTTAAAGATTATAGTTTTCAATTCGATAATCAAATGACGACTTTAGAATATACATCATGGATGAACTATTCTCTAAATCAATTGCTAGGTAAGGCCTTGCATTAAGACGCGGGTCTGATCGAAGGATGAAAGGCTGCTGACGATCGATGACAAAGCAGAGACACAGTTTGATATAACACATAAAACTTGCTCTGCAGTTGAAAGTTCACTCTCTTATCTCTTAACAGTGTGTGTATTCGTTACAGTCAGACAACCTCAAGCGATTCATCAGACGTCAAAAAATCGTAGCTACATGTAACTTCGAATTTCAAATCACCGCCTGGGAAAATGAACTTGAATCAGAACTCGTTCCTCTATTGTGCAGATTTTGTAATATTGGTTTGGAAAGAAACGCCTTCGTTCTTTGTACAACGCATCACATGTGGATTGCAATTTCTCCTTTAAAAATTACACCAAAGTTTTTTTGACGGGCTTCTTAGATTTCGAAATATATCAGATGCTCCCACACAAATTTTACCGTGCGAAAAAGGAAAAGTTTCAAAGTTTCCCATCAGTGTTTTGTATCTACGACTTTTTACATAGGTAGGCCTAACTTTCTTGGGTCGATAACTACCATAAATCATTGAAAAGTAACAAATTTTCTTCAGTTGAAAGCTAACGAACGTGGCTCTACTAACGCAATTGGCTTCCTTGACATAAAGTTTCGTCTGGTTATGAATAAGCTCGAATCTTTAAGGACAAATGTGCATGTAAAGTTGAACAAATTCATAATCTCTTTAATGAGTTTCTTTCCACAAAATATTATCAGAATTATGTTTTATCATGATGTAAATTGTGGACAGAGTTCATTTGCAAATGTCGACATTTATTCGTTTTTATGACCTAGAATTTCCAGTCTTAATAATCTTAGAAAGTATGAATTTCGTTCACGTTAGCATAACTTTGGTGAATAATTTTCCTGGACTTTGATCGTATCTATATTTATTTTGCCCTTTACCTTGCAGGAACGTCAGATGTACTTATGTGTCAAGGGATGTCTAGTTTGAGCCAAGACCTTCCAGACTTCTTTCGCACAGTTTCGTCATAGTTTGACTCAGCTGTCGAAATAGACTTGGGCCATGCGGCAAGGCTAGATTTGATATGGAACAGCAAAAAAAGCAGCGTACTGAACGCGACAATAATTTATATCGAGACATTCAAGAACATATTATATCATCTTTGTAATTTTACTTCAAAACAAATTTCCTAAAAGTTGTTCAACATGCTGTAAAAGCTATTATTTAGCCTCTCTTTATTAAAAGCCCCTCCCCTCTGAACCAAAATTATAACCAAGCCTCCCTTTCAGTTCAGTTAAGTTATATTTTAAATTCCACAACATACAATTCAAAAATATTAACGATACATACAAAAAGAACTAGACTACAAAGATTTAAAACATGTTACAGAAAAATCAATACATTCGATAGGAAATTAGTACAATATACAAATACTAACTGAGGAAGAAATGAATTATAATTATGAAGAACCCCCCCCCATTATTCCCTCTCTATTAAGCTTACCATTTATATCAAAGATTACCCTGGCTGGTACCCAGGGTAATCAAAGATTATCTTTGTTTATGTCAAATTCAAGAATTTACCAAACATTTTCCATTTCTTTGACTAAAAAAGTTTGCATGTTAACTTTGATATGGTTTGCGTTTGGAATAAACTGTGTCGAGTTTATGCATTTGACTTGACTTGCCTAAATCTCTTCTGCGTCAAAATACAAAATGACAACTTCTGCGAAGGAGAGGGACTTCCTTTCTCTCCTACGCACAGGCAACTTTTAACTGGCATTCTTTTAGGAAATAAACGCGGGGGAGAGACTTTGGCAATTCCAGCATTTGACTTGTAACATAAGTAAAGGAACAAGGTAAAGGAACTGATGAGCTATCATATATATGCTTGTTGTTTGATTTTGTGAATAAGCCCCTCTCTTAATAAAACGTTCTCTAGAGTGTCTGTCTTAGAGCATTTACTCTCGAGTACCGAATAGTCGTCCCCCCCCCATTTATTAATTTTTGAAAAATTTTCCAACCCCCCCCCGCACTTATTCCAACCCCCCTTTCATTAATTTTTGGAAAAATGAAATGATATTAGACATAATTTCTGTATAAACGCAAGAAAGAGTCTCAAGAAGTGCATTCAACAGAACCAGAGTTCAAAAGTAAATGTATCAGTAACATCACTGTTCACATTAATATATAGCAGGTACGTGTTTTCATAAGAAAAGGGCTATTTTCTATTTCTCCAATCCCCCCATTAATCCAACCCCCCGATTATTGTTATATCGAACCATTTCTGACCCCCTATTATTCTCACCCCCCCCCGTTTATTCGGTACTTTAGAGTACGGTAAGTCCTGAACAGAAGGAACGTCACTTTAGTAGTTTCTGATATCTAATGCGACAAATTTAGCATACCAAAACATTTCAAGCGAGGATATCATTTAAGCTTCAAACTGCCTAACATTTCAACTGCAACAATGTGTCTCAAGAAACTTCCTTGTGTTACGTTTTGCTCCATCCACATTTCGAAAATCCTGTGTGGTAGTGTTATGTCGAATTTGAAAGGAGATCTGACTTGTCTGATATCGAATGGCAAAATATTAGTTTTGTGAGACATTTCACTGACACTTTGTGTACACTTCATATAGGGGCATCTCACCAAACTGTCGCTTTGTAGTGCTATGTAAAAATAATGCTTCAAGTTGTTTCTTTCTCGTTTCTTTCTGTCATGTCGAATTTAAACGAGGATCTGACTCGCCTGTTGAACAGCACAATTTTAACCTTGCCGAGTTACTTAAATGACACTTTCGCACGATTCTCACCGGGGCATTTCAGTCACTTCGATATTTTCTGCAAAAAAGTTACAACTTTGGTTTTCCGAGATATTTTACTGACACTTTATGAAGACTTAATGCGGGGAGGAATTACATTGCACCGTCGCTTCGTAATGTCTCGTAATGCTATGCAAAATTTTACTATAATGTTGTGTTTAGGAGGAATATACACGTATTCTTTTAAAAGAAACAAAGAACTTGGGCCAGTACTGAAAATTTTTTAAACTATCATATCTTGAGTACTCGGAGTTTCTTACGAGTTTCTTCAAGGTTCCATAACAATGTTCACTATTGGGGCGCCCTCCTGAACTTTGCAAAGCAATGTTTTTTTGACAACTTTCCGATGTTTAGACATCACTCAAGTATTTTCCGAGTAATATGATCCAGGAAACGAGTGAAATAAAGTAACTTATGTTAAGGATTTCCTTTGTTGAAGGTAAATAGTTTCTTAAGTTGTATTTTCCCAGTACTTGAGTTTCTTAATTTTTGGCGACCCAATGAGAGTGGAGTTTTTACAAGCAGTTTCTTATGACAAAAAATACTGTTAGTTTTATCGAATTTGAAAGAGGATCTGACGAGTGTGACTTAATGTATATCGAATAGCACAAATGAATGAGTTGGGTTATTTAGCGCAGCGAAACATTTCACGTTGATAATAAATGATCGTTTCTCACATGAATAATGACTCGCGGATTTATTTTGGATCCAAACAGCAAAATTTTGGAACTCGGATAAAAGCGGTTCGAGTGATGTACACACTGAGGTCAAGAGGACTTGATCCTGTGTCACTGAATTCTTGAAACTTTTCACACTTGAAATCATGAACCACAAGAATAAAACGCTACTTAAAACAAAGTTTAATCAGTCAATATGTAAAGTAGAATGAAAACAATAAAATATCACAAACACACCTGCAATACCAATCCAGTGAGAACTGCAAACAGTCCATTTTGTAATATTTTCGTAAGCGCCAAGGCCATATTACTGGAATCCACTCTCCTCTGCTTTGCAGGCTGCTGTCTGAGCTAAGTCCTGTGTCTTCCTCTATTAATTAATGTCTTGTTGGCTAAGAGATTTCACATGAATGCCCGTATTTTCTCCTGAATAACATAAGCACATTCCAATATACTGCAGTACACGCTTTTACGGTACACCGTAATCTTTTGTGTGTTTGTACAAGAAGACAAATAATGCTTTAACATGGATCTACCGCGAATCCTCCGTAAATTTCCAACGGGATGTGTAATACTCCACAAATATCGAGATAAAAAACGAGCTTTTTCTTTGGACACGGCGTCCTTGTAAACTTGTTGAAGGATGATTAGAGTGGCCCGTTGAACGATTATACTTCCATCAACACTAGTTTCTATGTGGTTACGCTACAAGCAGCTGTACGCTGTACAGACTGGCTCTGGTTCCGTGATACATTGAAATAATAACAAGACTATTGATGCTGATCACCTATAGCCATATAAAACTTAATCTGCAATGACTGTACGCACCAAGTGAACGTCCTTCTTGGGCAATCTCTTCCCTAAGCACGCGGCAGCTTCACAGCACAGCATCTCCTGACTGGAAAATTCACATTGAGAAACTGAGAAGGCAAGGAACGACTCAGTTTCACCTTGTAACCCCATAAGCTGATATCCCTTAGACGTGAAGGCAGGGTATAATATTACAAGTGCTAATCGTCTGTCTATAGAAGTCCTCTTTTCCGTAACCGTTAGTCGCTTGTTGTGTTAATGTATTGATTTCCGAAAGAGACTTCAAGCTATCAAATAAGATCCTGATAGGACAGTCGGCTTAATGTGTGCCATATTAATCAAGCTCAAATAATGCGATTTCTGGAAAATAACCCAGTTCGCACTAGACCTTACAGTTCGGGGAAAGCGTTGTTACCTTTTACTGCGTGGTACCGTTTTGATTTTCGGCACATGCGAGCAGATTGTGAATGAGAAAAGCTTGCATTTACATCAGAACCATGATCATTGGGGACACAATTTCTATGGGCCCTGAATTACAGATGTCGTTAGTTACCTTGTTGGTCCTAACTACTGTAGTATCTTTTCCTTTCTGGCTCACAGATTGGTCTGTCTTCCTTGCTTGACGTCGCTTATTGTGGCCTAAATTGCCATCAAACCATTACCGCGCTTTGAAATTTACGGCCTGAGAACTAGTTCCCAGGAAAACGCAACTAGTTCTCTGGCCACAAATTTCAAAGTGCGCTAAGAGTTTGAAACTAAAGCCAATTTGGTCATTGTGGTTACTACCCAAGAAGAAAACTTAGGTTCGGGGCTTGTTGCAACTCTCGTTACAAAGCTTTGAAACTTGGTGCTAAAATTTTCTGAAGAGTTCCATAGCTCTTTGATACTTTAAATGGAGAATTAACTTGTTTCTGATTAAGACGTTTTTGGAAAGTTGCTCGTAAGGTAGCAAAAAACAGTATTTTAAAGAACTTATTTTGAACAGCATAACTGCAAAAACCGAATAAAGGTTTTAAAGCAATTGTAAACTTCAATGAAACGTACGAGGAAAGACAATGCTATTCAACACTGAACGATATGATCGCAGATTCAATAGTCGAAGTGTGAAATTTGAGCAACAACAAAGTCTTCATTAAAATGGCAATCATTACAAAGTTCTTATCAACAAATTAAAAATACAGAGTTTTAAAAATAATGGACAAGATCACAGACCCGTCAGAGAATACTCCCCGTGCTCTTGATAAGGAGTATTATCATGTACTGATAATTCTATCAGTTTTAATTTTCAGTTCCAATTTCCAATGTTCAAAAATCAAGAAATTGTAAAAGGGAGAACAGGATGTGACTTTATGGAGAGAGCTTCATATTTCTGCTGCAAAGTGCTGTTCAAACATCTCTCCTTGAAGTGATTTTTGACAAAAACACTGTCAAAATGACCTCTCCTCCTCCGTCCCATAACACTGATGAGGTCAAATTCCACTCTTTTTGACGTTAAGAGTTTAAAAGCAAAGTTGACACGAAAATTTGAAACTGCCCCAAGTTTTAAAATTGTTTGCTAAATCATGACGTAAAAATGAAAGCTACAATAACAAAATTGAAACTTTCAACAAGAATTATTACACGAAAATGAATAAATGAACATATTTAGTGCCAAAGATAGCCAAGATGCTCAAAAACACGACGTTTTAAAGTTTATTACCTCAATATTACTGCTTTACTTTGTTGCTCTCTCTTCGGCTGAAGCCTAACCAGTGCTAGGAATAAAATTCAAATGGCTCCTGCGTGCCTGAACAGCGTTCATCCTCAGGCAGTTTGAAATCAGAGGCCCCCCAAGGGATCTCGGGCTCCGAGTCTCCAGGGCGTATTTTAATGGGCTCCGAGCTCCCAAAGACAAAATTGACGTGCTCCAGGGCTCCATTGCATGCTCCTCTGGGCTCCAGGGGCTCAATCTCTTAAAATTCGAGAAAATCACCATGGAAATTGTCTGGGCTCCAAGGCTCCAAGCTTTCAAAATGTTGGGCTCCACAGCTCCAGCAACCCCCCCCTTTGGGGGCCTAAAATCAGGATGAGTGTTGTGTAGGAGCAAAATGTTCAGACATGCAGGAGCCATTTGAATTTGATTTCTAGCACTGGTTAGGCCTGGGTGGGCCAAAGGGAAAACAACTATGGTAATATCGAGGTAACAACTTTAATTTCGAAGCTACAAACACAATGCATTATTGCTCATGTATCGACTTGATAAGGAGTACATACACGAAACGTTGTGCCTTGAACATTGTCTTATAAGAAGCTAAGAATTTGGGCCAGTACTGAAAGTTTCTTAAAGTTATCAAATTTTGAGTACGAGTTAAAGGTTCCATAAGAATCATGTCCACTCAGTACGCGATCCCTCAAGGACATTTCAAAACAAGGTTTTTTGAAATCTTTCCAATGTTTAGACATTACTCATCTCGTGACCAATTGCATCTACAAATGCCCTCCACTTCTGTCAAAAGATGGTTTTTGAGATTCTTTCAAAGACGAATGGAAATTAGTTGAGCATAGGTATGGTAGGATAAGAATTTTTCCGAGAAATGCTAGAAAGTTACTGAGCGAGTCGTTCTGAGACAAAGTAGAGGCTGCCATTTTCAAAAGTTTTTGTAGAAGAACTTGTCAGGCATTCCATGTTGAAAGTAAGCAAGACTGGACTGCGAGAAGCAATGGGGAAGCAATTTAAAGAGACCGCAAAGGTTTTTGCGCAAATGGAAAGGAATGGTGGATAAAAAACTTGAGTCTCAGTAAAAAAATCTTGATAAAATCACGAGCTAACAATATCAATATCATTGCTTTGTTCGCAAGGGAAACAAAACGAACAACGGGCCCCATTTTGACTGCGACTACTGTGATAGCAGTAACTGCTAATTTTTCCTTCACTGGTGGGACAAGCAAAAGGGCCAACTGGGACCATGTCCCACAAGTTAGTACGATTAAAATACCTTGCTTGCTCTCCTAGTGCAAGCTTGCAAACCTGAGTGAAATGCCCGCTCCAGCTAAATAGGACATTTGAGTGACTTATAAATCCCCCCTTGCTATACGACGACCTACATGAATGTTAACAACGTAATTTGACATTTGTGACATGATTTTGGATTATGACCGGTAATTGTCAGCATTAGTGCGTCTGAATAATGCACAGGTAAGCAACTGCTTGCGGGCTGTCTAGCTAGCGAATCAGGCCAACTTCACCTACGTGAATTCAACACCTCAAATCTTTCAAATGACGCCGAAGCTATCGCGTTACGAAGATTTAAAACTACATCTTCGATAATTTGTGGTAACAAACAAGCATTTTCCTTGCTATTTGCATCTCTTTAGTCTTGTAAACAGAGAAAACAAATCGACAAATAAATCAACATAAATCCATAAATTATCCTGCAATACAAAGGCAACAAGTATGGTGGTTATACATGGTGGTGAACATGCAAGAATTCCTTAATGATATAGAAACGCTGATTCTATATCATTGGTATTCCTCAAGCCTTCTGCTTAGGCCTGCTAGTTTTGCTTGATTCTGATAAACAGGGCTAAAAGCATTTTCATTGCTATTTGCAGCTCTGTAGTTTTTTTTTAAAAGGGGAAGGAAACTCGATAAATAAATCAGTATAAATAAGTATATCACCAGATCTAATCATAGTCACAAGATACTTGTGACTATTATCTAATCTGGTCTCGATGCTCTCTATGTCGGGAAGTCGGGAACCCCAAGGATCATGCTTAGGTCTGCTAACTTGTCTTCTTATAATGATCCACTCTAAAGGAATATTTGTTGCTATTTGCAGCTTTCTAGTTTTGTAAACAAGGAAGAAACTCAACAAATAAATCAGCAATAGATCGAAACTATCTATGTTGGGATCCCCCAAGAATCATGTTTAAGCCTGCTTCTAATGATCAAGTCTAAAGAAATCCCCGTTACTAATTGCAGCAATTTACTTTTATAAACAGAGAAAACCTTAACGGCTCTACAAATGAATCAACATAAATTGACAAGACAAGTAGCAATGCAGGTCTTATCAGGTATCGATGCTATTTACGTAGGGCATCCCCCAAGGATCATGCTTAGGCCTGCTAACCTAATCTACTTCTGATGATAGTCTACAGGAATTTTCGTTGCTATTTGCAGCTCTCTAGTTTTGTAAACAGAGAAGAAAACTCCACAAATGAATCAACATAAATCGATAAATTACCTTGCAATATACAAATCTATCAGGTAAAGATGCCAAGGGGGGATACCTCAAGGATCATGGTTAGGCCTATTAATTTTGCTTATTAATTCTAATGAACACATTTGAAGAATTTCATGGCCTACGAAAAAACAATAACAAACCAACCAAAAGAAGGTACACGATAGCACATTGAAACAGATTCATCAAAATACTAACCTTTTTCTCTAATGTTTTCCGAACAATCTTTAGAGGGTCATTTTATTCAAAGTGGGCCAAATAATCTTTCGAGTAGAGAATGGGCATAATTGTAACGCTAAATAGGCTTTTCATGCTTGCTTTCTCCCGAAATTGATAGCTAAATATTGGAACAGATTAAGTGAGCAAATATCTGGGGAGCCATGTTGATTTAGACCAAACCAAAAGGAATTATGTTCTTTGGTGTTTTCCTGAAATTGATCTTTTTTGCAGTAGGAAGTTTAGACATTCCTCAGGTAAATTATAACTTCAAGAGCAGCACAAATTGCTTTGACATTCTATAATATGAAAAGTGAAAAGAAGTATTTGAAAACAACCTCATCCCCAGGGCCTTTTGTTATATTTTGACAAGGCTTGGAGGACGAGGTTGATTTGAAAGGACCTCTCTAGTGAGTGACTGGATATTAAAATGATCCAAGATTCAAAGCAGAAAAATTCAAAAAATTTCTAATTTTGATTTTGCTTCTTCGGCTGTTAATCTTCATTATTAAAACGTTCTGCTTAAAGTAAATCAACAGGGTTAAAAGCAACTTAGCTAAGGGGACTGGGTCCATCTAAATACAACCTTTGTATTTGATGTTTTTGATCGATGAAAACAATAGGAAGATAAGTAGCACCTGCCGGTCTTTTGTGCTATGTTTGGATTGTGGTCGCTACATCTCCGTTCATTACTTAAACCCTCTCTCGTGAGCAATAGCAGAGAATGAATTGCATATAAACTGTCGTTTCTCTTTGCATTGTCCTCCTGCGAAGGCGCCTGATGGTACTTCGTGATTTCGCCTCGTGTTGGCAGATGCGAGAAGACCAAGGGCGATTTGGTGCCGACAAACGCAGTCTGAAACGCATGCATCTGAATGATCTGAGTTAGGCTTATCACATAATCGTAGTTATCGCTATCAAAAGTGCGAGAAAACAATTCAATAATAATCATAAATATAAAAATGTTGTTGTTCTTGCCGTTGTTGTTGTTGCTGTTGTTGTTCCGATAACTAGGTCTATGTCACGAGTCTACATCAGAGTCTGAGTGGCCTAATACCTTACTGTTGTTCAGTCACTTAGGCAGATAGCCATTGGTGCCTCCACAGGAAATGCAACGTCAAGAGGAAACGAAGAACAAACTATGCTTTACAAGCTGGATCTGAACTCCGGTTCTATGCAGTAGATGAGGCTGTTGGGAATATTTGACGATATTCTTGAACGTAGGTAATGGTAACTTTTGGTGAAAATATTCTTCCTCTTTACTATGTTTCGGAGAAAGGCCTTTTCATTGTGCGCTGCTATCGTGGCAGCTACACAGTAGCTACACTATTTCGGTGGAGTTTTTGTCCGAATCTACTTACAGAAAATGACGAATTTGAACTCTTTTCCATTCAATAAGGAATATGTGGATCCTAATATATCACAGCAAAAATCCATTAGAATGTCCTCCATCATTTCTGTGATTTTATCTCGATTCAGACATAAGGATTATCTTCAATCATCCTGTGATTAGCGATCTATGCTCATCGATATTTTTAATATCATTAATTCTGCACCAGACCTAGGTTGGGCGACGTTAGTCTGTAATCAAGAAGCTATCTTGTGGTACACCTTCGTCTCTGCAACGGTCTCTATTTAGCCAAAACATTGCCCAAAGAATACAACTTCCATGCTCTATCGACTTGGGTCGACGTAACCTTTCGCTAAATATTCATCCAACAATCACACAATAGACTATTTAACAATTAAAAAGGAGAATGGGGAGGGTATGGTCTGTCCTGGTAAATGGCGGACATAAAATGGCTACCACGGACCTTATCTGAGTGATAGAATTCCCTCAAAAGCACTGTTAGTTTTAAATTCACGGGTTGAATGAAAAACCTTTGAGAAACAATTGCTTGCAGGTAGCCGGGAGGGTATCTCATGACTCATGGAATCAAACAGGAATCAAACAGTTTGGCGGGAGAGAATCCCGGGGGGGGGTACTTGGCCTACGAACATACGGGGACGTGCCGCTGGAAAATCTAAAAAGCTACCCTGTCTCGGAGTCAAATTCCCAAAAATGATACCCTGTCCCGGAGTAAAATTTTCTCAAATAATACCCCGTCCTTTAGTTTCTTCGGAAAAATTTGTGCTGTGCAAGGAAATTTGTACGAAATCTATCGACAAATGTGGAAATATTGCCATCCAAGCGATTTGAATCACATTCGCAGAGTGCAAATGGCCTAAAACGACCTTTTGGAGTCAAAATGACAAATACGGACCCTGTCATGGAGCCGATTTTTACACAAACGATACCCTGTCCTGGAGTCGGAATCCTGAAAATGATACCCTGTTCAGCGGCACGTCCCCGTACGGAAAAATATGTGAGTACCCCCCCCCCCGGGGAGAGAATTCGTCTTATTCCTTCGAACTTGATAGATCAGACATATGAACGACGTAACGAAGCAAGACAAAAAAAATGACAGGAAACTTGAAACTTGGAAGTAATTTCATTTTTTCAATTGCTCTGTGTCAGCAATTTTATAGCCTTGTGTCCACTACTGATCAGAGCTAACTGCTCTCCCCAGTCTCCTGCTTTAACGATATAGCTATTGTTTTCTACTCTGCCACGTGTTTTCAACAAATAGTCCACTATAAACCAAATGATCCTAAGATTAAGGGCCTGTTTACATGATCCCGCTTTGCCGGGATATCTCGCTTAGGCGGGATATCTCGCTTGGCCGAGATATCCCGGCTGCCGATAGAAACACATACAATTTTCAATTTGTGTTTACATGGGATTTTCATCCCGTCCCGTCTTGCCGGGATGTTTTCATCCCGTCTCGGCATGGCGGGATATCCCGTCTGGCCTATACATTCACTTGAACAACAAACTGGGCCAGAAGTTGGGAACTATACTACGATGTTCGATCCTAAGCTTCTCATAAAAAGGTAAGAGAATCAGAAGTCTTCAATTCTAGGCATGAGCTTCAACATTCATCAAATTTTCCCCGAAATTAATCCGCTTTTGAAGCGTTTCCCAACCCACTAAACTCTTGACTGACTGAAACGCCAGGATATGAAACCAAATATTTCTCGCACTGAAAGAAAATGGAGCAAGTTCATGTAAGTTCTAAGTCACTGATGATTGATAAGCCTTTTTAAAACTGCTAATGAGTATTCAAAATTTCCGAAGGCTTTTAATGGACACACCCCAGCAACGAGTAGCATTTGACAAAAGACCGAGAGGAGAAGGCCTCCAGAAAACAATGTTGTTGTGCTTGTTGTACATCGTTTCGATCAAGCAGTAATAAGGACATGTACAAAAACTAAGAATTGTTACAAGCTTTCGTGTTGTACTAATCATTAAGTATCCTAGCCTAGCAGAATCATTCATCAAGTACGAAAGTCTCATAAAATTATATTACAATTATAATTATTATTACTGTTATTATTATTATTCATTTATTTATCGTTGGATAGTAAAAGACTAGGAATCCAAACTGCGCTGCGCGCGGGTTTGCAATTCTTAGCTCCTGCGGAGGGCTTGGCGCCTTCGGCACCTGGCCGCCTGCTGTGGCTATCATCGAGCATCCTAAAATGAACACATTGAAATATCAAACAAAGGGATGTAATAGAGACCAAAAGTCGTGAGACCAAGACGATTTTTAATTGTCAAGCATCATGAAGATTGACGTGTACAGAAATCCTTCCTCGATACTCCGTATTAGTCTCTTCAGTATTTACCCATGCCAAAAAATCATTGCATTCTTAGCCTTCTACCAACTGAAGGTTCTTTTATTTCTACTACGACTTTGGCTAGTGTGATTAGCTTCGTTTAATTGAACTTACTATAGTTATTGTAATTTGTGTATACTCAAATTTAACTTTGGGTTTGATTTCAGATGTTACCTCCATCCCCCCCCAGGTAGATACCGCACACTGATTATTGAGAAATGGTACCCTCATATTCACGTAAGAAGCAATAGAAAACCGTACAATATCTCACGGGAAAGTAAGCAGGTTGCTTTGAAAGAAGTGGCTCTCTTTGTACATGTGATGTTGCTTCGCTTATTTACTGTCCGTTATCCCACTGTTCTTTTTATACGATTCGTCGATCTTACATCCATCTATTTCTATGTTGATCTCTGGTGTTTCCTCTTTCCTGATCACCATAATGGTGTTTTTTTTCTTAGCATTCATCTTCATTCCATACAACTGTCAGGTATTGTTTTAGTATCTCCTGTAGGTCATTCTTGGTTTCAGCCAGGGGCGGCGCTAGCCCTGAAAAAGTGGGGTGGACAAGAGGTTGAATTGATTGCCAGAAGGTATACCTAACGCTTTTTATATCATTTTTCCTTAAGCATGAATACTGACCTGAGGAAAGTGGAGTGGACATATGTCGTCTGTATATAAGTTGAAAAGACAACGGGAAGGAACGCATCCCTGTCTCACTCCTCTTCTTATAGAATCTGGGGATAATCTTTCATCAGTTCTTATGTATAACTTTTGATTAATTAATTCCAACTCTAAAAAATTAAAATATAAAATAAGCCTTTAAAATACAAATATTACTACAAGAAAAATGTGGATAAAATATTTACATGCCATAAAGCTTAGTAAGCACATATAAGAATACATCGAAGCGAATAAAGGACTGAATAATAACTGTTGTTGAATAATGATTACTGCACAGCAAAATTTCCGAGCTGAGGAGCGACCGACCGAGCATGGGTCGCAGGAAACGAAGTAATAGTTGAAAATGCAAACGCAAACATACCTGTGTCTTTATCGTGATTTCTTCTGCCTTTCTTGGCCTTCCTTTGCTTCCCTGCCACAGCTCAATTCATTGATTCAAGTTTGTACTGGCCTACCACAAACAAGGGCAGCCTCGCTTTTGCAGAGAAACTAAATTAGTCCAGTACAAACTTGAATCAATAAATTGAGCTGTAGTAAGGACGCAAAAGAAGGGCAAGAGAGGCCAAAGAAACCACGATAAAGACACAGGTATGTTTGCGCTTGCATTTTCAACTATTACTTCGTTTCCTGCTACATGGACCGAGGTTGCAGGGTAACGGAACCATGATGAAAAATGACGTAACCTCGAGCTATATCATGCGGAAGCCTTGTGAAGTTAACCCCCACTGTCACGTATCGAGGAGATATTGTTACTTATAGACTCATTACCGTTACACACAATGGTTTCGCCGACGACTGTTTCAGTCGATTGACAACATATCAAGACATTGTCAGGCCATTAGCAATCGATCTACATCCTATTAATTATTTGACAGCAGGATGAATAGTTGTATTCATTACACTTTCCTTTTTGTTGGGGAGATGAGAGGCTGATCCAATTGTTTGGACAGATAGTGTTTCAGCTTCGTTGAGAGTGAATCAGCGGCGAGGCTCATAATGCCACGCGTGCATCGTTCCTATTGTTTCTTCTCTGGTTCTCAACGATCAAGCCAGTTCCTTTACTACATAATTGGCATAAACCATTACCACGCATGCGATCTGGAGCCGTTTTTGGGGGATTCCTAATGGCTCACAACTTAGCCTGTTCGAATCCCCAACCTAAATCTTTGGGTTCGAAGAACGAACAAATTTTATTCAGGTTTCAAAGTCTCAGACTTGTTTATATCTGGAATTACTTGGTAACAAGCTACCTACACTCAAAGTTTAATGCCGTATTTGTATGTTGTTCGTTTATGTTTTTCGTTCCCTCGTTGTTTCTTTGCGTAAAGTTTCTTGTATTGTCCTCGTTTTGTTTCATGTAACCAAGGGGTAGCCGTGTAATCTCGCTCCTCTTGGAATTGTCCCTGTAGTGTCGTAGAGTCATAATTAGAAAGTAAAGTAGAACGTAACTAATATTGTAAATTTTTTATCTGAATGTAAAAAAATCCTCAACAATTGATCAATTTATTCCTTCTCTAACTTGTTCAATTGTTCCTCTCGTCGCACACTGCGCTCACTCACTCGATTCGCCAAAACTAAGTGAACGATCGGACGGGACTGACACTTGAACAAGTGAAATCCCTACAGAATAAATGAAGAACATAAGTACAAAACGAATGTTTGTGAAGGCAGTAAGGTGGGGGTCGTAGGGGCTGACGGTTTGCGGTTTCTAGCCGTTTTTGGAACGGTTTAACGGTTTTTGGCCGTAAAAATGACGGTTTTGCGGGTTCCTCTCTTTCTCAATGGTTTCCAGGTTTCTTTACTAAATGTGACTCGAGGAGTGAAATTATCACAAAATTGACAATAAAAAGCTACGAATCATTATCCAGTACGATATAATTTTGTGTCAATTCTACTAATTTTCACCTTTACCAGCGAATTTCAGGCACTGGAAGTCATAAAAATGATAACGAGGCAGTCGTCTGCAGCAGAGAACCAAGGAGGTACGTGCAAAGCAAAGAAAAATGTGAAAACGGTTTTACTGAATTTTGAGGCGGTTTTACGGTTTTTCTGAGATATGTTGGCGGTTTTTACGGTTTTCGTTGACCCCCTACGACCCCCACAGTAAGGTGATAATTGACAGGATGACATAGTATACTAATAAAGTATGATAACTGATATGTCCAAATGTCTCGAAACAACTCTCTCTGCTTCAAATTCTACCAAGTTCCACAATTAGTGCAAGATCAAAAGGGCCGTAAAATTTTACAGACAACGTTGCAAGGAGTCTGAGCTTTTGACAGTGGCTCAAACCATTTACAGCCAAATCCCAGTCAATCAGATACGATTCTTTCTGTTGATATGCGTATTTCTGTCACTTAACCAAAAATGGCTGCGTGCACGCATATCAGGCCTATCTTTTTGCGTGGCTTCTTTACTTTTATCAAAGACTTGCATGCTTGGAGCTTCTAATTTAGTTGAATAGACTTCTAAAGGCAGATGCTTACTGTAGATTTAACTTTCTACCTTCAACATGAGCCTTTACTTTCTCTTGATAGCCATATTTGCATGCAGCTTCAATGAGACAGACCTCAATTAATCCACCTTTTCAAGATAAGAGGTGCGAAAGAGGAAGTCTTTTGTTGTTTGAGATTTCGCATTTTTGAGGCTAAAATCTTGTTCTGCGTGCAAAGTTTGGCATAGAAGCAAATTCTTACTTTCATATCTGTCTTCGTTTGGAAATTACGATGATATGAAGAATTAGAAATCATAAGGGCTTTGACCGTGAAATCAGATGTTTGGACAAAATTTGTCCAAACATCTGATTTCACGATCAAAGCCTTTATAACATTAAACTCTTTAAAATCGCCGTAATTTCTAAACGTAGACAGATATGAGAGTAAAAATTTGCTTCTATGCTAAACTTTGTACGCAGAACAAGATTTTAGCCTAAAAAATGCAACAATTCAAACAACAAAAGACTTCCGCTTTCGCATCTCTTATCTTGAAAAGGTGGATTGGCCGTGGAAATCAAGTCAACAGATGATATTGCTATGAAATGTGTTACTGTTTTAGTTTAGTACTTTCTGGCTTAAGCCATCCTAATATCAAAAGTAAATTTGAAAATCTCAGAAATGAGAGCTGACATAATCTTATACTTTTTTCAAGGGAATGCATTATAAAGAAATTTCATATCAAACTAATCGCATCATACATCTGTTCTAACTGTGTACTTGTCCCAAAATGTTCTAGACTCTAAGACGTTGATACTTGTGCGTAGGTGCAATATTGTGAATAAGACTTGAAAAAAATTGAAACTCTCGAATACCGAATAATCAATCGTCCCCCTCCCCCTTTCACTAATTTTTGAAAAATTTTCCAATCCCTCCACTTTTATTTTAACCCCCTCCCCCCTTTTATCAGTTTTTGGTAAGATGAGATGATAGAAAACATAATTTCTGAATAAACGTATTTTTAAGTAAATGTATCAGTAAAATTAATGTTCACATAAATATATAAAAGGTAACTGCTTAGCTAGGAAAACGCTATTTTCAGTTTCTCCCGGGTTTCTCCCCTCCCCCGATTGTTCAAGCCGACCCGATTATTGTTATATTGAGCCATTTCCAACCCCTCCCCCGTTTATTCGGTACTCGAGAGTAAGACTATTGACGCAATCTTTAATAACTGTATTGTATCATATTTTGAATTCTGGAGCTGTTCAAATTTAGATTGAATTATTGTTCACTGTTCCCAAAGTCACACTTGCTATTCTAAGGAATTTTCTTATAAATGATAGGTTCTGTGACCACTGTTGACAAATTCGCCTACCAAACCTCACATTGTGGTCCGTTCTTGAACGCCTTATTCTTTGGTGTACCATCTCATTTTTAAGCCAATAGTTCCTGATGTGAAACTATGCTCTTCGCTATCTCCCTAAGAGGGGGGGGGGGTGAGGAAGTTTTAGAAAATTAAAGGCAGGAATCTACCATAAATTATTTCAGAGAATGAGTATATGAAACATGGGCAGATTTTGTAATACCATAGCATCAGTTGCCTTGGTTCATACCTCAATTCAACGAGATTAGCGTATACAGACAAAGGAAATGCTCTCAACCAGTAATTAAAAAAATATATAGCTGCAAAGTTGCCCTGAAACCAGTGCGGCAAACTCTCGGTTGGTGCGGACGAAGGGAGGTTTTAAGAGAAGTTATGTGCTGAAGACGAAAGAAGAAGGGTAAATCTAAAGTTCTGTCTGGCGAATTTTGCTTACGCTATTCAGAAGCCGAGCAGAGGGCATTGCAATAGCTGCATATTTGTTGCTCAAAAGTAGACAGTTATTCCTCAGCTCCTGAATCAAATAAACAAAATCCGCGAGACAGTGCTTATATTTACCCTTCTTCTCACCAAGCGAGAGTTAGCCGTACCAGTTGCGGCTATGTTTGTTTTAGAATTATTGGTTGAGAGAATTTCCTTTGTCTGTATTCGCAACAAGGACAGATTTTGTAAGACAATAGCTGCAGTTGCTTTTATTGACACCTGAATTCAAAGAGATTTGCGATTGCAGACAAAGGAAATTCCCTCGAGCAGAAATTCAAAACAAACAAAGCCGGAAAGTTTCTCTGAAACCCAGGTAGCTATCTCGCTTTTTGTGCATTCCACAAATTGTTTTTAAAAGCTATGAGCGTATATTGAAAGAAGGAGGATATATCTAAACATCTACCGCGAGCATTTTATTTTTGCTGTTCAGAAGCTGAGAAGTAAGTGCTTTGATTGCACCACCCAAAAAATACGTGAATTGAATCGCCTCCAAATCGGTTCCTATACGAAACAAGTAAAATGCCCGTGGTAGCTATCTAAATATATCCTCTTTCTTTCAATATACGCTCATGTTTGCTCTTAAGAACCATTTCTGGAATGCACAACAAGCGAGATAGCTACCTGGGTTTCAGAGAAATTTTTCGGCTTTGTTTGTTTTGAATTTCTGCTTGAGAGAATTTCCTTTGCCTGCAATCGCAAATCTCCTTGAATTTAGGTGTCAATAAAAGTAACTGCTGCTATTGTCTTACAAAATCTGTCCCTGTTTGTATTTGTTAATTGCTTTGAACTGAGGTGTGAATCAAAGCAACTGATGCTATTCTATTACAAAATCTGCCCTTATTAATATAAGATTGACCACGAATAAAAACGTAGTGTTGATGAGGCCCATACAAGGGTGGCGGAGAATGGTTCAAGGGTGGCGGAGTAATACTTGCACGATTCAGTAATAAATACAAAGAGACTAAGATTTAATCATATCTGCCAGTTTTAACGGTGTTAAATTTCTCCTGAACCCTCTATCAAGTACACAGACTCCCATCTCTACATCTCTGTTTTCGTTCAGCCATAAATTGCGTTGTGTTGTTGCAGTTGTATCTAATACATTATTCAATACAACTGCAGCAACACGACACAATTTATGACCTAACGAAAATCTGTGTAACTGATAGAACATTCACGAGAAAATGAACATAGCTACCTGGCAGGTATGATTACATATTAGTGCATTTGTATGTATTACTGAATCGTGCAAGTATTACTGGACCATTCTCCGCCACATGTGGCCTATAGTATGGTCAAAAACAGCCTTCTTTTACCCATTGTGTAGCTTCTCTTCTTTAGAATTGCAAGAAAAGCTTGATAAGAATGGTTCTCCTTCGTTCACTTCCTCAAACGCAACTTCGATTGAACGTCGCCATCATTCAAAGAGTTCCAATTGTATTTCATGCCTGAGCTCTTACTCAGCGATACTACTTACGAAGATCGATGAGAAGAAGAGGGGAAGTTCAAAATGAGGGCATCGCTACATAGGAAAACGAAGAACGAAAAAGCAACGTTATAAAGTTCTTCCACAGGGGCCCCAGGAAGCTGTATAACCCAATCCCCCCAAAGATAAAGAAGCCTTCCACTGACCCTCCTTTGTGATTGCAAATTTATGACGTAATGCTTTAAAGAGAGATCGAAAGCGAGGTGCGCGAACGAATCAAAAGGAGGCGAGTTCGGAGGCTCAGATGAATGCCTCCTTATTATTTGGGTGGATGGGGTTATACAACTTCCTGGGGCCCCTGTGGTTCTTCTTGTAATCCCTTAAAAAAGAAGCGACATAATAGAGAGGATTGCATTTTCAGCCCACCATAGATTGCATAAACGGTGCATTTATTGTCTATGAAAGTACGTGCTCGAATGTATCAGAGAGTGCTGACTTTAAAGTCTGCTTTATCATAGACTGTGAGCAGAAGCTCTCCATCACGTTTCTTTTTGTAGACTGCTGCATACAGCCTACTTTATCAGCCCTCCGTAGCAGCGAAGAATACTCTGGCGCGAGTGAGGCGAGCACTTTTACTCCTATGAAACTAAAGTACGACCAAAAACTATGTAGAGTTAAAAAGTTTCTCGATGCCATTCGGCTCTATTTGCTTAATAGTAAAAGTTAAGATCTCTTTCGAAAGAGGAAGAGAAGCGTAGTATCCTTAAGTAGCATTTTCAGAATTTACACTTACAGAAGGGGGTTGAAATCAAGCCTCAGAAAGGCAACTCTTGGCCCACGCAGCCGTCAAGGTTCAAAATTATATATCTGAAAAGTTCTTCTTTAGTTTTATCCAAATCTGTGCTCCGTTTACTTGTCAACCCAATAGGTTTTTGTCTACATGCGAAGAAATGGCCAAGGGTCAGCAGATTTTGGAAAATCTGGTGTTCTCAATAACGGGGGAAGCACTAAGTCGCCACAACAACAAATAACAGGGCCTTTATCACAAAAGACTGTATCGATCATGAAAGATTGTCTAAAGAGAATTTAGTCGAAATTCACTTTTTCTTCCTAAATATTGTTGATTTCTTTCAAAGAATATTTTGTTTAGATTCCAAACAATTACATTTGGTACGCTTACAGTTTGGAAGAACCTTTGCAGTAGCGCAGTGTTTCTTGTTTGCGAATCTAGCCACTTGAGAGATTACAATCGATACAATTCATGTGCTTTTTCAAGAAATAATTGATATCGAAGATGCTTGACCGAAGAACTTAAAATTCAAATAGAATTGTTTTCAAAGAAAGCGTCAATAATCACGAGAAAGTGACTTTCTGTTAAACTCCCCTAAGATAATCTTCCATACTCGATACAGTTTTGCTGTAATAAAGTCCGTGTTATTCGTTGCCGTAGCGAATCGTTGCTTCCCCCGATTTTGGGGAAACCAACTTTTCCAAAATCTGCTGACCCTTGGCCATTTCTTCGCATATGGATAAAAACGTGTAGTCAACAAATAAACGGAGCACAGATTTGGATACAGCTAAGATAGAGCTTTTCAGCCATATATTTTTCAACCTCGACACATGCGTGGGCTAAGGGTTGCTTTTTTGAGGCTTGATTTCAACCCCCTTCTGTAAGTTTAAATTTAAAAAATGCCGCTCAAGTATATTACGCTTCTCTTTCTCTTTCGAAAGAGACCTTAACTTATGTTTTAAGCAAATAGAGGCGACGTGGTATCGAAAAAGACATTAACTCTACATAGTTTTTGGTCATACTTTAGCAGAATAAGGCCCCGTTCACACTGCTCCCTTTTTGTTCTTTCATGATCCGTTTTTGTTGCATCAAAGCTACCCGTTAGGCATTACTCCATTTTTGCACAAAAACGGACGGAAAGCATCCGTTTTTGTGCGTTCACATTGATCTGCTTGATAACAAAACGAAGTCAAAGACATCCGTTTTTGTGCCTTTACATTGATCTGCTTGATAACAAAACGAAGTCAAAGATATCCGTTTTTGTGCCTTCACATTGCTCCGGTTTTGTAAAGCTTATTGTAGGATATTGGAGCGTTTTCAAAAACTTCCGTCTCTGTGCGTTCACATTGATCAAATATGTTTTCAAAACCTCCATTTTAGTGGATATCCACTTTTGATAGCGTTTTCAAAATTTCCACCTATGTGGCGTTTTTGTTCAGATCAGTGTCAACACTTTCATAAAAACGGAGGTTTTTCTCTCCGTTTTTGAAAAAAACAGGAGCAGTGTGAACGGTCATTGAGGGGTCCCCATTACAATAGAACTAACTTTATGTTTTGCTTCTACGTAAAAGCTACCAGGTGCACAAATCTCGAATTTGGCTGGAATGCCTATCTGGTTAAAGATGATAGGATATCAATGAACAAAACGAGGTGACAAAACAGATATGTGATAGGTTGCACTTAATCAGAATGTCTCATAAGAAGGGGTTAAGCTTAAAGAACCTTATCTGGTTTCCGTGTTTGTTTTGACATTAATTTCATATTTTAGTAATTGGAGTGACTTGAACTGCGTTCTGCAAAAAAATAGCTTGTGGACAGGTCTTATTTGGGAGTTGCAGAGGAGGGAAAGAGAGGAAAGGGCCTGTAGGAATGGGCTATATTCTCGAATCATAGACGCAGGAACCGGGGGCACTGGGGACAAATGGCCCCCAAGATTTTGCAATAAACAAAGAAGTGCCCTTTTCATATTTAGAAAATGCCCCATTTTTGTTACGGAAAAAAATGCCGTCGAAGAGTGTCGAGCCCCCCCCCAAGTTTAAGATGCTTCCTACGTCCCTTGCTCGAATTCCATATACCTGATTTGAAGTATATGGCTTTCTTTGTCATTTTTCCTTGCAATTGACATTCTAAAATCCCACAATGATTTCTTTAAGTAGTAACAGGTACGATTGATCAATAACACCATTTTCATCACTTGTGGTATTAAAATTTGGGACAATAAACAATCAGATCAGGTACAAAGAATCAACAAATGTAGCCTGTTCCTAAAGCTCTGTTCTTCCTTTTCGTAGCATTTAGAAGCGTGTCCACTGGCTACAAAAACTTCTTATCAAGGATGAAAACTAAATTTAGTTGACAGAGATAAATAGATAGATAGCAACCCAAGAGCTGCAAACACGCATTTCTTTTAATAAGAAACTGCTTACAAGAAACTCACTTAATTTTCATTAACAGATCAAACGATCCCTTCCTTCATCACTCTCAGTCCCCTCTCAGCCAAAGGCATCAAATGAGCCCTTTGTTTAGATTACTTATCTAATCGTCTTCATACAACGTCAGAACGCTTGTATACAAAGGAATATGAAACTAGGCAAGCAGGCTGATCATGGATAAATTCAAGATATATATCAACACTGACATGAAAATCTATTGGGACGAAAAACAATTAAATTCCGCCGCTTTCTGGTTTGACCTGTCAGCAAATATAGCAAAAAGATTAATAGGCAATACTCCCTACTGATCCTCTCACTCCATCTTATTTTACTGTAGGCTAAAATTGTTTGGTAAGTAAAGTTTACAAATTAACATCAAGGCTAAGAAAGTAAGCTATGATAGCATATCTTGGTCCATAGCTAAGTATAACTTTATATATGTTGGGATCAAGGCTTTGTAGTGGATTCTGAAAGCAAGGGTGAACTTTGCAAAACAAAGGTGGAGCTCTGTTTAAGACAAAGTCTTTAAGCATAACTTGCTTTCTCTGTTTATTTCGAATTGATTGAGTACACTGCACTCAGAGGTGTGATATCTATTCTTTGGAGAGGCAAATCACTTTGTCTTATGGGAATATTTTGTCCAACACTGCACCAAGTTGTCCTTCCTGATTCTGACTTTAGACTCAATACAAAATCTCAGTTACAACAACAACAACATTTCATAATTGAATTGAATTGCAGTTGTTGTTACTGGACAATTTTTATGCTCCAGAACAGCAACGTATCTCCGCTGCAGTGATCGTAAAAATGGAATGAGTCAAAACTTGAGGCGAATGGATTGAGCCAAATTCTGACTATTATTTTGCAAAGAAAGTTCTCTATAAATGGAACAAGAAACCCCTAAAGCGCAGCATTTTTCTTTCGGTATCCTTTGTTCTCGATGGTGCGTATGCAACTTCGATTTGAATGGGAAGGTCTTTACATCTTCTGCACTAAGCCGATGGACGCTTACAGCCTTACACAAACCCATTAAAGTAGACACTTCGGATCCTGATACAGTCTCGTATCGAAACGAGGCAATCGAAACGAGGCAGATATGACCATTTCAAAATAATGGTGTGTGATTATTGATTACGAGTCGTAGTTAGGAGCGTCCGTGAGCCTTTCAATAGCAATAAGTACGGCCATATAATCAGTCTAGCTAAGTAGCAACGAAAAAAACCTTGTACCTCAGGGGGGTTGGAAAGGCCCCCCGCGAAGCTTTTGAGCGTCGTTTTTCGAAATTTTGCAAATGGCAGAAAATTTTTCGTCCTCTTCTACACTAGGTCTAAAGATGGGCATTGGAGAGAAGGACTTTTCAATCTGCGTAGGTGTTTTGATTCGACATTTTTATTGTGAATTTCAGTTATTGTCGGCTAGTGATAAGCTTCAATCGGCCGTTTTTTGTGGGAAGTTTCTGTGGGCCTAGGCACCGTACTTCGACCAAAATATATCAGATTTGTTCTTCGTTTTCGGACAGACGGGGACGGGACTTAGTAATGTTTTGTTTTCATTTACACTTCAATGGGCTTTGACTGCTAGAAAAACATCTATGTCCCGCTAAGTCCCAACATCTAAAGCTTTATTTCACATGAAAACAAGATGCAGATTCTCGTCCAATGTGACCGAAGAGACTATGCGTGCCCCACAGCAACACAGAACAATATTCTCGTCAGATTTTCACGACAATCTTGCTCCTAGTATTTGGCCAATGCATTAAAGCTGATGGATGGTTTCATTTTGTTTCAGAATCGGCGAATTGACATCTTGCAAAGCTCCCGTTGTTTTAGGCCAACGTCACAGCTTCATCCTTCGCGTTCGTGCAAAACTTCCGACTGAACGAATTTAAATGCATAACTCTGATAGTATGAATGGTACACAAAGCATTGTGGGATACTATTCCACCCCCCCCCTGCTTGTACCTGGAACAACTACGTAACTTAGCTACTAACATTTGTCTTTGATTTGAAATGATTTGTCCGGGACTTGATGATGACTCTTCGGTCAACAGAGACTCGTAGCTAACATTACTCTGAAAAAGCTGACCCTTAGGCCCAAAACTCTGAGCCTCCTAGAGTATATCCATCAGATTGCGTGCAAGATTTGATAATTACTATGGTTACGGTTCGATTTTCGATTCGATCGAAGAACTGATAACATTCCTACGGGATCCGATCATAATTCCACTGATGATTACAGATAATAGGGTCAGCTTTTCACAATTTCATTATGAGTCCTTGTTGAGCAAGGTTTACCGCAGGTATAGAGGGACTCTTCGTCGTAAGTCTAGAAAGCTAATACCTTGGGACAGCAATCATGAATATCAGGTAAATTTTAATGACTGTTTAAAGAGCTGATTAATCATAAAATTGCCAAAGATATTTAGGAAAGCGATATGACCTTGTCCTAATATACCTAGAATTGGCACATTCTTAAGATATTGTAACTGATGTGCCAATGGCAACGCCAGAGGCAGAATGAGTGGTAGGACACAGTTAGGTTGAATTGGATCGGATTAGATTCGTTGCTACCTTGACATTGGCAGCCTTGCTCAGACATCTTTCCTGGCCTTAAACTGAAGAGCTCCGTCACATGTGCAATTTGGAATGTTTAGGCCTGAGTTGCCCTTAGGCATTTCCCACGCATTATTGTCCTACGCAGTGGTCTCGAAATCGAACTTCAGTTCAAGGCCAGAACATATGGCCGAGAGAGGCTGCTTATGTCAATCGAGAGCATCTTATGGCATTTCCAAGGTGGGCAAACAATCTAATCCGATCCAATTCAACCTTTTTGTGTCCTAGGTGTCCTACCACTCACAGGTGGACACAACAGTGGCAAGGTATTTGAATTAATTTACCCATCAAATTGGGAAAATTTCCCCAAATTTCCCCAAATTTTGCCCGAATTTTATCGGTACAACGTTTGAGTAAATAACATAACTTTTATCAGTTATGTGCTATATGGAAACATACAAACCGAAGGAATAAATCTGAACTGATGAAATCATAACAAAATGAAGCAACTGTAAGACAACAGCACTGTCCAAGGTTACCCTTAATTTCTGCTTAATTTGCCTGAAAGTTTTGTCGATTTGAAAATATTGAGGGGGGGGGGGCTCACCCGTTCAATGGCCATACTCCTATTTCCATTCCCTGCATTCAACATCCCAATGCAGATCAAATGAAATAACGATAACAGTTCTTCGTTTGTGCATCTTGCGTTCTCTATACGATGGTCTTCCAAACTACCAAAAGCGACAATTGATAGGTATATATCAAAAATAAATTCACTTCAAAAAGTCAAGCGCTGTCCTAATAGGGTAAGTTGCAATTATTGGCAATTGGGATCAACCATTCCAAATTTAGTTCACTCAAAAAATGGGACAGTAAACTTAAATATAGAATGAACGAATATTTGCATTCTTGTTCGATTCTTCGTGGTAACGGTCTGTTATTTCCAAATTATTTGGTAGCTGGACAGACAACGAATTCATATTCAATCCCACGATAAGTGATCTGCTCAACAGTTTCAGATCTTCGGATTTAGAGGTTGTTCAAATTTGTTTCATTCCATTTGACTAAGCTTGAAGTGCCCACACTGTCTAATCCCTCGTATAAGAGCTTCTGCAAACCTTACCTACCTTGCATTTGCTTCATTGTAAACGGTCTGAATTTTGTTTTCCAAGAGCTTCATATGGCTTCAAGTGGCTTACAAAGGCTTTTCGGACGGAAGTCTATTTTGCTACTACTACGCGTAACTGGAGCATGTTGTATGGTACTCCTAAATGTTTTCCATTCGTTGGTTTTATGCACTTTTCTTTCATTTTTCATAGTTACGAATCATGGTTTCGTTGTACAATATTGTATTACGAGTAACTCTTCGATGTTTTAGTTTTTAACTTCAAGTTCTTATGTGGAGGGTGGTCTCTTGAAAATCAACTATTAGGCTGAAGGGTCTCCCATACATTCACACGTACATAAATACATAGATTTAATTGATAATACAGGTCTGGCTAAGGCAACTCAGAAAAGCTGATGTGGACCTGCAGAAATACTAAAGTGCTATAGCCTAAAATCTATTTTAAGTTATCCAAAGCCAATTTAGGCCCACTATGTACGTTGCATGCAGGCATGGGACCCCTAGCTTAACTTCCCTTCCGAAGGACGGCGAAGAAGTTGCAAGGTCAGGCCTCCAAGAGGTCTCACATCCGGAGTTTGACCTTACGCGAGTCATCTGACGGTCGGCCACTCGACGCAAATCTTACTCATATTTCTCACAGCCTTTGTTGAACATTGGACTTGAATCAAACAATCAAATCCATCAATTCCATTAGAGACAATAATCAACATCATCATAATCATAATCATAATCATAGTCATGATCATAATCATGATCATAATCGTGATCATAATTATGATCATAATCATGATCATAACCATCATAATCATCATAATCATCATAAACATCATCATCATCATCATCATCATCATCAACATCATCATCAACATCATCATCATCATCATCATCATCATCATCATCATCATCATCATCAACATCATCATCATCATCATCATCATCATCATCATCATCATCATCATCATCATCATCATCATCATCATCATCATCATCATCATCATCATCATCATTCATTCATTCATTCATTCATTCATTCATTCATTCATCTATATAGCAAGAGAACACAAAACAGCGGTAGCGCGCAGGAGGCGGTCGACGGTAGCGAATCAGCTCTGAACAAATCAAAGGCAGCAAATAAGGCGGTAAGATCACAATTTCTAATTCCTAAAGAGCTGCCACTGACACTAATCAAACATTTACGTCTTACCAAAAGCACAAATTCTGTAGCAAACACCAAAGTTTAGTGGTAGCACACAATATTGTGAGCATTCTATTGTGGTAGCTTCAAAGTATAAAATAAACTGTTACAAATTAGCAAATGTGTACCGAAGGGTTTTATCGTATCAAATATATGTATTAAGTTAGTATAGGATCACTTAGTCAACTTTCTAATAGCCACCAATACCCTTCAAACTTTGAGTCTTACCTTGATAAAATATTGTTCAAAGAAGGCCGTCCACTTGCCGAGATATCATATCAAACACATTTCACTCAATAGCCTGCTGCATAACTCACATTGTTGACCTTAAAAGAAGTTCAAACTTTGAGCAAAATCCAGTGGCTCGAATCTTTGCCTTGAAAACTCTACGATCAATGTCTAAAAATGCTATTCTGGAATACCCTTTATGGCGATCTATGATACCTTCGTAACGTAATTCGTCCAATGAAGAGCAAGGAACTCTCTCAAAACAACGACAATTATGAAATGTTTGAGGATGACCTCCATACGTTGAGTACTTATGTTTCAGTTCTCTTTTCCATTCTTTACTGTGTTGTACTGCTTGAGATGATCAAAAGCGATGAACTCTGACTTGCTAAGACATCCCCATTTTTGTAAAGACTCGAGCCTTGCTAGGTTATGATACCCAAAATCCAAAACTCATTTGTTGCTGGCTAATTTGGTTCACCCAACACAAATACCTTGAGATCACTTTCTTTGCACACAACTTTTAATACCAATTGAGCATTAAAGCATGCAGCTATCCTTGTCTGAGTGTTGAAGACACAAGGACTAATCTTCACTGGCGTGGAGATTTCATTTGACATGCACAGGTAACAAATCAACTTAGACCTTAAAAACTTGTTTCCTGAATGAGAGAAAGAGCACGTCTGCGTCTCAAAAAGCAAATCAACAACAGAAACATTCACGTGAAAGACTTTTTCAATAGAAGCTGGAAGCAAATAATGCATCATGCATTCTTCATTGAATCATAAATGAAATAAATCAGGCTGCCTACTACAAAACATAAAATGATATCATTGATACGAGCCATCTCTCAGTAAAATTGTCCAAGGGGTTACCTTACTTGTAATATGACGCCTCTCAAGCTGTCTTTGCAAGTAGCCTTGCTGTCTGCGATATACTGAGATGAATAGCTCTTTGCTGGGCTGCTAATCCTTGGTAATTGCTGTTCGTCTGTTTTGTTGCTGTTACCGCTAGATGATAGAAGCAATCAATATTATTATGGTGTAGAATGGAAGAACAATAGTGATAAAAGCTTCAATGATTTTTCGTCGTATTTTCATATGACCAATTGTTGTTTAGGTTTAAGCCCTGAATTTGTTTTTAATCACCACACACTCGAGTCCACCACTTCTGTCTTCCTGAGTTGTCAGTGGCAATAATTTTGTTCACTTGGCATTGCTTTCCAATCCCTGTTTATCTATCCTGCTATAAGATACTTTTGAAACTAACTGCGTTTCGTCACTGTCATCGCCAAGCACCAAAGAAGTTCTCTTTGCCGAAGCTTGCTTTGCCGCCATTACGCCATTGCTGGTTAGGTCTCGACAACGAGGCTCTTATTTTCATGTGATCAGTTTTAAACAGCGGGCTCTTAACCAATCAAATTCTCGAACAGTTACATGCATGTCAGCAATGCATCAGCAGTTTTATGGTTCATGAATGCAACTTATTTGTTCATGAACAGACTGCCTTTAATCAATACTGACAATGTTTTAAAGGCAGTGGTTTTTGTACACTGTAAAAAAGACTCAAGAATTTGTAAGGTAAAACTGCAAGAAGAAATTGGAATAAGACTGGTGTGAAGGTAAAGGTGAAGCGCCAAACACTGGGATCGCAAAAGAAGAGAAGACCTACTTGAGGGCCTACTCGGGTCCAAGACCCCTTGTCATGTCGTTCAAGTGATGGGACTGTACCAGGGATCAAGTCCTGTCTGCCTGACTTTTCTCGCTGCAAAGTCAGAGGTAGGGAGCACCAGTTAGAGAATTACACCAATGCACTACAACGCCTTCAGTTTTCACTCATATAACAGCATAAAAATGATGTTAGCAGCAAAACAGTATAGTTCATTGATCAAAAACTAGTATTCAATTAACCAATCACGAACTGCACTGATGGTCATTTAGGTCCAACACACTATAACGCTACCTACCCGTCCAAAAAATGACCACCTCCCAGATGCTTTCTGCTGCATCTGCATTAATTGTTCTTCTTGTTGTCTCCTTAGCGCCTCTTGATTTCTCTTAAAAGCTGCCACGACATCTTCTTCTCCTCGATAAAAATCAAGTACGTCGCGAACATCATCTATTCCCGATGCAACAATTGCTTGAAAGAAAAAGGTAAAGAAACAATATTATGCGCATACTAACCGGTTTTGTATTGTACAGGAAAATATAAGCCTGAGGTCTTTAAAGTGCAGACCGAGCTTGCGAAGTCTATGCATTAAGACCGAGGGCTTTATATTTTCCTGTACAACAACAAAACCGGTTAGTATGAGTTTTATTACCTGACATCTTCTAATCTTGACTCTCATTTAACCAAACACATTTTGTTAGCTTTGAGTTTACTGTAAATCTCACAGGCCTAGGCCTAAAGCAGTTGCTGTGGCGACAAAAACGCGTCATTGTATCGTATTATACAAGGCTACGGGAAACCCGCGGGAAAGGTGCGATTAGCCAATAGGAATGGCGGGATTCTGTATTGCCTCGTTTTTGAAACTTCAGTCAGGTAATAAGCTTCAGAACAAACGAAATAAAAAAGAGGCGATTACGAAGAAAGAGAAAAGAGAAGAAAGGAATTTTCTTTTCTTGCATTGCATTCGCATGCCTCACTCTTGATTTCTCTCTTAATGCATTACATCATAGCTTCGCAATCACAAAGGAGACTGCAGAACAGGGTCTCTTTATCATTGGGGTTTTATACAATTTCCAGGAGTCCATGCGGATTTTCCTTTTGTCCTCCATTGCGTTGAACTTTCATCTCCATTTGTTCTCATCCGAATATGTAATCCAGAATAGACTTCTTTAATAGAAGTCTGTATGGGCCCCACTTTTCGACCTTGAAGATCTAATCTGGAAAGGCAGTTTACCGCAATTACATTCACGTAAAATTTGCTTCACACTTTTCATGTGATCACAGAATTTGATCGTGTAAACGGGCTTCACTTGCTTGAGGCGGCGAAAATTATCACCTTGAATTTGCCATTACAGATTTTTCACTTGAATGCAATACCAAGATACGGATCACGAACTTTAGACGGTTACTATTCCGTTTGCAGAAGAAGAGCAAATTTGAACAACCTTAAAGTCTGAAACAGACCTGAATATAAGTCACCATTCGCTAGACTATTCTTTCCGAACCTGTCCCTCTCACTGGATGAATTAATTGCAACAAATTAAAAACCTTAAGAATCAAAGAAGAATGCAAATATTCGCTAAATGTACATTCGGGCTTTCCTGTTTCGCAACAAGACTTGGCTTGTTTTTCAGTAAGGCTAGTATAATTAAATAAACAAAATTTTAGGGAGAGTTTTTAATTTTTAATACTCTAAATCTAGAGTTAACTCATTTTTTTGCTATGTCCTCGAGAGTACATAGTGATATCTCAAAGGACAGAAATCTTACCTGGAGCTATATTAAAAAGATCGTGAATGCCTTTCATTGTCAGAACGGTCTTGAATTGCATGGGAAACTAAAGCTACGAATTATAAATTTTTGCAGCTTTAAAATCTATGTAGAACTATTTCCCAAATTCAACTCATCGAAATTTACAGATGGAAATCAGCTCATACACCGATGGTTAATCCTAACTGAATGGAATATTGTAAACATCTCCCACTAGAACAACGGCTCTTGCGTACTAAATTTCTGGAAAACCTCAGCATAGTCCTAAAAACAAGTTTAGTCATGTTAGAGGATAGAAAGAACATAGTTTACAATGAACGAATATTTGCATTCTTTCAGATTCTTCCAGTTTTTAATTAGTTACAACTAATAGCAGAAGAGAACAGAATTGCAAACAACATTCTATCTATCAGTAATCCATCCAAAAGTCTGTTTTGGATTTAGGGGTTGTTCAAATTTGCTACACTCCTTCAAACTGAATACTAGACGTCTAAACATTGTAATCCATAATTTGCTTATGTATCCAAACACTTGTCTCCACTGTCTAAATCTTTTCAGTAAACAGTCTAATCAAAGTCCCTTCTTTCTTCTTTTTGGTTCCATCAAAAATGACAGATGAGTCGGGGAAAGTTTAGGCGTTTATGACCCTTTACTTTGTCAACCATTCAACAGATCACTACAGGGTGTCCTAAAAACTGTGGCCCGTTTGAGTAAATTTTCAAAGAACTGGACCTAGCGTTAAACTTTAATTTGTTCTGCACTTTTTAAAAGGGTTAAAAGCAATTTTCAATTCTAAGACAACACCATCAACACTTTTTAAAAATGCCGAGAATTTTCAACATGACGCTAGAATCCATTCTTTCATGCACTACCTTATCTTCACATTGCTGGAGGACAAAAGAGCTGATGTTTTGAAGCAACCACTTACTTGCCTCTCGTCTGCCATAAACCAGCAACCACTTGCTTGGTTGACTCAAACAAGGTCTCAAACCCTAAGTTAAAGCCGGATCTATGCATTTTTGTAACAACCAAGACTATTGGAGCTACAGCTTCTCTACCATGGCCACACAAACTGAGCACAACTTTTTGTGGCAATTTGCACCAGCTGACGCTTGTTATGTGTAAGTAGCTAACTTAGCTAAGTAGCTAGCTTCGTTAGTTAAGTTAGCACACAACTGGCCGAGAGAATACTGTCTTTGGTTGGCCAAATGTGACTGCAAAGGTAAAACTTTTGGCCTCCAACCAATAAAGACATCTGGCAGCCCTTTAGCTAATATTTTAGCTGAGATGGAAAGGAAGCTTTAACTATTCGAGATTGGTCGCATCGTTGTAAAGAAACAAATGTCTATAGGAAGACTTTGCATCAGAGGATAGTGATGTTACTAAAGCAAAAACTTTGTGCTTTCTGTGGTCAGAGACTCAAGGACAACAAGGCTGCCCCGTTATTTCCAACTTCTTAATCGCTGCCAGCCTCTTCATTGCGTTGGTGAAAAATAGTGACAATGTTTGCCTAAATTTGCAGAATATTTGGCAAAATTACGAACGTTATATGTGGAGAGAACTTTGTCTGTTTGTTTGTTTGTTTGTTTTCAATTTGTTTTGAGTGGGCCTGTCAGGAGTTCTAGCTATATAAAGCTAATTTAGGCCCACTGTGCATGCCGCACCCAGACATGGGACCCCTGGTTTAACGTCCCTGCTGAAGGACAACGAGGTGAGTTGTGAGGTCAGGCCTCCGAAGTCACCCATCCGAAGTTTGACCTTACGCGATAAGCCACTCAGCTGCTCATCCTGCAAAGAAGGGCCATATTTATAATAGCAGTTGTTAAATTGTTTTCTAGCATTAATCATACCAACCCCAGATTTGTTCTTTACCATACCTTGGAAAAAAGGAATAAGATCTGTCAGGGTTGTGTCACGTGGGTCACCTTCCCATTTCTTGATGATTAATGAATTCCTTGGAGTTATGCTCCCTGCTGTCGAGTTGCAATCAAGTAGAATGACTCTTGATAAATCCCTATTAATGTGAGGCAAATCCTAGAAAAGAAGAAAGATGCTTAACTTTGTATTGCTATGATTATGTAGCCTGTGTTCCAGACCCAAGCTCTGAAAAGAAAACGGTCTGAATGAGGGATCTGCATCTGCAACGGTTACACAGGTCCTTTCCTTTTTGGAACTCGAACCTGGGACAAAGGCTATGATTGTGTTGTTAATAAGCTATCGAATTTTCGAACAAATAAATGTGTGAAGGTGAAGGTGAAATTGCGGTTTTTAGCGCCAAGCGCTGGGATCGCAGAAGTAGCTATGCGCTAATCGAATCCGCAACCCCTAGTCGTGCTCACTCCGCATGACTGTTCTGACTGCAAAGTCAGAGGATACACCACTGCACCACAACACCTTCAATATGTGGATAAGTAAAAATAGCTATGTGGAAATACAAACAATAACTTTTCAAGCCTTCATTTCAACGAACCATGGGTGATTTCGTTTAAATTTGGTATTCCAATTTCAAGTTGTGTCATTTTGCTTAAAAGCTGTTTTCGGCAATGCTCAGAAAATGAATTCAAAACTCGATCAACATTTGCTCAGTGTTTCGCTTCAGCAGGATGATACTTGATGACGTAGTCTTTACTTTGAAAATCAACATCAGTCGTGCCTGTCATTTTCAAGCAAAAGAAGCAGATTAAACATTTTTCCTCTGCTTTTAGAGATTTTGCTTCATGATACGAATATTGTTTAAAAAGGACAATCCCAACGTTTGTACAATTTATGCTAGAAAGCCAACTTGCAAACTGCAACCTCGAGCTATCAAAATTTTCTCACATTTTGAAGCTCGCAACGGCTGTAAATCCCTGCAACATTCTGCGAGTTTAGGCTACAAATCGTTGAAATTGGTAACCATTTCTTCCATCAGAACACAATAAAGAGGCTAACAGCAATTAAGAGGAAAGAAAACAATGGGGCTGCCTCATTTCCGTTGACCATGAGACCAGAAAAGCAAATATTCTTTACGCTTCATGATGTCACTATGCTCTGGTCGCCTATTTGAATACGCTTTGAGAAAAGATGAAAGATGGTGGGAAAAAGCATTAATACACCATTTGTAACAGTATAACCTTGCATTTTATCATCACATCATACTAACCCCGGAATTGTCCTTGCATAAAAGTTTCTCGACCTTTCTACTTCATTTCAGCATAACAAAAACTGTCTCAAAAAAATCATGAACTTTAATGGTATGATAACCTTTAGTGGAGAATATTTTCAACATCCAAACCAGCATTTTCAATATAAAGCTAAATGTAGCTCATTGGTGGGTAAATTATAATTGCATATATTTTGGTGAACAGCTTCTTTGGGATGGTGCATCACAACCTTCGGTATGCTGAAAGAAATTGCAAATGTAATTTCAAATCAACCATGATAAAATTGCACTGAAAAGCTGATTTAGCTTGAAGGATAAAACTCACCTTCAAATGTGTTCCTTTATCATACTTTGTAGCATCGCGAAATAAACGATACATTATATATCCCTCTGGATCGAGGCCATCAACCACTGGTGAAGCACTCTGCAACATGAAGACAACATGAATTCAAACATATCATGACGCCAACACACATTTTACAGAATAGCTGCATTTAGCGGAGTTCTGTATCGATCAAAACTTCCGTAAACATTTCAGTCAAAATTTAAGAAAGAATGAAGAAAATGGCAAAACTTAATTTCAATATATTGATCAGAGACTTTCATCAGTTGATTATTCTGAGGGGCATTAAATGACTCATCATCTTACAAGCTATAACTCCACTGCGAATTAACTGATTAACTTGTTTTGAATAGAGGCTGTTTCACCTTGTTTCACCTGCTGCTTTCTAATCAAAACCATCACCTCTGGTACTATCTAAATGGTGTGTCAATAGCATCATAACTGTGATTAGCGGAAGCTGATACTGAAGCAGCCCTATGAAAAAAACCAAAAACAAAGCAGCAAGGAATAATTCTTTGTGAATGGAAGAATTTTGATTTGGGCAAAAGACTGATCCCAGATCAAAATGTAAATGTATCAAATGATATATTAAACTTACAAATCCATTCTCATGTGTGTAAATCACAATTTCAAAGTATGGTGCTGATAACGAAGACAAGAATTTGTCAACACCAGGTCTTTTCCGAAATCTCCAACCACTGTTTCTCTACGAGTAAAAAAGTGTACTTATAAATGAATGGAAAGTTCCTATAAAGTTGACATCCAAAAAAGAAAAACAATAGGATATCCCACTTTGACTAGCCAACTTAAAAAATCAAAAAAGAATGATTTCAAAGATTAAACATTTTATCAGTGGTTGAGATATTGGATCATAATTTGACCTTCTATCATCAATACAATGAGGCCCTATCATTTAAGAAAGCAAATTTTCAGACCTTAGGGCACAGTGTTGCTAATACGTATGGTAGTCTGTCATTTTTCAGGCCAAAAGTTTCTTACATTTCTAGTTTTTCATCGACAGCTTTGGAAAAACTTTTAAAACAGAATGAAACTGTTAATAGACAAATCAACCCTCAGTGTAAGTCAACAATCGTTGTTAAGAAAGTCAGTGAAGATTTGGGTTAAATTCTTAACTAAATGGTAACTGGAAGATTTCTGAGCCAGCATTAACTGTTAATTACAACACTTTTGTTCAAATATTAATTCCAGTTCACCTCTTGTTAATAAAAACATACTGCAGAAGAAACAGCAAAAATGCTTTCATTACCAACTGTTGCACTATATATACTGGGTGTCCCAAAACAATTATATGCCCCATTTTTGTAGCTACTGTGGAGGAGCTGTAGATTCAATTATCTCAGTTTTTATACAGTTGCATAGGTCAGTCTTCAACTTAAAGTTTGCGACCTTATGATTCATGGCAGAAAATAGGCAAAACTAGTAGTTGCTTCAAAATTACAGTAGCACTTCTGTTGTTTTCCAGCAATGTTGAAATAAAGTAAGTTTTCAAAGAAAGGGCCCTGGCATCATATTAAAATTTTTAGTACATTTCTTCAAAGGTAAAAAGTGCTCACTTACTGTATGAACAGGCAATAATGCTAGCCCCTTTACAAACTTAGCAAAAACTTTAATACAACACTGGAACCCTTTCTTTGAAAACTTACCTTTATTTGAAATTGCAGGAGTGCTGTTTCTGGAGCAACCACTTACTGTATTTTACCTTTTCTTTGTCATAAATCAGCAACCACTTGTCAGATTGAGTCATAGAAGGTCTCAAATTCTAAGTCAAAGCTGAACCTATGCAACACTTATGCAACTGTATAAAATCCAAGAAAATTAACTTTACAGCTCCTTCACAGTAGCCACAAAAACGGAGCATAGGTTTTTTGGAAACCCTGCACATTGTAAGCTCCCTTTCAAAAAAATCTAATATTGATTAAATTATGTAATACTCACATCATATTCTGGGTGAACTAAAACATCAGTCATTTCTAACACTAATGTATAAGGTGGTTGAATGTATGGCTCTGGTAATGGGTCAGGGAGTAAACTTTCAGATGATGGTTCTGCAAACGTCTGCAACAGAGGTTTTAGAAAAGGAAAATTTACATTATGGGCATAATCTACAGAGTAAAATGAAATTTATCTCTGTCATGGGCTGAGCCATTTTGGAGAGTATTATTGCAGAGTGTAGATTTAAATTAATCAGGCCTTGTGAGAGAGATGTGTATACATTTGACATCAGAGCATTTTGAAAAAGCAAAGTGCTTGGATGTGCAGCTCCACAAACAATTTCTTATATTGCCTACAGTTCTGAGTGAAAAGCAACCTTACAATTTGATCAATGCTTTAGGCCCTTTTTGAGTCATTGTGCAACCATGAAATCTTTATACAGTTAAATTTACTTATACTCCTGGTGCTGGTAAGACAAAAGAAAAATTACAAAAATACTTCGATTTTTGGGGCTTAAACTTGAATTTGAATCATTCAAATTTGTGACCTACTTTTGTTGCTATGAATTTGCAAGGGTGAGAACTTTTTTCTGGCTCACCTTGCAAGGAATATTTTTATGACCTCTTATTGTAACACTTTACAGTACATAAAGTACAGTACGCTTTTGATAAACCTCAAAACTTCTAAATTGCAGCTTTTATAACTGTGTTGTCTGGTTGATGGAAAATACATAATTGTGCTTTTCACATGTAAATTTTAGCAACAAGATGACATACCTCTGTGAAATCACGAATCTTGTCCCTTGCTCTGTATATGTATGCCATTGGGATTGGTTCTAAAATAGCAAATATTTACAAGATTGCTAAATATTATACAAGTTGCCAAGAACAATTTCAAGTTCAAGAATTCATCAAGTCTGGCATATTTGCCTTCTATTGCACTATCTTATGTGACCAATCAGGGCTCAGACCTTGTACAGTAATTCCTCAAATGTCAATTCTTCACTTACATGAAAAACCACTAGCAGTTTCATAACATATTTCAAAATAATGTTGATAGTTAAAATATGATGCAACTTTCATGCAACTTAATGATGATTTTCAAACCTTACAGTTTTCTGGGTCACTGTGTACATAGAAGCAGATAATTTGCCAAATATTGGCAGGAGGCAAAGCCATTGTTTCACTCAAAAATCAATCATCACCATAACCAACTAACCCTAACCAACACTGACGGGGTGAGTAGATCCCTTTACCCCCAAGTGTGCACCACCATATCAATGGCAGGGCCAGCTCTGAAAAATCTAAAGATTTGGGACTCTGACATAATTTTTCTGTCTAAAGGTACACCAAACCGATTTTATATCATTTTTCTTTGACAATTTTTGCCAACTTTTGGAAACTGGGGGGGGGGGATGACAGTCCAATCAATCCCTCCTGTGGTGCCATCAATGCACACTATGTAAAATTTGAAACATGGAAGGAATAGAAGCCATACCATTCTTATAAAGATCATCATTCTGGAAAAAAGAATGCAACAGTTAAAAACATACTTTACACATGATGAATACAATCAATCTAGGATCTTGGCATCTCTCTATCATCATAAGATAGAAAGATACAGTAACACAACATCCCTCTGCTGTGTAACGAATAGCCTGCCAGGGACTATACTACAGGCAAATATCAATTTCATTTATCCTTCTTCACCTTTTGTACTCCAACTGTAATAGTTTTTCATAGCTTATGATGCATTCCACTCCAAGGAAAGGTTGCCTGATGACATGCAGGCTACCATTGCTATTACATGAATACATAACAAATTCAATTATAAAAGGTTTGTGCAACGTTAAAAACTTACATTCACAGAGAGCAGAAAATCTAAAAATGACACATTCAAACTAAAGTTGCGCTTATTGCACAAAAAAGCAAACAAAGGATGGCTTAACAAGAAAATTTTTAACTCATTAGGAAACAATGCTGTGTCAGAGTGATTTCTTTGCTCTATTGAAAAGAGGAGCTTATTTGCCATAGTACATTGGCTTTGAATGGCTTGATCCTTCCCAGCAGGTTAGAGCTGCCCTTGGATCATGCATGTCATATCTTATAGCTATGAATTTCCCAAGAAACATACTTAAAATACTTACAGGATCTAAAGGGTCAGGACGTCCTGCAAAATAAGAATGAAATAGAGTTACAAGGTAATCCCTCACCCACACACATGAGTGAACATATAGGAATGATCATTTAAACAAAAAGAAGCAACAACGGATTTATTTTCCTTTACAGTCAAGGCAAGAGTAGTACCGATTGAAATAGATTATGCGAATATTAATCGTATAATAATCAAATCTTGATTTTCAAGAACCAAATAATAATAATAAAGTTTTCATTCAACTGACTGCCTATACAGTGTATAAGTTGGACAATAGTTCAGCGGATGTGTGTGCTTGAGGAAGACAAAACAAGGCATTCCATGTATCTAGCAGTACAAGGGCCTTACACCACATGTCATATCATTATTCGAATTATCATTCGAATAATAATCCAATAATGGTTTTGAAAAATCAAAAATTTTAGGATTATACTGGTCACACTGTTCTTGCTTTGACTATAACCCCAGGCTAGAAAGTAGCCATGTCCACCAAGTAACTTGCATGCAAGAAAACTTGATTTGCTTGCTGACTTTGGTTGTTCATTTTAGGAGAAAAACAATCAAAGTCTTTCTCTACAGCTTTCAACTGTTAATTTCACCACACATTAGATTCATTGTTGTCATTAAACGTATGCAAAAACTGACTTTTAGCACTGTCATATTGGGTCTGATTGGAAAGTTTGCCTTATGCAGCTGATTCCTCTGCCTTTCTCTGCTGTGCACGTTAAATTCTAGCTGCAGCTCCAGCCGTCACATTTTCATTAACAAACAAAAGAAAACAATCATTCTATTGTTTAGTGATACAAATGCAGCCGCGCAAGCAATTTTGGAGGAAGGAGCAGAAGAGATCCCCTCTTGCACTATTGCAAACTTTTCATTCTAGTAAAATTAGGCCACATCTAGTATTAACTTTGAAAATATTGTAGCTTTCTTGCCTTAAACTTTGCTAATCTAAATCATCAACTAGCTAAATTCATAATGATATGCAAATGGGCATAATTACCTAAAAGTACCACAGCTCCTATCAAAAGTCCCGACGATGCTCCGATCAAAAAGGCCCAACTGCCAGGAGTGGGCCCTTTCTTGTCTTTCGGCTTTTCATAGTATCTTGCAACGTTTGTGATTCTGTGTGGTGGCGCTAATGTTATTTTTCTTCCTTGAGAGGTCAGTGGAAATATCCTTGCGTTGCCGGTGAAACCACATTGGCAAATACGTAACGTGGAGACTGCTTTGAGTAAATTTCTTGACCACTGAAATGTCGCCATTTTTTGCCTGGGAAATGATGTAGCCTCCTTTTCAATAAATCTGCAGCAGCAACAACAGTTTTACAGCAACAACAACGAAAGTGCAACAACGACAACAGCAATTGCACAAAAAACTGCCTCCAGAGAAAGCGGAAGTAAATTCTGATGTCGCATCAGTCACATCCAATGGTCAGATATCTGAGTTCACGGACATCAAGTACATCAAGAGGTTAAAAATTTGTTAAAGAGATCGCTTGAAATGCAAGATGACCACAGTAATCAATCAACCATTCATCATGCATAATTAGACGTATTTGTGTCACAGTCAGTACTACACTACATCCTCAATTGGCCCGGCAGGTAAAAAATAATACGTACATCGACACGTAATAAAAAGTACTATTCTAAATTCTTCAATATGAAATTCTACAATACAAACTACTTAGTGCCTGATTTCCTCTAGGTGGAATATTCCCCTTGCAACAGCCATTTCCGCTGATTGGCTTGTATGCGGACGGAAAGGTGATGTTGCTCAAAAGTAGAGACCCAGTTAGGCAGTTATTAACTTGCAGATGGAATCCTGCTTGTGAATAAAGGAAACTTTTTGCCAGGATACTTTCCTGCTCAGTGGAAAGTAGGCTTGATACCATCAGACCATGGAGTGTAGGAGACCAGATAACCCCACAGTTCTAAACATAGAGAACATGTAACAAGAATAAACATATATATATATACATACAGCTATGAAAAATACACATGGATGATTTTTACTGATAATTTCTGAGGTTTGTTTCACTTTGTATCTCAGGCTAACTGTTGACAAGCAGGTCTTGAGCACCATAGTAAAACCTTTCCTGCGAAAAATACCCTACACCACATCATGCATATCATTTAGTGTTATTTTGCATTTTGGAAAGCTGAGGTCCTACTGAAAAGACACTGAAAAGATGATATTCAGCTATCACTGTAGATGATTCCTCCAGTTTTTGAATTTTTTCAACATCCTTTGTAGTAGGCAAGAAATCAATCAAACCAATCAAAATTCAATATGCCATAAAGGTAAAACTTTCCTGTATGCTGTCTTTAGTAGACTAATAATGTGATTCTGTGTATTCATTCAGCGTGTTTAATCTGATGTTTTATTATCACTCACATTCAAGGACTCACAACCAAATAATACAGACTGAAATCTCACAAAAAATCTGAAGAAACAGAATCTGAAGTTCTATCCTTGAAATGGTAAAAGGAAGGGTAACAACACTTGAAATGTCACTTTGAATGTTGCTTTGCTTCAGAAATTCAAACTTTGAATTAATGAACTAAGCAAGCACTAACAACTGGCCATACTGTAACTGTGACAGACTTGCCCTAAATTAGTAAGCTGTCTTGTCATGAGTCTTAGTTTGATGCTGTAAACATTATCAAGTGCGATGTGAAAAAGTGAGACCCATCTAATCAGTCTGGTGTCTTTTGCACAATTCTCTATTGTAACAGTGCCTAGATCCTCCCACTTTTAACTGCTGCAAGTGCAAAATGGGAAAACTCTGACAAGTAAATGTGTTTTAAGCACTCATTTTCAAACTGCAAACTGTGCCTTGATGATTCTTGGTGCGATACATAAAATTATGAAAGGAAAAGCAAGTTTGTAATTGCAATTTGGCTTTTTTAGATCTCATTTCACAATAAAGATGTCCAACAACAGTAATCCAGTTTGTATAAAAGATTTGGAAGAATTTGCCAAGAAGACATTACCAAGAAATGCATATGACTACTATTCATCAGGAGCAGATGACCAACAAACCCTCCAAGAGAATGTTAGTGCATATAAAAGGTAAATACTGTATCAGGAGCTATTTACAGCAAGTCAGATACTTTGTTGTTGCCATTCAAGTTTCAATTCTTGGGAACATACAGTACAGTAATAAATCGAAAAAGAAAGGGACACAATACCAATGTCGCTTATCCGATCCGAGAATGCTTGCAGTGATAATATTGGTATTTGATATATATTCTTAATCTAGCACATATTTGCTGTTTCTCTTCATCGCATTGCGGTGTTCCTGCTCTCAAACATACAGTAATAACCATTAGCAAAATATTGAGTGTGTTTACACCATGATTCAAGCTGGATACCAATTTGTTTTGACTATGATTTGAGTATGTTTAAGAACTTCATATACTGTAAGAATGTTGCACTGCTTCTGCTGGTTTGTACCATGCATAATCTTAACTAAAAGCAAACTCAATGAAGCTTGATTGTAGTGTGTTTGCAAATAATTTTAACATGGAATTATTCTCAAGCTTGATTAAGCTCCAATCATACAAACTGGCCAAAATTGTGTCAGAATTCTATATTCAACCTCCTTTCAAGCCAAAATTTCTTTCATGCTTGCCCAAGCATGTTGCAAGCTGAACATTTCCTCAAGGAGAGAATCTCTGCTGCAATTTTTGATACCAAAACCTGTTCCATCTTCTAGGAGTTCATGAAGATACAGTATCTTTACAAAATGCATTCAAAGTTGTCACAATTTTAGAACTGTTGTTTACAAAGTTATGGCCATCAAAAGAGATTATTTGCCTGGTTAATCTATGAAAATTATGGTTTACATTACTACACAGCCTTTTGAATTGCTCTCATTCCCAGATTACGATTACGACCAATGATACTGAAAGATGTAAGCAATATTGATATGTCAACTACAATTCTTGGTGAAAGGGTTGAATTTCCCATTTGCATAGCACCAACAGCTATGCAGAAGATGGCACATCCAGATGGAGAGCTGGCAACTGCTAAGGGTGAGCTCTGTGCATTATCTTAAAGTACAAATAAATCATAAAATTGATGACTACACTGTACAGTAGGTTGTGGCATGGTAAAATCAGTTTGCATTTTCACAATGCATGAAAACATCCTCATTGAGAAAAATGTGATCCACAAAAAGTTTTTGTTTCAAGACTTTTCTTCTGGTAAACTGCTTTTAGTTATTCTGCAGATTCCATTTCTTCCTCTGGTAGCCTGCTGGTCTTCCTTTTGTACATTTCAATTTCTACTTATGAAAGATTCAGTTTGTTCCTCTGGTAGACAGCTTGCCTAGACTGCTTGTGCCCCACAAGTAGATTCCATTATCCTCCTCTGGTAGATTTTAATTTCGTTCTCATTTAGATTACATTTCTTCCTTTGGTAGATTCAATTTCTTGCTCAATTGGATTGCTTGTCCTCCCTCTAGAAGACTGGACTGCTCATCGTCCTCCAGTGGATTCCATTTCCTCATCTGGCAGATTTTAATTTCATTCCTCTGTAGATTGCATTTCATCCTCTGGTAGATTCCATTTCTTGGTCTACTGGACTGCTTGTCTTCCTCTGGAGACTGTTTGTGATCCTCTAATGTATTCCAATTTCTTCCTCTGGTAGATTCCAATTGCTTCCTCTGGTGGTTTAATTTTTGCCTCCGGTAAACTGCTTTTCATTATTCTGCAGGTTCCAATTTATTCCTCTTGTCAATTCCATCTCTCCTCTGGTACTGCTCATCTTCCCTGGTAGATTTCAGACTGGAAGGAATTGAAATGATTTCAATTTCTTCCTGTCGTAGATACGATTCTCCTCTGGTAGACTGCTTATCTCCTTCAGGATATCTGAATTCCTTTCCTTGGAAGATTCCATTTCTTCCTCTGGTAGACTCTATTTCTTCCTCTGGTAGATTCATTTCTTCCTTTAGTGAACTGTCAACTGTATATAGTAGATTCCAAATTCTTCTCCTCAATTAGTTTATCTATTGAGAGAGCTCCTCCTAAAGAAATTCCTCTGCATGCAACATCTTATGTGAATTGTTAGTTTGTGCTTTATTGTTAGTATGTTTATGTAATTCGCAGTCATTGTATGTGATTAGCGTTTTTATTAAAATATTGTATGTAGAGGAATTTTAAAATATATGAACTGAAATGAACTGAACTGAACTTTCCCTATTGGATTCTAAGTGACCAGTCTACACCATCTGCTCAGTTGCATCTCTCCACAAGCTTCATTTTTTAAAGAGGGAGGACAGGGATTGGTCAGATAGACTTTAGGAAATAGATCTGGAGAGACTATGATATGTACTGTTGAAAGAAGTAAGATTACTATATATAGCCGACTTTCTGCGTTTGGTCTAGACTGACGATATAGTCCCAGTTATCGCAACAATAGCAACAACAACAACAATGACAACAACAATTCTTCGTATTTTTGCTCAAACTGGGACTTCTGGACATTCATGTAAAAATTTGAGGCGGCTTTAGAATTCTGTTTTTTCACAGTATAGAGAAAGAGGGCCTTGCCAGCAAACTCTTTTGCACAAAGTCTGTGTAGCTGCATGTGCTCTAGATTTTGATCTTTCGGTTGACAATTTCTTACAAGACTTTCACCTTTCACAGCTGCTGCAGCTTTTGCTACATGCATGACATTAAGCTCATGGTCAACAACCAGTATTGAAGAAGTTAATAATGCATCTCCAGGAGCCTTGCGCTGGTTTCAATTGTATATTTACAAAGACCGCGATGTTGTGATAGACCTAGTAAAGCGAGCAGAGAGGGCTGGATACAAAGCTATAGCCATTACTGTGGATACACCTATTCTTGGTCAAAGATTGAACGATGTTCGTTACAAATTTAAGCTGCCATCGCATCTGTCATTGGCCAACTACAAAGAAGAGGATGCACACGCTGAAGGAGTCAAAAGTGACAAAGATTCTGGCCTTGCAGCGTACGTGAAAAGCCTAATTGATCCATCATTGAATTGGGAGCATATTAAGTGGGTAAAGACAATCACAACATTGCCAGTTCTAGTCAAGGGAGTTTTGACTAGGGAGGCTGCGGTGGAGGCTCTGGAGCATGGTGTCGATGGAATAATTGTTTCAAATCATGGTGCACGCCAGCTGGATGGAGTTACATCAACTGTAAGAAAATCTTACGTTGTTTTCTGTATCTGTATATATCTGTATGTAAAGGAGCTACCACTCACTACCGAGTTTATACGCTAACGGGGAGAGTGGCCGAGTGGCTTGAACAGTTTTCGTCAGGTAACTGAAGTTCAGCCCGGTCGAGCGAGGTCAAACTCCGGATGGGTGACCTCGGAGCTCCGCGGAGGCCTGATCTCACAACTCACCTCGTTGTCCTTCGGAAGGGACGTTAAACTAGGGGTCCCATGCCTGGATGCTGCATGCACAATGGGCCTAAATTAGCTTTCAGTGGCTAGAAATTCTGACAAGCCCACTCAAAATAAAATGAAAAACATATAAGGTTATAGGTTGCTTCCCCTAAACGCCTCTGTTCACGCGAAACGAGCTTTCTCAACCTTCAGTATGAGCATGATTTTACAAAATTTTGCTGAAAATTTTGCTGCAAAATGAATTTCGACGGCTTGCATAAAATCATATGTTCACGAAGTTGGATTTACAGCTTAAGAGTAAAGCTAGCTTAGGCCGGAGGAGTTGCAAACACATTTGCTAATAGGTATCACTTTGTATTCACTTGAATTTAGCTAGAGAACGGTCACTTAACATGAAAATGTCCGCCCAGCGGAAATGATTCTTTATACTTCTTTCAGAAAATCTATCAATGCAGCTTTAAAGTCCTCATTTCTCTCGTTTAGAAGCACCGAGTCATTTTTTCATTTCTTCTGTCGCCAGGATACTTTGATGGACGATTTTATGCCATGGAAGGGTGAAATAACGACATTCAGTGGGGTTATCCATAACTTTTTAAAGGACAAGTCCAGCGTTGATAAAATTATTGTTAAAAAGCAACCTTACCAATTGATGAACACAAATCGTGAGTTCTTTTTAAAGGACATATCCGGGGTTGATGAAATTATTGTTAAAAAGCAACCTTACCGACTGCTGAACACCGATCGTGAGTTCTCTACAAGTTTTGATGCCTCCAACTTTCATGAATTAGTTAATGAAACTTTTAAGTCAGGCCGCCAAATATCGCAGCTATTTTGTATTTTGTACGAGTGTGCGAAGGCTCGTTCAGATCAACGTGAAGTGACGTCATAGAAAATGACGTCATTTCGCACTTTTTACCAGATTGAAATATGTAATTTTGCAGATTAAAAAAGAAAATATTTTAAAAAGTACTGCACACCATTCACAACAGTTTAATATCTTGAATAATCAACAGTTATAACAACCCCGGACTTTTCCTTTAAGCTGGTCCTCCCTATAACTTTCTAAGCTGGTTCTTTCTTACAAAAATTTAGTGCACATTTCTACATAGATCGAAGCTTTGCCAGAGGTCATCGAAGCAGTCAATGGTAAAGTTGAAGTATTCTTAGATGGAGGAGTACGACTTGGCACTGATGCATTTAAGGCTATTGCACTGGGAGCAAGGGCTGTTTTCATTGGAAGACCTGTTCTTTGGGGTCTCTCTTATGATGTAAGTAAAGTTCAGTTGATTGGGGTTTTGTATTTTGATGGATAAAAGTAATGTGGACCAATAACTGGCTGTCAGATGAAAAAAATCAAATAATTTCCAAATGTCGCAAGTAGACATACCGTAAAAGCTCTATTAAGCCCCCTCTCTGGTAAGCCCCCCTCTCAAATATGCCCCGCTCCTCTTAATCAAAATTTGAAATAAGCCCCCATCTCTATTAAACCCCTTCACTTATGCAAAGTCCTACAATTTACCAAATTATTTCAATTACTTAGCGACACAACCTTGCATGTTAACTTTGATATGGTTTGGGATAAAAACTGTGTTGAAGTTATGTATTTGAGGCATAAAATTGTTTTGTTGGTTCCGCAAAATATGGGATAAAAGAACTGAAAAGCTACATTATATGTATTGGTCATTTGATTTTGTGACTAAGCCCCCCTCTCTAATAAGCCCCACTCTGGAAGGTCCCAAATTGAATAAGTCCCCCGGGGGCTTAAATAGAGTTTTTACGGTAATCAGCTAAGAATTGTTTTCAAGTCATGTGATTGATTCAAGTCATGTGATTGATCAAGTCATGTGACCATACTCTTAGGAAGTTTCAGTATTGTTCTACTCTTTGCATTCATGGCACAACTTTGCATGACACAAAATATGTTACAGAGGTCAAAAGAAGTTCTTTCAAGAGATTGATCACATGACTTAACAAGTGTAACTAAGAACACTGTCGCGGAAGGTGCCGCCCAGTTGGATGGTAGAAGATTTAACAGAAGTTTTATGACGGCTGGTGGGTCTTTGTCTCTATTGCATCTTGTTCACTGCCTTCCTGATCATGAACTTACTACACGTTTATCTTTCCCTCTCTCCTCTTTCCTTTTTTTCTCTTTTTCCTGAGTACCAAAGAAAGACTTGCGATAAGTTCACCTTGATCACTGCTTCTACCACAGCTTGCCTCACCTTTCTTTACCCAGCTGAATTAATTTCTACAACATGTAAATTCATTTTCCGTGTCATTTGTTGCACCTTCTTACGAAATTTCACCCGCTGCTTAGTGGAAAACAAGTAGCACAATGAGTCAGCCTTTTAACCGAAAATTTTCGTCGCCGCATTTTCAGAACTTCCTTCAGGGCCGAAGCCAATGGGGGGCTGGGGTCGGAGGCCCCTCAGGAGACCATTTGTCGGAAAATTTTGCTTTCTTGTTGGAACTTTTGTGATTTAAATGACTAATTGTGGCGGATTTTGAGGAGAAATAATGCATAAAAACATGAGTTTAAAGGTGTTAAAACGTATATTCACATATGCCATAAATTATTGAATTTATTGCATATTTTTGATATTCACTAACTGTGTTGTTTTCAAGGTTATATTTCCAAATGCGGCCAACTTTTAGTTACCGAGGAGCTAGATCGGTCATATAATGCATGAATTTAACGTATGTTCCTACAACTGCTGTTGTTGCTGTTGTTGTTGATGGTTTTATCGTCGGAAAATCTTGGTTTTCGGCCCCCTAGGCATTTATGGCTGGTATCATCCCTGACTTTTATAGTTCGGAATGAAACAATACTCTACAGCCAAGCTTCCAATTAAACCACACTAAGTTTTAGCACGGGTAGTCCTGAGCGCTTTTTTGAGATTTTTTCAACAGCTTGCCTTGCAACTCTGTTTTGTAAGCTTTGATCGCGATATCTGTTACATGCCAATGCTGAAAATCAACCATCTCTTCTCTTCATTTCAGGGAGAAGCTGGTGTCAGGCTAGTGCTAGAGCTGCTCAAAAATGAATTTGAAAGAGCCATGCAACTATCAGGTAAACTTACGTGATATTTTATTTAATAGTAATTTCTAATTTTCATAATTCATTGTTTAATAGCCATCGTCCATTGTGAATTCCCCCTTGTTTCAAGACTTTCTTGAGTCTGACGTCTGAGTTTGTCTTTCTGTTACAATTTGATCGGAAGTTCATTGGAATCGCTTCACAACTCCTGATTGCACCATTTACAAACACTGGTGCGTCATCTGAGACACCTATTAGTCTAGTCACGTTTCTTATTTGCCATGTTCCATGCCGATGCAGCCTTCGAGCAATCTCCAGCCCTCTTAAAATCGATCAAGCTTTTACATTTGAATGTGAAGGGGACGGAAACTGGTGTTTAACGGCAAATGAATTACTTATCGAGTCTGCAGTCAAATGTCATGGCGTTAATGTGGTGTGGTGTAGCTCAAGCTCCATCCTTCTCAACTGTTCTGACAGTAAAGTTAGAGAATCGCAAAACTGGATCACGTCTTTATTGCAGCCTCGTGTGTCTTATTTGACATGGTCTCGGTTTCCTCCACAATCATTCCTCTCTTTTTCCATTTATAGGTTGCAGAAACATTCAAGAGATCAAGAGGTCCTTAGTTGCTCACGAAAGCGACTATTGTAAACTTTGAGCAACTAATCGTTGATTTATTACGGAAATTCAAGTTTTAACGAATGGTGTAATTAGAGTATGAAACAATAATTAGAGCAATGGATATTTCTGATAATAATTGAATGATTAGGACTCGTTCCCTTTAGCCAATTATGTGCCTTTGATAGCCTCACTCCATATGGACTCTCTAGACCCATTCCAAAGGTCTCTTGTTTCGCTGCCCCAACAGACTTGTCGCTCAAAAGTCATCTGCTCCTTTTTTCTCACAACCAATCGGTCCAGAATGCCTACAAAAGCAGTCTTCTAGAAATGCTCTGCCATAAAGCTGGGTTGTCATTTTTACAGCTCTGGAGAATAAGGCCCTCAGTGGAGCGAGAACAACAACAATTCAACAAAATGAAATGAGCGTAACTTGAGGGCCCTAATTAAGCGAGGCTACCGCAAACAGCAGGGTGCTGCCACTCATTAGCAGTTGAAAGTACAAGATGGAATTATTAATTAGGAGATAACAACAATTAGGGGGCTATTACGAACCCTCTCCCAATTTTAAGCGATTGTCAATAGATGCCCATACCTGCTCTCTTACAAATCGTAGTGCTGTGTATTGTTTGCATTGATTGATAAAGTCAAAGTTGCTCAGTTCGGTATGCCATGGATCAATAGTTGCCTGGATGATGTCCTCTTCAAACTGATTCGGTGCAAAGTTGCTATTGCCATCAGGACTAGAAAGAAAGAAACAACACCCTTAAAGACAAATGACGGATATATAGCGTCTAGTTTAAAAATAGAACAAAAGATGGGCGTCTGCCATCATTTGTCCAATTGTTTTGATAATCTCTCAAGATCATCAAATATAATGGAATACAATAGACTATATTTAGATTGCCCAGACCCCTGATTTAAGTCACCTTATATCTCCGTCATTTGTCTTTAAGACTGTCTAATAGGAAAGTCGCTGATCACAAATGTCCCTAGATTGACTACCTCAGTCCGAGGTTCCACTTCGTTCACTAAATTAGATTAAGGCACTACGCTTCAACTGGGACTGATTATCAAACTGGTTGAACATTCGGCCAAAATTGTCGCCAATAGTTATAGCAATCATCAGTTTATCAAGGTGCACAACTACATGCAATCAGTTGAGATTGTCCCTTAGGCCGATAAAAGCTATAAAATATTTCTCATTTTTTGACTGCCTTTGCGATACCCTGCATACCAGAGCCTCAAACTACTTATCATTCTTCATTTTTTGTTGATTCTTATATCTAGGGTATCTTTGTGACATGTAAATGCATGAATTTTTTAAATTAGTTGATTACAATCTGTCTCAACTTAGATGTCACGTAAAATGCCCGCGACTAATAGTGATTCAAGAGTTGCAGTTGAGTAACCTTGCATTTTCACATTTCTCGCGTAAAATCTGATTTGATTCTGACTTCAGATTATTTCCAACAATCTTTAAAAGGGGCAACTGGCTTTACCTTTAACATCAGTAGCATTTTAAAAATCCTAACAGAAATGTACGTAGAGAACATTTGATCAAAAGCTTCAGCTCTTTGGTTTGCTCAGAAACATAAATACATAAAAGTTCTATTCTTTGTCGACGTCTAGTACCAACAAATGAAGAAATATCACCATTTAAAAAGATGCTCAAAGGGGGGATGACTCAGTGGTAACATACTAGACCTCCAATCAGGAGCGGGCCTTTGGGGTTTCATGGGTTGCAGGTTTAGTCAATTTTAGCCCTTGAGTTTTGCGTTTTACGTTTAAATTATGCAGATTTCGGGTTTAAAGAGGGTCTGCTTTAGAGATGTGTCATGGGTTGCGGTTTTGGCCAATTTTCGGTTCGGATTTCAGGCATTTCATTGAAAAATTCCTACGTTTTTTGACATCAAAATAGTCCATTTAAACGATGCACAGAGAGTCAGTGAAAACGAAAATGTTTGAAATATTCGAAGATTACAGACGAGAGTTTTGTTCAGAAAGTCAGTTTTAGGTTTTGATTGTTTCGCCTCCAGGTTTTCTGGTTTTTGCTAACTTACTTTGGCCCGGAACAACCCAAAGCCCCACCTCTCCTCAATCAGAAGGTTGGTAGTTGGAGTTCTCACCCTGTCGAGCTTGCGACGTAGAGTGCGCACAGTCGGAAACTCTCTGTGATTCGAGGCAAAGGAATCACGCGATGTACATATCAAAGAGAAAGGCCATAGGCACTATTTCGATAAGCTTAGCTTCTCAGTATCCAAAAAATAGATCATTAAAACAGTCCGATGTATGGTAGAAATATAAAAGGGAATCTACGTGGATCTTCTGTTAAATTTGATCGGTCTTCAAAAAAAACATTGCCGAAAATGAAAACAGCTTCCAATACCTTGAGGAAAAGGGCCCAAGTTTTGAAACTGAGCCATCACTTTGAAATAGTTGTCTTAATATGAAGTATTATAACGGAAGTGACAGAACAGAAACGCATGCGCGAAAAACCAGCAATTTCGAGCACCCTATCTCCTTGCAACAGACCCCTGAATTTAGGCAACAATTGATATGGTCTTTCCTGGGCCTTAAATGCTTATGTGTCCAAATCTCAGATTGCTAGATGACATCGTTTTACGCAGTTTCTGCTCTGTCAACTGAACTACGAAATCATATCAACCACCAGTCTAAAATTTCCTCAATTTCTCGATTTTATTCGCGATTCTATCGCCAAATAAATAAGAATTACCTTTCAACGGGACAAAGTTTGCACTTGCATTCAATACGAATTCTGTAACAGACTCCATTGCGACATGAAGAGAAAGCAAGTAATGCTGTTCGATGTCCGTCCAAGCGATAAGGCATGCAATTCTTTGCATCTGCAAGACCAATCGTTTCTTTGCAATTTGAACAAAAAGGTTCGTACTTAATATTGTACGCTTCCTTGTCAGGAAGTGCATATGGGTTTGTGTCAGCAAATACTTCTTTTCCTACAAACAGAATCGAAACAAAAAAAGTCAAACAAGATCATTTGCAGTAAGAGCATGAAGATGTAGTTCATTCAAGCAAGTTGCAGCCAGGGATAGCGCGAACAGGGGAGCTTGGGGGCAAGAGAACCCAAAATTCACTGAGCTTCTGTCGGCATTTGAATTTTTGAAAATTGGTATGCACTGTTGGCACTTCTGTAACTTTGCTTGTCATGGTTTTAGAGAGTTTAGTCGAATTTTGAGCCAATCAGAAAGGTGTGGTCCGTAAAAATTTTGCATGCTTCGCACGCAGTTGGCACTTTAACAATTTGTATATTCCCAGCATTTCTTCCCTGGCCCCATCTCTGGTTGTAGCAGGGAAATAAAAAAATTTAGACATTTGGCAAACTGTGGAGCAACAAGCTTCTACCGGATATTCAAAACTGAGATGTCAATCTATCTTCAAAGGTTAACTTGGATAAGAAAATTCTTGGTAAAATCACTCATCACTAAGACATAAAGTTAGATAAATGCCTTTTAAGGAGTTGGATCTGAATAAAAAATTCCACCTTCTATTCTAGTCCATGATTAAGGTTTCAAAATCAAGTTGCTTAATACTTGCCAAAGATGCTATCAAGACTGGATAAAAATATTACCTGACTCCTTGCAATGCTTCTTCAACTCTAAATACCATCCCAGAAGTAGAGGATGTACAGGAATACTCTTTATCAGAAAATCGTCTAGAACAAGAATGATTTTCAAAGATATCATATAAGACACATTTTAGAATATTGTATAATCATGTTGTTTTGAGTTGCTAGAATTCTCCCTCATGTCAGTACAAGATGCAAAACATAAATGCAGAGACAAAGAGGTTGAAAGACAGGCAGAGAGCACTCACTCACATTGTACATCACCTGGCTTGTGCTGAGAAGAAAGGGAAACATGTAGCAAGTCCAATGTTCCATTCAAGACTGATAATATTTTGGACAGTTTTTATTGTAAAGTTTATAAAGAATTCCATTGAAATTTTATATGAAAATCATTTGGCTGTTAGATAAAGTCAAGTGATATAAAATTTATTTTTACGGCACAACTTAAACCTTCAGAATAAATGAAATTGCAATATCACCTCCTTGCAGGAAATACTTTCTCCTTATTTTCCTGGTCAGTTCAGCTGTTGACTTCTTCTCCAAGGCAGCAGAAAGATCATTCACATCAAAGGCCAGCTTGCACAAGAGTCTTGTCCTTGAAAAATGATTTAAACTGTACAGTATCTTGATTTGTTTGAACTTTAATTTATTAGCCAAACAGTAACATAATATTGCTAAGCAAGCACTAAAACATTTTTTAAGAAATGACAAGTTAGTGTTTCAATGTAACCACAGACATCTAGATGTAACAAAATTTTTTGATGAACTGAGTATTGTGCACATACTGTAGACATTCTAGATTGAAAGACAAACTGATAATTTTCACTTATGAATTATAGTACAGAACTTACACACATAAGCACAACAAGTATTCTAAAGAATTTTGAAGAATCCTTCCCATTAAGATATACTGTAAGAATTCTTGTGCCATATCAAAAGCAAATGTAAATTAAAACCAAGAATTTCATGTCTTTCACTGTACATTGGCAAAATGTGGAGGATGTCCATTCAAACAAAATCTTTTAATTGAGTGATACTGAATACAGTACCTCTGATCACGAAAGGCACCCAAAGAACATATCAATTTATGAGATTCTTCATCATCAATGATTTCATCTTTCTTTTCCAAGAGATCCTTGTATTGTAATGTAGGCAATCTCTGCAGCTGGATAAGCTGTTTTTTCTTTATATCTTGTAGATCAGTTATGAGAGCTTTAACCTGGTGATGAAAATACATCAATTCAATATTACAATGTCATTGACAATGGTGGTGCCACCTCTGAAAAATCTGAAAGAAATGGGCTGTGAGGGATTTTGACATAACTTTCAATCTAAAGGTATAACAAACTAATTTTATGCCATTTTTCTTTGACAATTTTTGCAGACTTTTAGGATTTGAAAGGACAAGTCCCTCCCCCCAGTCCCCCTGTGGCGCCACCACTGGTCATTGACTTTCCTACCTAATGGATTAATGAATACAGAAAGCTACACTGTGCAAACTGAAGGGCTTTCACTGGGGCATGCAAAGAGCACTTGAGGATGCAGATACTTGGCCTGGTAATATCATGACAGAGATTAATCTTCAGCATGCATTTTTGAAGTCTTCAATACTGTTTATCAGCAATCTGGCAACGTTTCCCATTCAGGAAACAATCTATTGCACGTCTGTTGCCTGATGTGAAAAGTGGTACCCAGTTGGGCAACATTTCCCAATTAGGAAACACCAGAAAGCTAAAAATGACCCCAAAAACATTTATCAAATTTTCTTAAGACTCACTGATAAGTTTGCAAAGTGTACATCATACATGATCCAGGATGCATTTCATGCACTTAGGCCCGAACATCTTCGGTGTAGACCTGACTTTTTTGTTGGCGTAGCGGTTTCATTTTTTCAGTAAAATGGGTTTTTGGCATGACAGCATTCCAAAATTTGCTTACCTTGATGTGAATGTAAAGTTGTCCTCCGTCTTTTAGCAGTTTCTTTTGATAATACATGCATTTCTTTTATGAGAAACTAGGGATTTGGGTCAGAACTCAAAGTTTCTTAAAATCATAAGTACTCAGATTCTTAACAAAGTCTCTCTTTTCCTGAAAGTACCTGGCGTACAACAGCTTTGGGATCGGCGTACCTTCGGCGTAGGTTTTACATGGAATGCACCCTGGTACATGATGTGCACTTTCCTGCAAACCAGGGGTAATAGTATCTAATACTATTTATCCCTGTTGCAAACTTATCAGGGAAGTAGCTTATAGGTGGCCTGGTCCTTCTGGTCTACAATCTACAATATTTAACCCCAAAAAGGCTTAGCCCATGACGGCCGTCATGGGATACACGTAACGGAGATACACGATGCTCACACAACAACACAGCTACTCTGATGGTCATGCTATTCTGTGTACAATCATCTACTCTTCAAAATAAAGCTTAAAAGCCAATTTCCCTTACCTTGCTTACATCATCTTGCTCTTCCATATCGTCGTCGCCTCGCGTTGTTGTACCACCACACCACTACACCACAGAAAAACTTTTCCCGCCTTTATACATGTCAACTTAATCGTATTGAAGTGAATGAAATAGCCTCAAGATCATTTTCCTTCGCAGAGGTACCATGCAGTTCTTTTATGAATTTTGAACAGAAGGAACATGGCGTCAAATTTTCTGAAGGCGATAAATGATGCAAAAATATCAGTAACTACAAATAGAGATGGAACAAGAAGGATCGGAGGAAACGCGCACATGGATAGAGAAGAAAATGAACCTTACAGAGGAGGGAATAGTTATCGTGGGCGATCGAGGGGAAGGGCTCGAAATCGTGGACGAGATGGTGGTAAGGCGGCGCAGCATATGGTCCCTTAGCTAAATGATCGCTCTGCACTGCGGCAGGAAACCCTGCATCATCACAAAAATCGTTAAAACTATTTCTTCAACTGATCAACATTCATTCTGTAGTGTGCAGGATTCTGAAGAAGCAGGCTGGGCCAAAATATGTCGAAAACAATCGAAAAGGACCAAAAACGTTGATCAAATTTTTAAATACTCTCAACATGATTGGACAAAAAGAGAACGTTTTCGTCGTGATTTGGTTGGGGGGTTAGATAAGTTGATCATTTATAACCAAATGCTCTTGTGATAGTTCTATGTGTTGGATGGAATGAAAAACAAACACTTTACTGATAGAAAGAGATGTACTTCCTTTTCAAATGTTGTTGAATTAGGTAAACCAGGGTAATTTGGGACAGGGGAAATTTGGAATCCCTATGGGGTAATTTGCAAACAGATAAAGCCTATCACTAAATGCGCTTAAAAACTTAAAAGATATTTTTCAAAACAAATGTTTGTCTACAAAAACAAAGGCACAAGCATTTGAAGCATATATAACACCCATATTTTTGTACAATAGTGAACTGTGAACATTAACAAAAACTCTAGAAAATCAGGTCGATAGCTTTCACAGGCGAATACTGCACCACACGTTCTAAATATTAGATGGCCAAAGATGGTAAAAAATGAAGACATATATGAAAAAACGAAAATAGAACCATGGAGCAAAACAATCAAGAAAAAGCGAATAAAATGGTTTCGTTACCTGATAAAATGGTTTGATCACCTCAAATTTGATCAATTACCCCATCTGGGGTAACTTGGGACAGCATCATTTATGTGCTAATGTATCAGCAACCAAAAGAGTGAAGAAAATGGTTTTCTCAATATCAATTATTTAGTACTCAAATGTATATAAAAAGGTGAATTAATCTTATTCAAGTATGCAACCAAGTAGTTATATGTCAAAAATGACAAAATTGTCCCAAATTACCCTGGTTTACCTTATACAGATATTGCATTCCTATTTCAGAAGGGGTTAAAGACAAACAGTAGCGAAGCAACATTATGAGGTCAAACAAGTATAGAGTTCCAATCAATTTCTAAATGTTTTCTTGTTGTCAGTTTGAGTCTATAGATAATTTGATCAATGTTTTTTGGGTCATTTTCAGTGTTTTCAAAATAAGAAATTTTAAGAAACTTGCTTATAGCTACTATGATATAGTATATATTAAGAAATTTATCATAAATCATATATATATATATATATATACTGGAATCGATTTTGAAGATTTATGAGTTCATCTTTAGTTAAGATTAGATGCTAAGTATTCCTTCTATATTTTTAGTCTCAGACTTATGGAGCTATGTGCAAGTTTCTTAAAATTTCTTATTTTGAAAGAACTGAAAATGACCCAAAAAACATTGATCAAATTTTCTAAAGACTCAGATGGACAACAAAAAACATTTAGAAATTGATTAGACCTCCACAAAGAAGCTGGATAGATCAAACAATTTTTCATTGCTACGTGGAAACCATTATTAAACCCCTTCCTAAACAAAAGTGGAATGGTAATTTCATGCTGGTGTATTTTGCACATGCTAATTGTGATGGCCTATAAGTAAGAGTTTTGCAGACATTTCACAGTTTCCACAGATGAGAGCATCAGGTTAAATTAGATCTTTTATTTATTTCCAATTTTGCCATTCAGAAAGGAAACTGAATGAGTTGGCCAGCATGTGTGAGATAATGTACAGTGCTTTTCAAACTTTTCAGTCTGGGATTACCCTGGTATTAGGGAAATATCTATATACCAGGCTTTTTTACATCCCAGTCATGGTCAAACTCTGTTGCTAGTGAGCATGCATACTATGTAAGCCTGCTAGACTGAAAAGTTTGCATTGTGGCTGGTCAACTCTGTAGTAGAGATCAGCCTTTGTTGTTAGTATGTTTTTGATACTTTCTCAAAGGCTTGCGATGGACTATCCTTGTATTTCCTTTTACGTTGCTTTATAGGTAGTGGAAGATACAATGACAGAGGGAGAGGTAGAGGCAGAAACAATGTGACACCTTATTCAAGGCTCTTGGAATCAGATGATGGAGATGATGAGGATGTCTCTATGGGTACCGGATACCAAACAGGAAACAGATAGTGTGTATTTCTGCTTATTTTGTTTATGCTAGCAGTCAGAGCTGTTAACATAGGCAGCAATGATCTCAAAAGAGCTTTGTTGAGAACCAACCCTGTACAAAAGATTAGGTTAGCAGACAAGAGCAGAAACTGCATTCACACGCAAAAACTCATGCCTTGGAGCCCCACTAGCTCCCTGCAACAGATGTTGAAATTAAGCAGCACTTGATACTGTATTTTTTTCCTAGGGCCTTAAACCCTTGATTTAACATTTCCAAAAGCTTATTTGTTCATCTTATCTCAGATTGATTGATGATGTCATTTTACGCAGTTTCTGCTCTGTTAGGTTAGCAGTATTGTGGCCACACTTTTCAGATGTTTAATAGCTGTGTAATAATAGGATAACTTTGCATCTTAATGCAGTAATTGTTTAACCAAAAAACATTTTGCTCTAATTTGCAGTATTGTAGAAACCAGACACTCCTCTTCCTCATTATAGAAACTCCTCTTCCTCATTTTTTCTTTAGAATTTTTGTTAGTCTGTTTCACATTGGACGTAAGGTGATTGTAGCGTAATTGAGAATCCATCCACGCAAACTCAAATTTTTCAAATCCAATTCAGCATTATCACCAGTACTGGCCTGACTTCCAATGTGAAACAAATCCTAGTATATATCCACATTTAGTCATTTTTAATTGTTTATGTGTACCTCTTTGTAACTGTCTTTTCTTTTTGTTTCCACTTTCATTTGTTTGTATTTAGTAATCTACTGTAGTTTAGTGTTTTATGTAGTGACCCTTGGGATATTCATGAGTTCTTGCCTCCCAGGTCATCATCCTTTGTTATGTAGTTCAATAGTTGGTAGATATAGTTTTTAGTACCTCGTTTTCATGTAAATTTTATATTGAATAAAAAAAGCAGAACTTAGTTTTATATACATGATTTACTTCAGGTAAGAGTAAGAATCATGCTGTATACTGTTGTTCTATTCTCGCATTTCTTCTACTGTACCTGTGAGGTAGTATGGCTTAAGTATCAAGCATAACAGTTCTCTTTGTTGAGGCCACTAAATTTTCATCTGGAGCTTTGGTCAGATTAGCTCTCAGATTGTTTCTAATTCTTGCATGAAATTTCCTCATTTAGTGCCTGAAGTGTTCTACATTATGTCATTGCATCAATTGCAGTCTACATTGGAAAGCATGTTCTGACCATCATGAATCACTCTTCCAGAGAAATCTTTCAGAGACTTTGACATTGCCAGTTATGCATCATTCATTATTACCAGGTATATACTGCATGATAAATATAACAATTTCATTTTAGTACACCATATGGTGGAAGACGTAACAGCAGAAGAGGCTACAGCAATAGAGGACACAGGGATTTTGGTAATCAAAGAGAATCCTTTGATTCCAGATGGTTTAAAGTCATTGTAAGTATATATGTATTATACTACATAATGCTGAGAAATACTACATTAGCCTGATATCAGAAATGTTCTTTGGGAGATTTGGAGCAGAATGCACATGCCACAAAAATATTTAGCAAAAAATGAACATTTTCTCACTGGAAATTCGCATTGATCCTTTTGCTTGGAGGGAGAAAATTATTTTCCAGTGCTGCTGATTTTTACAACAGCCAAAGTGTAAACTTGTTTCTAATTTGAAAAGAGTTATTAGAATAATTTTAGCTCTGCTGTTACTATTAATTTACATACTTTCATTGCATTTAATTTAATTGAAATACCATTATTGCAGTATTTTATAGATTTTAATTCCAAACTATAGTATTTTAAAATACTCAGATTGGATATACCAGCCTTGGAAACACACCAGAACATTCTGCAAAGAATGCAAGTGCACAAATGGCTGGGCAGCCTCCAACATGATAGATGAAACAGTACATTCTTTGCTCAAATACTGCTGTTTGTATAGCAGATATCTCAACAGCTTCAAAGATCACAATATTGATTGATTGCAAAGTTTTTATTTCAGTCTATGCAAACATTTTACCTTCCAGAGGCTAATGCTCCTTTTTCTAGATCCCTGGTGGCAAGAAACATGAAAGAAATTGGCTGATAAGCAAGCTTAAGAATTTAATTACAGAGCCATTTGAATGTGTTGAGGTAAGCTGGTCAGTTACAAAAATTTCAAATTACATTTCAAATCCATTTGAGATGTTGCAAGTCGTTGGCAGCTGTTACAGAGTGTACAATAGTAAATGGCAGGGAAGGTGAAGTTGCAGTTTTCAGCACCAAGCGCTGGAATGGCATAAATAGCTAAGCGCTAATCAAGTCAGCGACCCCTTGTCATGACACTCAAAGGTGCTGGTGGGATTTGAACCCCGTCCGCCTGACTGTTCTGGCTGCAAAGTCAGTGGATTACGGCACTGCACCACAACACCTTCAAAGCAGCCCTGTCTTTAAATTGCTGCTTTTTTAATGCGAAATTTCTTTCAAATATCATTGTAAACATTAAACTTTTTGCTCCCAAAACTTTGCTCTCCAGGAAGGCTGGTAATAAAATATGGTTCATAGTAGAATAGACCTGTTGGCTAAATTGATTGTTTGAACTTCTCTCACAATTACTGACATTCAATGATTTTATCAATGTATCAAAATCTTGTTTGCTTCTGTTTAATCTTCAGAATAGCTAAAGGTTCTGTTCTCAACTTTAGAAATTTGTATATCAAGGCAGTCCTTTATCTTTTTAGTTTCATCATATGGGGGACACTGCTTGTTTCTTTGTGGATGACAAAACTGTAGCAGATGCACTTAAAAGCAAAAGTCACAGAATTACTTGTCGTGATGGATCCAAGGTATTTGGTGTCTCAATGAATTATATCTTAAACTTGAGCAGAGGTACTAAGAAACATGTTGTCCCACAAATACAAAGCAAATTCCATGGTGGTGCACAACTTGATTAACTCAAGCGTTTTATTTGAGAATTGCCAAGATTTTTTCAGCATCGATGGGGTATTTCAGAACATGCTTTGGTTTCTTTTTAGGGTTCTTAAAGCAGGTTATATCAAGAGCCCCAAGAGTGCCAAGAGCCCATCCATTTTTATGAAAAGATTTCCTTTACTCTTTGCTCCATACTCCATGGAACAATATCAAATCTTGGTGATCTTTCTGGTTGGCAAAGTGAAAACCAGTTTACAGTTTTTATTGTCAAATCTTAGAAATTTTATGTTTTATCTGAGTTACAATCAACAACTATGTAAAATGACATTGTTTTTGGTCATAGAATTACAATTATATTGCAAGTTACTGCATACTAAGTATTGTTTAAAACAGACTTGGCAGCCAAACTTATATATTCCATGCGTTTTGAAACTTCGTCGACTGTTTTGTTTGTGGAGAAATTTTGTTTTTACTTATCAAGATTGCAAAGCAAACTTGATGTCTTATGAAACTGTGATGCCTTCTAATTAGGAATCGGCAAGCAGACAGTGGAAAGAGTTGTTCCTAATGAGAATATCGCCTGGGTGAAGTATCTTCTGCCACATTTTATTGACCGCGTTGCATTCTGTAACAGATGATGGTCAAACTAGTCATTCGATGGAAAAGCCAATTTCATATTACTGTTTGCAAAGCCATAGACTTTGAGCGATGTGTTGGAGGTTGGAAAGATTTGTGCAGCAAAGAACCTCCCTAAAATTCCAAAAGGACTGCAGCTGCCATGTGCTAAAGTTTATACAATAACACTTGCAAGAATCAAGCTCTGTTCACTAAGCTTTTTCGGATGATATTTAATCTGCATTGTTTTGGAACTAAGCGTGTTTCCATGGCCAGAAACAGTTTTGCTCTACATATTGTTTGGTTCCACATTAGAATGCTATTAGAAAGGTTTGATATTTTCCTTGTGGAATATCTTATACACTCACCACCATCTCATTCCTTTACAGCTTGTCATTCTTGTAAAGCCTAGTGATCCACCAAGAATTAGAGATCGATCTGGAGGCTCCTTCTCTGGAGGTAGCTCTGCTCCTCCGCCAAAAGTTCTTGATAGTGAGACAGAACAAATACTTACGGTAAGTGTTTTTGTAGACTCACGATATAGTCCCAGTTGTCGCAATAATAACAATGACAACAATGACAACGACAAAAACATTTTTTATTTTTGCGCGAACTAGGACTTATGGACTGGGACTCATTTTAGAAATTAGAGACGGAGATGAGCACGTTTAGGTGTGCGCTCTGGAACGAGGCTAAGGTTTTGTCTCAGAAGCGTGGCAAGCAACCCTCGACAGTTAATTTTCATTGCTGCTGTGAAGTTCATTGAAGCTTATTGGCCTTAAGAAGGAGGAACTCCCAATGTGAAAGGTTTGTTGGTTCTTCGATTGAGGAAACATTCGTCCAGATTCTTGCGGCTTTTTTCATGGCTAGCATCGGCGAAAACTTTGCATTTTGTGATGTTTTAGCATTGGAGGATCGAGCCTGCAACTTAGGCCTGTTCGCCATTGCCTGGAGTTCGTATTTCAGTGTTACTATGGTTTCCTCATCTAGTTATGAAATCGATCGAGGAAAGCTTCGTCCCAGTTTTCAATATGAATGTCCATGAGTCGTAGTTTGAGCACCCACCATTCTTGCAATAGTGATAACTACGAAGATGCAATAAATCTAGTGTTTTTGTATGTTCATACACTGAAAATTTCTGTCGGAGTTACATCACAAATATGATATTTTAAGAAAGTTCAAAAGATGATGAAATTTACATCCAAGAGAATACTTGACAACAGATATGGTATCGATGCAGATAGGTCTGAAACCCAAAGAGAAGTAGGAATCATTAAAAACAAGTGATAATGCTTACACTTCTAAAATTTCATTTTCTACAAGTGTAACTGTTTTTATTCCCCACCACTGGTTTGACGATGTTTCAAATGTTGGCTCGAAATTTTTCCCTGACGTAATATCTACACCTTCTGAAAATCACATTTTCTGTATGGAGGGCGTGACTGGGGAAAACTTGATTTTTTTTGCAGAGTTGTCTGGCTCAAAGATTCACTGCGGAAACAAATTCTGTTAACCTAAGCAAACTATCAGAGGATTCAAGTGAGTAGAAGAAGTCAAATTCTTTAAGATATTTCGATAGACGCAGACTAGCTTCTTTTTACTCCTTCAGTTATTGTTTTGAGTTGTGCAACTATGTTGAATCGATATATATTATTTGTTTTCAGGTTTAACATCAAACAACATCCAAGGAAATTTAAACAAGCCTTGGCTGATGTCAGCTTTTGTTGAAATCATTCACAAAATTCGACCGGAGGTAAGATTTTGGTTAGAAGTTTACTTTCTTTGAAGGTCCATCAGAACAGATTTAACTTGACACAATTTGCTGTTTGCCATGGAAACCAGCCGGTGGATAAAACCTGTAGTCATACTGTTTATCGACAAAAAAGAAGATAAACCTTTATGGAAAAAGTTACGTTTTTCTTTTCCATCCGTTGTTCTTCCTTGAAAATGTAGCGATAAACTTAAAAGCTCCTAAATAACCGTCATGCATTGCAATCGTGTGTTTCGTTTTTTCCTTGATTTCATTTTATCTAACAAACGCATAGCAAGTGAGCCAGAAAAGAGTTTGCACTTCTGAAAATCCATACCATCAAGAGGACTTTGGGAAGCTGAATCATTCAGATTCCATTAAAAGCCAAAAAATGTTGAAGTATCTTTGTGATTTTCCTCGCTTACTTACCAGCTCTAGAAGTAAAGGTAAATTCAACTTTGTATAGGTAAGTCCATTGATCAGATCATAAAGACTTCCCTCGCGCAGAACAATTCTCAGTGGGTGTTTTACCTCTCAAGATTTTCAATCCCATGGCAATAAATGTCCAGAGAATAGCTCTCACGCAGAAGCAATTTCTTTTTCTTTGTTATTGTGTGTGAGGAATCCTTTATGAATTTATCGATGTTTTAGGCCCTTATTCAGTCATTTCTAAACATGAAATGTTTATATAGTTGAATTTACTATTACTTCTACTGCTGGTAAGGCAGCTAGAAATATCACGAAAATGCTTCGATCTTTCAGCTTTTAACTGAAATTTCAGTGATTCAGATTCAGAAGAATACTGTGCTTGCAGCTGAACTTTTACATGCACCTTTTCTGCAAGGATGCACCTTTGCTAACGTTTTTAAAGATGTGAAATGGTTTTGAGTTAAACCTCCGCATTTAAGACTCACTGATTCAAATATGCCTTTAGTCACAAGAGTCTCACCTAAGGTTTGAATTGACTGGAAATCTCTGTCAAAGTGCAACAGTGTCACAAGGTATCAAAGATTGAGACTATACTGTGTTATGTGCCTTTTCAGTGGCATAAACCCTCTGTATTGCACTATTTTGAATGACTTCAAGTCCCATTTTGTCACGGTTTGTTTAGAACCCTTGTGATATGGGTTAAATGATCATGATTAACATATATATATCACTCTTTTCAGCTTACTGGCCTCGACATATCTGGAAATCGGATACGAAACCTTGATGTTCTTAGAAGCATTCCTGATAAGCTGCCACAACTTCAGATCCTTTCTCTCAAAGATAATGAGGTATGGAAGGCTTCCAACTGAGAATGTTTACTTAAAACATCCCTTTGCACCAACTTTATTAAAATGTTGAACCGCAAGGTGGGAAGCACAGTCTTAATTTACTGGATTCTCATCAGTAATCTTCATGGAGCTGTCCGTTTATACAATGATTGTCGTTTCCTTTCTTGATATGAAATGTGCTAAACGTGCTAACAGAACATTACCGAGAATTTGAGAAAATGATTATCACGCTAAAACTCTGCCAAGCGAAATCAAAACTAGTAACAAGATAAGGGAGCAGAAGGATACGTAATTCATATGATTTTTAGCCTGCGTGCATCCCTACTATTTCCGTAGAGTTGACATTTCCCGTTGAATTGAATTCATTTTCAGACGCCATTAGGGTCTGCGAAGGAGCAAATGAAAGCCTGTTCTGTTTTGTTGATGTAGATTTCTTTTTTTGTAGTATTTATGTTTATTTTTATGTAATGGGTGGGTCGGGGGAGGGGTGCTTCTTGCTCGGGACATCGTGGTGCAGGGTCACATGCCCGATTCGTCCCATATTTTCTAAATTCCTCAACTGAGGCCTGGGCATAACTTCTTTTAAGCCTCTTTGATGCATCGCCAATTCGTGATAAATTGTGCGAATCGGTTGGTGACTCTTGTGTGCGGCTTTGCGGGCGGGTGGTGCATCTTTCCTGATTCACCCTGTAGTTTTTATTTCTTTCTATGTTAATGGCCACGGGGTTGTCATAGTCTATTGCTCCCCGTGGTATTATCGTCCTTGTAGTGTTTCGTAGAGTAATTAGTAGGTAGTGTAATAGGTGATTTGTCTTGTAAATTTTTAATGGAATATAAAAAAAGCCTGTTCTTAGTTACGTGTAGGTTCCGCAAAATAACGGAACTATTCTCATAGGTCAATAACCAATCTATTGCCTTACGAAGTACTTCGTGTGATTTTTTACTTCATCCTAATTGCAAATTGCGTTGCCGGAGAGCGAAATGTTTTCTCAAGACAATAGATTTTTTATTGACAAATGATAGCTAATAGTTTCGTGTTTTGCGGAACCTGCACGTGACAAAGAACAGGCTTTCAATTGCTGTCTAGCAGACCCTACTGGCGTCAGAAAATGAATTCAGTTAAACAGGAAATTCAACTCTACACAAGCAGTAGGAGGTGCACGCAGGCTAATGAATTTTGACTCCTTGCTGACTGATGTTAGCAGACCAGGTCCGTTTGACTAGCAGCAGCAGTGGCCCCATGTGAAAAATTCAGAAGTGTCTTGCAAAACTACTTAATATCTCGTTTCATCATACATACAGTGTGAACTTTAGAAGAGTTATCGTGTAGCCTAACTTGATATGTCTTTTTTGCTTATCTAAATGGTTAGTTGATCTGCAGTGCAGCATTTTTGTTCATTCTGTACGGTAGTTGTTCGTCGTGTACTTTATATCAATTTTTTCGTTCTCAACTCTTGAGACCATTCAAGCAATACTTCCCTTTGCGTGTGAAGTGTTTTATTTTAGTATTAGGTTTTGTTTGGGAAATTCCTGCATTACCCTCAAAGCTGATTTAAGTATCTTGTAACTGATTTAAGATGCTACGAGGGTCACTCCGAAATATTCACTATTGAGCCGTGTAGAAGCCATAAGTCATACCACACCTAAATTTTTACAGTTGTTCAAGATACTCTCCTTTAGCCTTGGTACACAATCTCGCGCAACAAAAACCACATCTCAACACAATGGGCCCATTTTCCTTGATCAGGTCAGAAATAGCCTCTGTGAAGGCGCAAATTGCGTTATCGCAGCAGCCAGATTTGTCTGGACGAACTTCTCCTTTCACTGTTAGAAGGAGAAAGAAGTCATAAGATGCCATACCAGGTGAATATGCCTGATGAGTCACCAACTGGATAGAATTCTTAGACAGAAAGTCAATGGTCACAGCAGAAGATATGAAATTATTCATTATACATTAAATCACAACTTATAACTGACTCCTTTTAGATTCAAAGCTTAGAAGAATTAGAGCGACTTGTACCAATTGAATCGTTAAAACACTTACTAATTGAGGGAAACCCATTCTGCTCGAGATATCAAGGGAACCCTGAGAGTTTGAAAAGGTATGTTATCTTAGGTATGTAATTCAACCGGGTAAGTCAAAAAGTTAACACGCCACGCTTGGTGGATTGGTGGATATTCGAAACTGAAAGGTGAATCCATCAGTCAAAGGCTAACTTAGATGTGAAAAATTTGGTGTGGTAAAGTCATTTATCGTTTGGTTCCAAGCATTAGAAGCCTGCTGGTAAGGGGTTTTATTGAACGAAACTCTGATTTTATCCTGGTCAATGATTTCCTTGCTATTGAAATTTAATTTCGATACAATTATATACAAACCCCTTGCCAATATTGTTGTAATTTCTTAGTTTAAGAGATGAGTTTTTATCAAATTAAAATTTCCACATCTAAGGTAGCCTTTGCTTGATAGATTACTATCTTAGTTTTAAATATCGGTCAGGTACTTTTTACTTAGCCTACGCCTAGACCCTATGCGTAGCTGCGTAGCCTTCGTATAGGTCTACGTGTAGGCTACTTTTAACTCGGTATTTTGAGACTTTTCTTAGAGTTTCCATCATTGTATCCTGTTCCAAGGGCCTGACTTCGAAACCATTGAATAAATAGAAACTGCTCGAAATATCACGGAAATCTCAAAAGTCTGAAACATTATGCTACTTGAATTATATTCTTCTGCAATTTGGCATAAACAAGCCATTAAAAAATTTTTCATCTGTCCCAAGGGGTACGAAACTAGGCGTGTTAGAGGCCATCACGAGGCCATCATGGATACTTTAATATACATTATATACAGTGGTATATTGATGATAGCCTTCGGTTGGCAAGCTTAGTTACTTACATATTGCGGTAAATGAAAAATTTGTTTAAATATTTGTTCATGCTAAATGTTTACTAGTGCTGTTTTGCTGCTTGATTATGATGTCATGTAGTCCTTACGTTTTGTCAAGATAGGCTGACAAAAACTCGTAGCTTTGCTAATTTCACATTCTTTTTCAGAGATGTCCGTAGCAAGCTCCCAAAAGTCGAAATGTTGGTAAGTTCAAACTTTGTATATTTTCTAGACTTATGACCTGGAGTCTGTTGTTTCCTTGAGCTAATTGCCTTGATGATGGCACTTCAGTCAACAAGCAAGCTTCACCACTGGGATACAAGGGGCTCATCTTCATGAGTCTATTTAGATTCCTACAGGGTGTCCTAAAGAGTTATGGCCCATTTGTTTTGTTGCTGTGGAGGAGCTGTAGCTTCAGCATCCATTATATTATAACATCAATGAAGAACAAGGGGAGTGCTGTCTTTGAAACAATATTTGGGCTTTGCTGTGGCATGAATCAGCAACTATATGTCAGATTGACTCAAACAAGGTCTGAAACTCCGAGTTGAAGTTTATCCTGTTCAACTATGATCGAAATGGGACAATTGATTTCATAGCCCCGCCAAGGCAAACCCTGCAGTTGCTGCAATTTCAACTCTACAAGTATTTTTATCTTTGTGCATGTTTTAGTATATACACATTCTAAAAATGTACTAGTAAAACAAATGCTTATTTGCAAAGACAATTCCAATGGAAGCGTGACAGGCGTGGCTATCCTCTCACCTTAATAATAAACAATACAGAGATACCACAGGCTATATCAAAGTTCCTGATGGTCTCTCCTTAGGGAGAACTGGCTTACATAAACAGATAGGTAGGTAGGTAATCATGTTTAACGTGGCTAGCCTGCGAAAGTCTGAGAGACTTACTTCCAGCAGGGGCCACGGATTTAGACGCCCTTTCTTGAAGATCCGTATTTGCTATGATGATACATTCAGAATCGTTTAGTCATTCATGCATACGTGCCGAGCATGTGGCCGAGTGGTTAAGGCGTCTGACTCGTAACCCAAAGGTCAGAACGGCCGTATGTTCAAATCCCATGCTGGACAGTTTGGTCGCTGTCCGTAACACTAGCCCAGGTCAACCAGAGCCTTGTGAGGGAAATCTGGTAGCTGTGGCGGGTAGCTGCGGCGAACTGATGGTAAAACATCCGTGGCCCCTGCTGGAAATAAGTCTCCCAGACTTTCGCGGGCTAGCCACGTTAGATATAAATACCTACCTACCTGTGCCTGTTTTTGATGATTTCGCAAGGCACAGATTGCTACTAGTGTTCATTCAAAGATTGTTCCTTTGTAGTCTTACTTCAACAAAATGGTCCTTCTTTTTCAGGATGGTGTTCAGTTGCCTCCACCAATTTTATTTGATCTACCATCAGCTACGTCACTTCCATCTGTGAAGGTCAGTCGATCTCGGCTGTTATACGTTAAATCTTTTTTCTGATTTTTGTAATGAAAATAAATTGTTCTATACATACTTATCACGGGATGAAAAAGTGTAACGAGAGTGAATTTTCCATTTTGCCATTGTTGTCAAATTGCCAAAAAATTCTCATAAATTCTACTAAATTAATCACAGGATATTCTTTTAGTGTTTTAGGGGTCTAGAGAGTATTGGAACTAGCAAAATATGGATATTTACTGATGAAACTTTAAGACTTTTCAATAAGAGTTGATCCATCTTCTTTTGGATGAAATTCTTTTTAGATTCTCCTCAGTGAAATCTAGACCTGTGAATCAGTTATCAATTCGACAAGTTTCACATCCTTTGTTGTTATATGTGGCAATCTTGTTCGCTCATCAATGGTGTAGGACGAAAAAAGTGGGTGCATCAGTAATTGAAACCAGCCTAATGTTTGAGAATCGAATATTGACTAGATATTGACTGGTTCAAGATGTATTCAAAATATCGTAAGTTTTTTCTGTAGAAAATGATGTAAGATACAAGTGTAGAGTTATTTTGTGAGCGCAATATGCAAAACAATCGTCCATATTCGCTAACACTTCTCCCCGATTTCCGCAAAATCTCTTTTCCCTTGCTCGACACAACTATTCCTTCCTTGTTGTTTTGAGGACAATTCTGTCATAAATGCTTACAGTTTGTTATTTTCTTTTCAGGAGAACCATATTCCAAGTTCTGAGATGCAATCCAAGATAACTCAGTTTGTACAACAGTATGGCAGAAATCTAAATTCTATTTTCTTGAAATTATTATTCCTTATTCTTGGTACGGTTCACAACTCTCTAGCAAGCACCAATTGTGATCACAAAGCTGATGATCATTTAAATTTTCATGGAGAAAAGACCTCTTTGATTGAAAACTATTCAAGAAAGTTCTTAGTTCTTAGGAACCAGGTCCCATAGGAAAGCGAATTTACGTGTAGAAAATGTCATGCAGTCATTCGGCCATTGGGGTCTCAAGGGTTTCTACATCTTTCGCAATAGTTGTGGAAATTTTTAGTGAGAGAAAAAGGAGGAAGTTGGCAGGAAAAAGGAGCAAGAAAATTAAATTAAATTGTATTTAAGTTTCATAACCATGAAAAGATAACCAAAAAAGAGGGTTCATTGATGGATAAGTTGATGATGAAAAGATGCAAAGAGGGAATAATTATTTTTTTTAGAAACTTATGAAATTGACATATTTCATTAAGTCAATTTACCTTAAAGTACAAATAGGCTTTCGGCTCTCTCTTTGTGACCTTGCCTTTCCTTCTGAGTTGCAGCAACAAGTGAAAAATATACCTCCGCTAACTGACTCATCGTTGAATCCGGGAGACTCTCCTTCTTTTTAACGATTTTTAAACGATGTCAAAGAATACTCTCAACTGCATGCTTTCTCTGGTTATTTGCAATGAAATGCTCTTTGGCAGTCCAACTTTAATTTCATTTTGAGTTTAGTTTTCTTTTGATTCAATTCCCGTTTAATTTTTGTGTGTTTTTAAAATCTACGCTCCCTTTTGATCATCCCATGCCCTTTCATAACTCTACCATGCATATTTGTGAACGAGCAGCAAAAATTTGCCTTTTGGAGTTTCGGCTAGGCCAAGTGAAGCATTTGAGGGTATATTATCATCAGTAAAACCCAGCTTGCTTGTTGCCATATGGCAGAGGATAGTCACGGCAAGCAGATGACACCCTGCCATCAAAAATTGCATCCATGAACACCATGGTACATGAATGCTGCTGTAATGATTCCACGCCCCCATGTGCATTTTTCGTTTCTCTTTTCTTCTGTATTTTTAGGCAAAGCTTTCTTTTTGCGTTGCCAGTGCTTCAAAATCTTTAACTCTACTGTGCCTCAATTTTGATTTATTTCACAAAGTCTCCTGCAACGTTTTTGAATACTGTCCCATTGAAAGTCTTTCCTTTTGTTTTGTCTCTCGCTGTTTTTACTGGCTATATTGCTACCAGCAGTTTATTTGGAAAATAACCGTTTTTCACGTGTGATTCAATTTTGTACCACCAAATGATTTGTTGGGGTTCTCGAGACGTATTCTCCTTAATTTATTACGCGAAATTATCCTCTTCTCTGCAACTAGATTCAGACTTGGAACCAAAAATTTGGATATGTTGGACTGTTCTTGTTGTTCTTCGAAATTTAATTTTATTTTTTCCGAATGTTTGAAAGAAAGGCAAGGTTTTAGAGAGCATGTAATCTCGCTGGTTTTTGAACTAATCATAGAAATTAAAATGATCTAGAGTCTGGATAAATGTATGAATCAATAAGTAAAATAAAAGCTTCAATGAATTAAAGCTCTGCAAATGAACGAACTAAAGCACACAGACTGTGGCTAAAATATTCTGAAATAGTGTTTTGCGAGGTGAGATAAAATTTGCACCATAACTTGTTCGAAAGGAACTCAGTAATATTCCATGTACTTTGAGATGAAAGTCTTATGGTGCATCATGATCTTAAGTGGTTGCGAGAGTCATTGGTATCATACTTGAAAATTTATTGGAAAGTGCATTAAAATCAATTATAAAGTGATTGACTGTTTGTTCTTAGCTAGGAAAGTCTTTTGTCATTGTCTACGCTCATGTTGCTTAAGGTCTTTACATGTATTTCGTTGAAAAGTGAAAATTTCGTTGCAAGGTTTCTATTAACGATTCATTATACATACTCCGGAAAAGTCTTAACAACTCTTGGCTTATAGTCGGAAGGGCTTACCTGGACGTTTTAGTCTCTTCGTCGTATCAAAATTACAAATCTCAAGGGCCACTAGCATCTGATCGACTAAAATTTTGTCTTTTGTGTTTATTACTTTTTCTTCAAGATACTTCCAAGTATATGATCTTGACAACCGACAAGGACTTCTGGAACTGTATCATGACGAGGTATGACATTTCAGCTTATTTAGCCCCGCAAAATTGAACGAAACTTGCCAGGCAACAAATTTGGCATTGAATTGTGGTAAATTGCCTCATGGATGGCATAGCGCTTGTATCCCAGGGTATAGTGCACCTCTTCTTCAATAAATGTGACTTGTATCACTCAGATGCCAGTGACAACTTTCTGTATGGGGCCACTAAATATTTCACTGCTGTATCGTTGTGTTTGCTTTTCACATCGTGTTTTGTTATTTCCTAGGCCACCGTATCAATTTGTGTTAACAGCAACGTGCATTCTAAAGAGTATGGAAGAGAGCGGTATGTGTTTTAATCTTTCCTTGCACCCTTGCTTTTTCATCTCAAGGATTAATTCACTTCAGTGACATTGTGTGAATTTTTTGAGTTAAAAGTTGAGCATATCAATGATCAATAATGCTGTTTTATTTCAACTACAACAGTTTTTTTACTTATAATTTGCATTGTTTTTCTTACCCAACAGTGCTCAACCCTTGAACGAATATTTTATGGCAAGCCGAAATCTGAAGCGTTTACGAGACAAAGGTAACTAGAAGTCTATTTGTGTACCCCTTCAAAACGAATCCAGTATCTTAATCTATGCATCTTAGAGTTTTAATTGCCAGTATCAAGTAACTTATTGTCAATCTATGAATTGACAGTTGCATCTTATATAACGATTTGAAGGTGTTGTGGCGCAGAAGTGTAATCCTCTGACATTGCAGCTGGGACAATCAGGCAGCCGGGGCTCGGTCCCAGTTAGAGCCCAACTATTCGAGCTTCATGACAAGGGGTCACAGATTCTTTCTTTGATCTCAGCGCTTTGCGCTAAAAAGCGCACCTTCGCCTTCACTGCCTCTTCAAATGCGTAGCGAAAATTTTCTGCAAATGGTTCTGTAATATAATATATTTTGAAATGTCGTACTATTCTATAGCCTTGGGGATCGTCTCCAAATTCGTATCAAATTCGTATAGAGAATTCATAGCATTATACGATATTGATACGATGTTCTATAAGCCGCATACGAATTAATTCATATCGTCACCTTTTATTAGGATCCGTATAAATCAAATTCGTATAAGCAATTCGTAAACACAATTCGTATCAAAATCATATAAGCAATTGGTATACACAATTCGTATCAAAATGGTAGCAAATTCGTATCAAATTCATATCATAATTCGTATAGAAATCAAACAATTCGTATACAATTCTTATCTCTTGTGCGGCTATACGAATTAAATCACATGAAGACCTTTCACGCAAACGGTTGAAGTCGTATCAATTCGTATAAAAGCCATACGGTAATTTGGAGACGATCCCTTAACAACGTATGATCTCTAACAAGAGAGTCTTGAAATAGTTTCTTTCGCGAAAAGATGTTACTAGTGCAAATTCACTTGGATTGTGCGAGAAAAAAGATATTAATTCTCCTGTAAGATTATAATGGTACGAGCCTACGAAGCAAGAGTTTCACCTCTCGGATCTAAATTTAGATAAACAGTATTTCTTTCCGAATTCAAGTTTTGTTGACTTTTATTCTTATATGAAATTGATTTGTGTCCTGCTCCCCTGGAAGTGACTATTATGTAAATTAGCTGTTTGTTTTTCAGGCAAGCGGGCATCTTTGATAAAGCACACAAAATTGACTGCAGTTGCTTTCTTAAATGAACTTCCACGAACTAGACACGATTTGCAGTCATTCGCTTTGGATGTCAACATGGCCACTGTGAGTGTTTCGCTTTCATCAAAGTTATTTTTGTGCGGTATATACGAGTCCTGGATTTTTGCTTCCCCGGTACCAAATTTACATCACTCAAGAATAATCCATAATGGTATCATTTGCTATGCTTCACTTTTATCAAAGCATTGCAATAGATTATATTACCTACCTGCTTATACCATTTCTCTTTATGAACTTCCAAGCAAATCTTTCAGGCAAAGAAATCCCAACAGTTTGGAAATGATTTTTGCGCGTTTGGTTAGGCATTAAGAATTTGAAGGCAGTTTCAAATAGGTTGAGTAGTTCTTTTCTGTTCGCTGTTTAGCGAAGAAGCTCTGCATAATGCTTGGCTAAATGTTTCATCTGGGCACATACAGATTGCCTTTAGCTTTAGATATGATGACAAAAGCTAACAGATGACGTTATGCGTTTGAGATGAACGAAAGTCATATGAGAAACTTAATTAATCGTTGATCTTCTTTTCTTTTAGGGATCATTTATCTGCTTTACAGTTCGTGGGTATTTTTTCGAAGGTAATTCATATATAATGTTTTTGTTCTTATCACAACAGCTGGCATTCGTCATTTTGGTTTTGGTACCGTAATTTCACATTAAAGGGTCTGTTTCATCCAGCATTCCTTGCACGTGTCGTTACTTCACTGGCCTTTGTTTGTCGCCATTTTCATGGCCCATGAAACTGGCGACAACAAAGGAAAAGCAGGAGACGACACGTGCAAAGCATGCTGGATGAAACAGACCCTTTAAGTTTTCCTTTCAATTGATACTGTCTGGATAGTTTCCTAGAAATAGGAAACTTCTTTAAAAGACATCAATATTACACACACATATATGTGGTTTACGCCCGTTCACCTTCAAATTCTGATTCGTAAAAATCTCGTCTCCAGAGTGAGTTCATTCTCTTCCTCTACTCGGGGATGAAGGAGGCTATCCTTGCAATTTGATTGGCTATTCTAAAACAGTAGAAAACATAGATTTTTTCTCGAAAACTGCCTAATTTGTCGAATAACAACAATTTAGTCTTGTAACTAAACAACAACAATCACAATGCTGTTTGCTGTTTGGAATCGAGGTCGCACAATTAGCGTTACTTAGCAAATTGTAAATCCAAAATGGCTGCTAATGCACCCATTGTCTGGCCGCGCTTGATCGAAGAGTACCCGGTTGTTCATTTGGCTTTGTGATGAGAGTATGACGTCAGAACACCATGGAAACGAGGTTGATTGTTAAACAGCATAGTATTCCCAGATGTGAGGAAAATGCCATGTACCAACCATTTTACTAATTTTCATATATTAGCCACTGCTGATGTTGTCCAGAATGTACTCAATTAATTAATTTTATTCAGGTGATATGCGTGATGTTCCAAGATCATTCTCAAGAACATTCGTACTTCTGATAGCGCCTGACAAGAGGTACAGTATTCAGTAGTATGTAATAATTCCCCTTTTATTGTTAAGTTGCATTGAATTCGATTGGGTTTTGCTGGCAAACGGTGTATCAAAGTTTATAAAACTCGACAGGCTACTCTACGGCTTTAGTTTAGGTATATATATCCCGGATGAGTTAAAAAAGATGCCGGCATTTGAATAACACTGCTCCTTGGATATCGAAGCAACAGTATTGAAACCCGTGTCTTGTTTCACATCTAACATATTCAGTTTGGTTCAGTAATTTACCGGGCTTAAATCGGTCATTCCTTCCTGTTGATATGGGAGATTTCCTGCGGAAATCCTGTTTCAAAAACCTGCAAAAACGAGTGAAAATGGCGATCAAATTGCCATCTGCTTTTCTTCCTGGCAACAACGTTTCTCATACTAAAGGAGACTTTCACACCCCCCCCCCTCCTCAAGGGGACGGCACGTGCAAATCGTGTTCAGATCATTTCAGTAAGATAGTAATATGGATAAAATTTCGTTGTGTTGTTTAGATCTCGACCTATCTTTAGCTACTCAGCCCATTAATACGCATCTTTAAAGTCAGAAATATAAACGATTTTTAGGAAGATGATTTCATTAGCTATGTATTGCAGAAGACCTACTTCCCTTAGCCAAGCTTTACAGTTTTGCCGATGTGTAGAAAAACTATACCTTTTTTGTTATGGATTTTTCATTTTTAGCATGAAAATTATGAATGATCAATTGCACATCCGAAATCCAATCAAGGATCCACAGCAGGTTTGTAAGAATTTTAGTATTTGAATCATTATTACTACAAAGAAATTCTGCTGGTAGCTCAACCTTAAAAATTTCCTTGTTGGATCACTTTAGTATTTTCTGAATCCTGATTTGGGAATTCTCAAAGTTTTACTGCTCAAAACCATATTGAAAATTTTGCGCCTCCAATACACATAACAGTCCGCAGGAAGCAGAACTTAGCAAAATTAATTAGTTGCAAAATATTCCTTGTCTGCGTTAGAGGTATTCTAGTAAGGGGTCATCGACAAATAATTTTCGTCACAGTTAACGGAATTGGGCCGTTAACGGCTCGACCCCCCCCCCTTCCCCTTCTTAATGGACCACTAAATTTATCACTAGGTTTTAGCTTGTCGCGGATGTCCCACAAACTCTCGTTACAGGCCTATTGGGTGTCTTGGGTTGGGGCCTAAGCCTACCGCAACTTCCTCATGCAGATCGCAACATCAAAATTAAGTAGTACTCTTGAGTACCGAATAAACGGGGGGGGGGTGAGAATAATCAGGGGGTTGGAAATGGTTCGATATAACAATAATCGGGGGGTTGGAATAATCGGGGGGGGGGTGCTTTGAGAAATAGAAAATAGCCGTTTCTTAGGTAAACACGAATCTGTTATATATCTATGTGAACAGTGATGTTACTGATACATATACTTTTGAACTCTGGTTCCGTTGAATGCACTTCTTGAGACTTTTTCTTGCGTTTATACAGAAATTATGTCTAATATCATTTCATTTTTCCAAAAATTGATAAAAAGGGGGGTTGGAATAAGAGCGGGGGGGTTGGAAAATTTTTCAAAAATTAATAAGCGGGGGGGGACGATTATTCGGTACTCGAGAGTACATCGCCGAAAACTTAACTACCACGAGTTATTCCTTAAGGATTGATAACGAAATATTACTTACTTCAATTTTTGTCACGAAAGTAAAAATTTTTAACGGATTTGAGCTGGACGCGTTCCCTAACGGCCCAATTCCGTTAACTGTGACGAAAATTGTTTGTCGAGGACCCCTAATCCTGATTATTTGTTATTGTTTAGTCTTCACAGGCAGCGACAGTTTCGTCTCCTGAAGTTACTAAACAACAATCGCAAGGATCCCTTACTGATGAGGTCAGTACAGTATCAAATTAATTATCATTCAGTTGAAAAGGCTCTTAAAAACTGTATGTGGCCCGGCTGATAACAAGGTGACGTTTGGGACATGCCGTAGACTGAAGTTTCTGTGTGAAATTTTATTGATAATGTAATCAAATTTTCCATTATTCTCTTGGAGCTCCTACCAAGAAGTTGTTTCCTTTTAATGGCATTTGAAGGATTTAAAGAACATTTTATGAGAATGGCTCCTGAACGTTTTGTGGCGCAGTGGTGTTATCCTGACTTTGCGGCCACAACACTCAGTTGGACAATGCTTGATACCCGGTAGGGCCCCACCACTTGATCATCATGATCATGGGTCGTGGACTGGATCAGAGGTCTTCTGTGATCACAGCGCTTGACTCTGTGGCTCTTGTGATGACAGCGCTTGGCGCTAAGAACCGCAACTTCGCCTTTACCTTTCACCAACCGTGTAATATTTCGATTTTACGTTATTACGATCTCACACATAGCAATAGGCATTTCTCGCTATCTTATCCTCATATCTTTTGTCATCTTTCAGCAACAGGAACTGGTCAAAAAGTTCTCTGAAGCAAGTAAAATGAATCTCCATTTCAGTGTGCAGTAAGTGTGGCTATGTTGTTATTTTTATAATATCATGTAGCCCGAAGGCGATCTTTATTTCAAGCCCTTGAGATTAAGTCCTTTGACACTGGAAATTGTGTTCTCGAATCTTGAGAAATAATCCCTATGCACAGCACCGGATGAGTCAAACAACGTGGGGGGGGGGTGTTTGCTAGGTCCTTTTCTTTGCAAATTCGTTTCTTTGAAATTCATTTCATAGAAAAATGACCAACTTAGAAAGCGGAAATTTGCTTGGTCGTAATCTGTTTTTCTGCTCCATAATTTCGAGTGATTTCAGTAAAATGGTGTCAGCTTCCATGAACTTCACCGCAGCAATGAGAATTGTCGAGGGTTGCTTGCCTCGCTTCCGAGACTACACCTTCACCTCGTTCCAGAGACCACACCTAAGCGTGTTCATTTTAGTCTCAAATTTTTATATGAAAGTCTAAAAGTCCCAGTGTTAGCAAAAATACAAAATGTCGTTGTTGTTGTCATTGGTGTTCCTGTTGTTGTTGCGATAAATGGGACATTGTCGTGAGTCTAATGACATCACACATTAGATTTGACTTGCTTTTACGCAACTATGCCTTGTTGAACGCCCAGCGCCTTTTGTCTTACCCTTCCGGTATAAAGATATTTATACCGCTGTTAACTCAAGAGGCAATCCAAGCAACAATAAGTCGTTTTATTCTCTCATATTCAATTCTCTCGTACAAATAAATTTGGAGAATGATGAAGTTCTGTGGATTAAGATGTGCTGATTAAAATCTTTTGAAATTCTTCTTTTGAGTGGCTCATCTCAAAACACAACTTGCTGTGAACGTGCTCTATAAAAGATATTTACAATTCTCTTTACAACGATATCCCTTCAATGTACCAAAAAATAAAAATATTAGCTAAATAAACCTTATCTTCCAGGGAGTCGTTCTTGAGGGGGCTGGAATTAATTATCAAGGCTCATCAAATGCCTTTTCAGATGTATTCTAAACAGGCGTAGTGATGACAGTTCTCTGGTATTAACTGGAATATCTTTCCAAGCCTTAATGCCCGAGTAATGAACTCCTTTCTTGGTTAATTCGAGGTTTAGCTTGATAATATGGAGATCTCTATAATTCCTCAAATTGCAAAGTGATGCTTGCAGTTTTCAAGTCAGTAATTAAAAGTATTGTTGCCATAGATGTCTACAGCAGAACAACTGGGATTTCAAGAAAGCAGGGGAGGTCTTCACGAATCTTCAGGTAACTGCTAGCAGTCTTGTTTTACCTACCATGTGTGCCAAAAAGCAATTAATTGTTGACGGGAATTGCTCGTCCAACGTCTTATAACTACAGGAAAGAAACCACCTGAAAGAATCGAACATGATTAGCCCCCCTTACTTTTACTTAAAGAGACTCTTGAGTCTCAACCATGAAATTTCTTATATTTCAATTGACACTAGGTGCTGGTCTTATAGTGTTGGAGCATTCCACTTCATGCAATGCTCATAAGAAATTGCTACCAAGAAATCTTAGATCTGACAGGGGGGAGCCATGCTAAAATACACACAAAATATTGAATTAATTGAATTTTTTTTGTATCTTTTAGCATGGCCCCCTATTAATCTATCCTCGACTGAGGGGCTACCATTGTTGATGAAATAGCAAAAATTGAAAAACTACAAGATTTTTGCCTAAATTTTAATTGATATTCCCGAAAATCATTGATAACTTAACTTGCACGTATGCGTATTAGAACTATAAGTAACCGCTCTCTGTTGCAACCTGTTTTTCCAGAACTTTCCAGAAAAGCAATTATAAGCTTAAGAAATTTTCACTTTAAAAATGAAAAGTATCTTGGATTTCAGGTTAAGATGTGAAGACGAATTTCTTACATGCACTGCCCTAACTGTAAAAGATCTCTAAAATCCCAAATCACCACGAAAATGTTTAATCTTTTTCCATTCATATCGACCCTTAAGAAAATCTGAATCGTGGGGCGCACCCAGTAGAGTAAAACTCTGATTTAGAATTTTATCGAAGCTATTACCGATGAAAATAAAAATGTCTGCAGTTGTATCGATTAATGTTAGCAAGGGTCTTTAAGATGTGGTCAAATTTCTCGGATACTTCGTTATTTGCATTGTTATTTTTGAAGGTAATACAAATTTTAGAGCCTGTATATATCTAAAATGTTTTTTATCTTTACAGAGAGAAGGAAAGATACCTCCAGAAGCGTTTGTGAAATAGAACCTCTACAAAAAGAACCTGCTAAACAATGGTGTTGGGTATCGTCATAACTTATTTGGATAGCTTATTGGTGTATTTAGGTAAAATTCTGTAAATTTTGAAAATGAAGTGAAATTGCTTATGGTGCATCATCACTGCATCATCGTCATGAACATTCAACCAAAATTCTGTCTCACTTAAGTTGTCAGGTGAAATTTGCGATGGACGCAAAAATTCACGCATATTTTTGCCTGACAGCTAATGTGGGGCTGGTTTTGGTTCCCTCTATTACCACATCATTGACTTAGCGCCGTACATGTTGATAGGAAATTTCTAATCGATCCCTAGGTAAAAGTCTGTAAATTTTGAAGCCCATATAAAATAACTTACGGCGCATCATCATTGCATCATTATTCTATTAAAAGTCTGCCTCACATAAGATGTCAGGTGAGATTTGCGACAACACGAAAGTATCAATGAAAAACTTATTGAAATATTTTATTTGCGAATATTTCGTCCCACATCTAATGTATGGCGGACTTTGGTTGCAGGATCCCCGTGTATTTCTATATTTAATCTTTAAAGTCGATCTTTTTCCGCCATTGTGTCTTGGGCATATGTCACGAATTACCCTGGGTACTAGACTCTCTCGTAAAAGAAATTGAGATCTCATTTTTTTTTTGAGAGAGTCTGGTGCCCAGGGAAGCCATGAACCTCATTGGTTCATTCAGTACTATTCTTCCCTTTGTTTGTTACGAAGCAAAGCAATGAAAATTCAGAAAGCAGAAATAAAACGTGAAGAAACAATACAATTTCACTCCAAACTCGTTTGTTGTATTAACCAATTGCTAGTATGTCATATGTCCTTTAACTCGAAAACCTTGGTTGAAAAAGCATGGCTATTTTGTTGAAATTAGCTTCAAAACCCCATATTCCTAAATCAAATTTTTCGATAGTAGTTACGAAATTAAGCTGAACAAACTGCTACTAAACAATCAGCGGAAATTTTCGCAAAAATTGACTGAAATTAATTTTCGATATCAAATTAGTCCAGGAACATAAAGGCATTTGAGGTTTATTAGGTCACCCAATATAAGACAAAATAATGAGTTTTTACTGGCAAAGAAATTCCGATCTACGCTAGGTACCAAACCAATAAAACAGGAGCCTGTATTACAAATAAACAATGTTTCCTTTCCTGTTTCTAGTGCCCGGCATTGTTCATTGTTCCCATCCTGCCATGAAGCAGCATGTAGTAAAATGAAAAATAAACTTCCTATTATACATTATTTTACATAGAGAAATTGAGTCCATATAAATACTTGAGCGTTAACGCTGTCCTGAATTTTTGCTGACAAACCGCTGACGGCCCTTTGTTATCGCACAAAAGTGTTTAAGTCATAGCAGTGGAGACCAAAGACTTCTTAATCCTTGCATTATCCTAAGGAATTTCTTTGGTTAATTTCAATATGGATTAAATGACAACTTTAGTGTCATGATTGAAAAGAAGTTGATATTGGTCATTAGAGCGCTAGTTATATGGACTCAATGCCTTTAAAGGCAGTCTGTCACGCATTTGATTGGGTGATTTGGACAATACAAAGAATAGGAAATTGATTGGCTGTTATCCTCTGACTTTCTACGGCCGTAGAAGGTCAAGATGATTAGCCATCTTTTGTTTCAAATACACAGATTCACAAAGAAATCTGTTGTGTTGTGCTCTGACTTTGTCGCGGCCAATCAGAGACGTGAGAGACTGCCTTTAAAATGATTACGATGAGTCCTTGAGTCCCAGTAATTGCTATTCAAAATAAGACTGTTACACCAAACCGAGACCGGCGTCCGGCAGCTTTTCCATAGCTATAACTACGGCCATATAATCAGTCTGGATTTTATTGTACAAATGAACTGTACTCACTGTGGGGCTAAGGTTGCATTAAATTTGAAGTCAATAGCAATGTTCTTGTCACACGAAAACAGTTTTGCGTAAACTGTGCGATGGATGGATTGTCATTGAGAACCACAAAGTGTTTTGCGTGACAATAAACATTTTAGCAATTCTCGAAAAGAGTCTGGATCAAGCCATATATTTATATATTTTATACCAAAGGTGTCAAAGGTGCAATAGACCTTTTAGCTATTCTAAAAAAGAATCTGGATCGAACGATATTTCATTACATTTAGTAGAATTTTCGAATGTGCACAATACTGATAGAAGCTCTAACGCCACTCAATCGAACCTTGTGTAAAAAAATGTGATTACTCATTTACCTTGTTTTGATTCTTGTTTTTGTGTCTTGTTTTCTGCTCTGTTTCGTCTTTAAACTGATTTGTGCAACTGAACGTGGGCAATTGCTCGAATGGTACTTCCTTGTATTTCTGTGTCTTAGTGCGCCTTCGAAATACAAGGGAGCAATATTCGAACTGTTTAAGAGCGTTTGGGCCCAAACCCATGTTCAGTTCCACACGTTAGTTTGAAGACAAACAGAATAGAAAACAAGACAAGAAAACAAGGCAAAAGTATCAGAACAAGGTAAATGAATAATCAATCAAAAAATTTGTGTCCTAACACCTTTGGTTAGAGAGCTTCTGTCATTGTTGTTCACATGCTAAACTTTTGCAAAATCTTTCAAATATGGTTCGATTCAAAATCTTGCAGAATTTAGCAAGAGGTTCTATATTTCGATACACTTTTCAAAAGAATTTTCAATAGTTTTCTCAAACTTTGCCTTAGAAATATCTGGCAAATATTGATATATTTTACAAGCAGACCCCTAGAAATATCAGAAAGGTGGACTCGTTTAAAGATTTGATAGGAATTAAACCGTCGAGATTTAGACGAAAAAGTTGATGGTGAGACCATTGCTATGCACTGAACATAGATTTGTATTTGTTTTTAGTTAATGTATGCTGTAAAGTTGAAAAACATGATTGTGTCATAAAAAGCGTACAAGCGATGTGTGCGTGGCGAAGAAAGTTCTTTTTATGGCGTCATCTTTGGTGCTAGTTTCTTGATATGCTTCCCTTTTCGACCCAATTTTTGTAAATTTTGTACTGCCACGAGAATAATTTTCAAGCAACTGACACAAACCCGGCAAATGGCTGCCATGGGGCTTTAGAAATAAAATATTGAGCGCTAAGGGCCTGATTACATGAGAGTTTTCAAGCCCGTGGTTGAGTTTCAATCCGCCTTGCCTAGTTGAAATTCCATCCCTCCATTCATTCTTTTATCGATTTCAGTTTTCAATTACATGGAGAAATCTCAACTCCGGGGATGAAGTCATACCCGGGGCTGAAATTTCATCCCACCTTGAGCTGGCCGAGGTGAAATTTCTAAGGTGTTAATCCCCGTTGTTTTCAAAGTTTGAATGTCCATGTAATCGTAATCTTGTTTCCATCCCGGGTTTGAATTGCTATTGGCGCATGCGTGACACATTGAACATGACGCACTTTTTCATCCCCGCTCGGGGGTGAAATGATATGGCTCGCTTTTTCATACCTGATGGTAAGATACGCATGTCATAGCATGTTCAATTCAACTCAGTCAGATGGGTAGGGTTGAGACTCAACCCCGGGACTGAAAACTCTCATGATACCTTTGCATACAATTCCACTGGCAGAATTTGTAAAATTCGGATTTCTTTCAAACTTAACTATATTCTATCACGGAACTAGCTTGAAAACGGTCCCCATGCATTTTGATCCTTTGCCTTGTCAACAGCTTTCTGATTACAAGTATAAGTCCTTTCATAAGGAACTATCGTCTTCCTGTAACGTTCTACTAGCTCATACAACTCTTTAACAAGATCTGGTCTTTGTTTACTAAGATCGTTTCGCTCTTCTTCATCCACTGATATATCAAATAACCCTTTTCTAATCCTTGGTAACTTAGGGTCAAGAAGATAGCCATTGAATTTCTTTGGGTCTAGCGGTCGGCCTTTGATTGTAATAGCGAATCCAGGAGTACCTTCGGGTGGTTTGAGCCAACCCATGTCGAGTTCTGATATCAATTTCCACCGCCCTCTCCGCACGGCATAACTTTGGTTGTTGATGTTGTGAATGATAAATTCACGTGGTGAATCACGATTTCTATTCGTTATGGCTTTCCATACATTTACACCATCTAGTGGACTTTTTGTGCGATTGGTTCGAACGCCAATTAGACTTTTACTTCTATGTACTGATCCCAAATTCAGTGGAGCTTCGAACTTTTTTGAATCATTTTGCTGAAACTCTTTGTGCGAAGTGAGAATACTTGTATCTTTTGAACTACTAACCATTGACTTTGAAGTCGGCAAACTGTTTTTAACGGGTTTATCTCTTTTGTTGCCATCCAGCAGCAAACCTCTCTTCCGTTTTTTCTTCCGCCGGCTTTTTGCTAAATTTAGCAGAGTTGGAAACCAGTCTGATACATGTGTAAGAGCACTTGATTCGAAGCCACACTCCTTTAAAAATCCACCACTTACAAATGAAGCCGATCGTATCCCGCCTTCCCACACCGTGCCTTTTGCTCCTCGCAACGGCCAGTTGTATCCCGCAGAGGTTGGATTTCCGCCGTTATCTGACATAAAAATCATAACAGTATTCTCCCACATTCCCGCGTTTTTAACAGCATTTGTCAAATCACGCATTGAATCATCTAAATAAGAGGTCATACCCGCATATGTTCTGCGTTCAATATCTTCTATATCCTTGTACATAGACGAGTATTGTGATGGTACTTGCAGGGGATCATGGACACTTTGAAATGACATCATCAAGAAAAGCGGTTTGTTGGTGTCATGATTTTTGACAAAATTGACTGCTTCTTCGTTGAATATCCCTTGACTGTACTCACCTCGTCTGTTCCGCACTATTTCCTCTTGGTTCCTAAAATCCAAATAAGTGGCAGTCCGAGTTTTACATCGATGAGCTGTCTGATTATGCGTATAATAGTCAATAGCTCCCGAGTAAAATCCATAGAATCTATCGAACCCTCTTCTTGTCGGCAAATACCCAGGTTTTGATGATCCCAAATGCCATTTTCCAAACAACGCAGTCTTGTAGCCTAGATCTTGCAATTTCTCTGGCAGTAAGGTCTCTTGCAACGGTAGACCGGCATCTTCATCTGGCGAGAATACATTCTCATTTAGCCCTGCGCCTAGGTGAATGGCATATTTACCTGTCAGTAGGCTTGCTCTAGACGGGGAACATAAAGGCTGAACGTAATGGTTTGTTAGAATGATACCATCTTTCGCTAGCTTGTCAATAAATGGTGTACGTATTTTTGACAAGTTTTGATACCCAAGATCTGACCATCCAAGGTCATCTGCAATTGCTAGTATAATGTGTGGAGGCCGTTTAGCAGCAAATGCAAGTCTTCTTGACAATGTTAGTAAGAAAAGCATATGAAAAAAGATGCCAAAGTTTAATTTGCATTTACTTTCACGATGAAAGGAAATAAAGGTCAAAAAGGTTTCCATTGTTGCAGTCAGGAAAAGCGACTAAACGATGCAATGCTGGGCAAAAATTTGGAAAGGCCTCGTTACGAAGATATACTGTGGCGAAACAGCGTTAAGTCTTTGTTGTAAGACATTTGCTTCTTCAATCCTTGATCGTATCTTCTATGAAAGTTCTTCGCTGGTCGTCCGTATTATGCCGAAACTCGCTATTGTAACGGCCTCCCGCCAACAGAATCTATTTGAGTCTTCTCTGCAGATTTTAAGACTGATATAGTGCGGAATTCACAGAATTAGTTGAAATCCGAGATACGCAATCCCAACGAAAAGCTTTAAAGTTCGTAGATAATTGCACAAGCTAACTTTCTACATCCACACTTAATGCAAGAAATGAATGCAAATCGCTGCACTGTTTCAAGTGTATACTTCATAAGTTTTCTATTTCCTACAATGGAATGTTCCAGCACCTTGTACCAGCATGCTTCGATATCTCTTTATCAAGTAAGCTGTATTCAGTGGAACAACTGAAATATTTACGAAGCTTTCTTACAACATCAACGCTACATATAAAACAAACATCTCTTGTAACTATTATGCCCAAAAAAGCTCAAGGACTAGGCCCGGAATTGTTTTGTTTTGTTTTGTTTTCGTCGCCCTTGTTCATTGAAGCATGTCGATGTGATTATAATTGTGCACCATACAGTACCTAGCAGGTTGTGCAACCTGCCCTCTGAAGACTCGTCTCGCTCCTTGACATTATGCAACGTTTAATCTGCAGAGTTTAGTAGCCATGAGAAAGATACTACGGGTGACGTAAATTTCGCAGATATGGTTGCACCTCTTGTAGTAAATGTCAACGCGAGTTTATCTCGTCCCAGACTCTTTCTAAACAGTGTGGCCAATACTGATGTAGATACGCGCAGAACACCATGTTACCATTCGCTAAAACGCTAAAACTGCGCACTTGTTTCTTGTCCATATTTACCAACCATTTGCAAAGAACAAATTTTCTGAACAGAAAAATTTTCTACCGCGCAGATCTGACGGAAAAAACCAAAAGAAGTGTTCTGTCAACATCCTCATATCAATATTTCAATTTGGCAGGAACTAATCAAGCTAAATTCAAAATCAAAGGCGATGCTAATTAACATTTAGTTCTCACAAGTCTCGGACCAACAAACGTTCAAAACTACAAAATGATTTGGTTTGTTCTAGGTTCATATGCTGACTGTTCAGTTTCTATTAAAATATCAACGAATCTTTAACATGAAGCTGCCAATATCCTTTATACGGTATCTGAGTTTAAAATTTCAATTCTTCGTTGTGATTGCAAGTAAAACAGGGAATAATTTTGCAACAAAACATGTTGTAATCTGTATTCAGAAAGGAAAGAACTTGATATGCACCATCATTGCTTCATATAGCCATCTAGATACGCTGGCAATTTTAAAGCACAATATTTCCAACCTTGGAACACAGTCCGCATCAGGGAAGAATTGTACTCACCCCCCCCCCCAACATTGGTACGTGCATTTACCTCAATTCACTTCATTCTTTGGAAATGGATCATAAGCTACCAATTACATATGCATCTACCACTGTTCCACTTTCAATTTCAGTCAATTCTTCTGAGCGACCAGGTAGTATAAGAAGGGAATTGGCAGAGCGCATGCTCAGTAATCGACTACTGCATTGACTCCCTGTGGAATGGGCAGTTGGGATTCCAACACCATCATCATGCCATCGCAATACCGCTCGATGATATTCTGGTCTTGGATCTAAGTTTACTTTGAAGCCAAGCTGAAAGAAGATCGTGTAAATCAAGTGTTATCAAATAAGTCAGTCCATGAGAAGCAGCAGTTTGCCCCCAGGAAAGGCCAAATAGTTTACAACGGGGTTGCTACGTCTTCCCATGCTTTGTCTGGTACTGCCTTGTAACACTATATTCGCAAATCGTAACTGCCATAAAGATAAAACAATATACCGAATGCTTCTGAGACTTGCCCAAGTCTACTTCGTCATCTGTAATAAGTCTACATAAAAAATTACAAACGAAACATTTCGCTTTTTCCTTTCCCAATTTCTTTTCGATTGATGAAATAGACTTCGGGCAAGTCTAAATGCTTCTGAACAACGTTTTGACAGCCATAGAGCTAGCAAGATTTATTTTGCTGCCAACCTTAGTGTTGTTGAGTTGTATCAAACAATAAATTATTTCAAGCTAACATTCATATGTTTGAGAAAGATTTTGAAGCCTAAAACTTGATAAAGATTTACTATGAACCATTGGGTTAAGAAGCCATCTTAATTCCTGAACAACCATGAGCAAGAAACACTTTTCATACGTAGGGAGCTTTTTGCATCTGCCATTTCAATATCATTATGAGGAAAACATATATCGAATGATGTTTGAAATGAACTAGTAACTGCATAAGGACCATCCTCACAACCTTGCAGTGATGCAAATTTAATAGTGATCTCCAATGCACTCAAAATTAATGACAGGAATGAATTTCAAATTATGCAAACCTTTGCTTTAATTTTTCGCAAATTCGGATCAGTGTATCCAGCCATTTTCCTCATAGCCGGCAGTACAAACAGGTAGAAGGTAACCACAGCGGAAACTGGGTTGCCTACGAAGAAAATAATAGATGTAAATGATAACTATCCATAAGTAGAACAAACCAGATGACGCTTCATGGACGTAATCATCTGTTAAAAACAAGAGAAGTTTATAACAGCTCCTAGATGCCTTAACTAAATCTAGCAAAAGTACTACGTATCTCTTAATGATGAAATTCTCTTTCAAAGATGGCATTTAAATGAAACATTAGTCATGAAGACCTTAAAAAACAAAGTCAGTCAAAGGATAAACACTGATGAAACTTTAATTCCTGACAAAAAAAGAAAACGGAACATACAAAGCGACGGCCAAACTCAGCACAGGAGTAGCAGGGGAAAAAGGGTGGAAATAAAGAGCATTTTAGTCACTTAAGGCAATTTTCCTCCCTCTCCCCCAAATCCAGCCACTTTGCGCTATGTACGACCAGGAAAAACGCTGAAGTTCACAATACTATAGAATAATTCGATTTCAAACAGTGAGAAGATCGTTTACCTTGACTGATTCGCTCTTGATACGTTAAAATCTTAGTTTCAAAAGAATAATTTATTACTGAATTCCTGGCAAAAAGGAAAACGAGATCTACGATTGATATTCAAGTGCAAACCTAGCAGGGAGGTCTGGTACGTACCTGGTAAGGCAAAAAAGAGCTTCTCAACGCCCCCGATTTTCCCAGTTGCAAACGTTGTTGGTTTCCTGTTAATTCAAAAAACAAAATTCGTAGTGTAAAATGAACCAGGAAATACTCGTCATACAACTGAAAAATATCTTTTCGTAAAGACAATCAATTTAAAACGTCATAATTGGTATCAAGGGTACGGTTGGACTTACTCCAAGTCTCGCTCTTGATCAATGAACAAACGGGTGGGAAGGAAGAAACTTTTCTTCTTCTTCCCTCCCGTTTGTTTATTGATCAAGAGCGAGACTTGGAGCAAGTGCAGGGTACGGTTTGAGGTAGCCGAACGGTTAGCATTTCGCATTCCTTTGCGTAGGTTGTTGCTTCAAGTCTTAGAAAGCCACCGAGGGAATCACGTCCACTGTCTCCGCCGACAGTCCTTCGAATGAGATGACCAGTAGGGTTGGGGGCATTCTGCTCAGCCTCTGTAGGGAGCCATTGGGGGTCATCGAGGAGAAAATAGTTTCAATAAAAATATCTTCCATTAGAATCTCTGATATATGTACATATGTACATACCCAGGCTTCATGTGCACTCTCCCAAAATGAATCTTGGCAGAAAGACTTTCCTGCAGTACAGGCTTTAGGATATCCTGCAAAATGAATAAAAATTCGCTCACAGCAACGTGCATTGGTGCAAATATCATTCCCAACAAAATCAACCTAAAATCGCCCACACAAGTCCGGTAAGCTTTATCACCTTCCATTGCAGCATTTTACGTGAGCGATCATTTTTAATCCTGGGAACCGGGGCAGAGGTTTTTTGGCAGGGATATGAAACTTTCTTCCATTATTTTATTGGGGTACTAATATTTCAAGAGCAATTCCTATGGGGTACAAAATTATTTCTCTTGAAAAAATTTTGGATAAAGTCATCGATCAAAGATTGAAAGAAAACTTAACAGACATCTGGAAATGACGAATCATTTTACCAGTATGAAAATCGCGTGGGACAACTTGCTATCTGTCCATTTATCTATGTTTTTTGCGCAAAGACTTCTGGATGGGTTACTAAACAATCTTGCTGAAGATGATGGGGCACAAGAAATTCTTCGATGTTCCAGATGGGGTGTGAAATTTTCTCTAACTGTGAAAATGATCCTCCTACCTGGTACCCAGGACTAAAAATAACCGCTCCCTAAAACGGTGCATCTCTATAATTATCATTATTGAAAGGAAACTGAAACAGTGAAACAGGCTACACCAGGAATCCTTGACCGTTAGTATGACATGGCAATGAAAGCACCATAATGGAAAAGAAAATCAAGCCCAACGAGTAACTGTGGAATGCTTTGGCAGTAGAAATTGACTTCTTTGTAACGAATCTTCTAACAAGTTTACTTAGAACGAGTAAAATTATTCCTTTCCGTCGTAAATGCATCACTGTTCAAATCCAATTTTCATCCAATAACAAATTTGATTTTTTTCATTCTGTAAGAAGTTATCAAACTGAAATTCATCAAGCTGCCTAAATATCTAAATAAGAAATTGCAATGAAAAACTGTTGGCAATGTGATAATATTTCATCGAATTCAATTGTGCTAAACTCGATTCACAAATCAATCGCCAAAGTTCAAGGGTGAACATCGCGAAATAAGAAATTCAACTCTCTGACATAGCAAAATGATTTTCCTTCCAGAAGAAAAGCATTTCACATCTTCAACACAGCCATGATGTTTTGCTGTCTCTGTTAATTCTAATTTGACTGAGTGCACACAGAGATGTAAAATCTATTCTTTAGGACAGCAAATCGCTTTGTAATGTCAGATAGCCGCCACTTTATATTACAAAATTCATCCTTGCTGAGCATAACATACCATCTCTCCCATGGAAACTCCTCCAGTCGTTATCACAATATCTGAGATTTTCGCAGCTGCACGCAACTTGTTGTATAGATCATTTGGTCTACGAAATATAACAAACACAAATACTTAGGCATGAAAGTCTTGAATTTGGTCGATCGAAGACTCCATAATCTCCCGAGACCTTGATACATTTAAAATTTCCCTTGAACAGGAGTAAAACCAACATCTGCAGAACAGGTCTCTTCAATTGATTTCCAGAAATTTCAAGTACCTTACTGTTCTTATCGATTTTTATGAAGGGCGGTAAATTTAAGCAAAAGTTGAGACTACTATTGTCTTATGAGCATCAAAACGAAATTTAAAAGTCTGATTGATCTGTCAAGATGCGGCTTGATCGACGTATCCACCTTAGAAATACGCAAAATATATGGCCCCTAGGCAGAGCAACTTTGCAAAAAGGATCACTTGACTATGCTGTAGCACTGTTGTGAACAAAAAGATATGTATGATCGAGATCTGGGTAGTATGTTCTGCTCGACAGAGCAGAAGCCGCGTATAATGACGTCATCAACCAATCTGAAATAAGGAAGTGTTTCGACAGATAAGCTTTTTGAAATGATAAATCAATTGTCCAAGACCCTAGGAAGAAAATCTCAAGTGTTGCCTAATTTTGGCATCTGTTGCAGGAAGCTGAGGGAGCTCAAAGTTACAAGTTTTCACGCATGCTTGCGCAGTTTCTGCTCTGTCGTGCTCAAGACTGTATACCTATCAACAGCAATGCCACCATCCTTTGCATCAAATCCCTCTGATTTTATTGCAGCCAATAATGACGTTTTATTGGCATCGTATATTTGGCCTGGTTTCCTTGCTTGTCCAGGGTTCACTATCTAGAGCGAAAAAGTTTGGAGATCGCTTTACTTGTTGCTATTTGAAGACCCTTTTCAATAAGGTTGGAGGGTCATACAGTAAAAGTCGCGTATAAGAACCTACAATGCTGCAAGCCAGCCTGATTATGTTCTTATATATTGAGTATTTAGTGGGAAATTAGGCTGTTCAGAATCTTAAATTGGTTCTTATTTCAATAAGGGCTTTCAGGTATTTCTTTTGTTCAGATTGAAACTTCAAGCCCATTATTTACTGTCAGTTCAGAGCACCTGACTTCATGAGGCCTTATTCACAACAGCAGTTCACGGAAGAATCATAAATTTTACAGAATACAATGAAAACTTTCACAGCATCTTTAGAGTTCTTTGCAATATGCTATATGGCAGTATCAGTCTGTATAGACTCAATGACAAAGCAACTGGAGTTTTGATCTTATTTAATTAACTCTACGAATAAAAACCTATTTCAAATTTCAGGCTGAATGGATTCTCATACATTAGGGGTCTAATTTCAGAATTTTAGCCTGTAAGTTCTTAATCACTAGGTTCTTATACGCATGTTTTTACTGTATACAACGTCATTCCCACGGTCCCAGGGTGTTCTTACGTCATACATTGATTACCAAGGCAAGTGAACACCTACCGTGGGACACACTGCACAAATCTGTCAAAATGGTGGACAGATTAGTTGTGATCTTATAGATTATGATTGGCTAGGTAACGCTGATTATGTGGCCTCGATTCCAATCAAGAAGGCAACATTGTAATGATGGTTGTCAAGTGAGAATATTTCACTGTTGTTATTCGAATAATTAGGTAGTTTCGAGGAAAAATAATGTATGTTTGCTACTGTCTTCCAATAGCCAATCAAATTGTAGAACGGCTACTTCTATTTCAAAGCAGATGTAGAGCAATAAACGTACTCTGGTGACAAGACTGGGTCATATAGATGAGTCTGGTGGGCCAACTTAGCGCTACATTTGTCATCATAAACAGGGATGTAGGAAGCATCTAAAACTTGGGGGAGGCCATGACACTTCGAGGGCATCTTTTTCCTTAAGAAAGATGGGGTATTTTCTAAATAATAAAAAGGGCACTTCTTTGTTTATTCCGGTTCCTACGTCTATGATCATAAATCATAAAATCATAAAAAAACCATCGTAATACCATAGAATACCATAAAGCCATCTGAACCTTCGATTGCATCTTTGGAATGAAATCGAATGCTTGATTCCCAATAGCAAAATGATTTATGGATCGTCTCAAAATTATCGTATAGCTTTTATACGATTTGATACGAATTCAATCGTATGCGTGAAAGGTGTTATACGATTTCATTCGTACAACCGCACAAGTGATAAGAAGTTTTTACGAATTGTTTGATTTCTATACGAATTATGATACGAATTTGATACGAATTGCATACGAATCACATACAAATTGTATACGAATTTATACGAATTCTAAAATGTGACGATACGAATTAATTCGTATGCGGTATATAGAATATCGTATCAATATTGTTCGATGCTACGAATTTCCTACACGAATTTGATACGAATATTTGGAGATGATCCCTAAGATGTAGTGCAAGTCACAAACCTCATTCCCAGTCGAAAGAACTGATACGATGGGCTTTCTGAAGATGCTAACCTAAAAGAAACAAAACGTTTCAGTTGCAAAGCATAGTAAAAATGTACATCAAAATGACGACGATGTTTTGTATTTCAACATAAAATTTACCTCATTTATTTGCAAAGAATCTGTTTGAAAACGGTCGTTAATACTGACTGTCACATTTTGCACCGTTTTGAAAATATGCCGGCATCGGGTGAAGGCAGTCTGACATATTTAGCAAATCATATGAATCATCAGTGCTACACAAGATGTATGTTTTTCTGACTAAATTCACATGAGGATCATTTACCTTTGTAACGCCAGCAGTTGCAAGTAATCCCAGTTCGGCTGGGCCAAGAAAATCGCCTCTTGATAATATCAAGCCTCCTCTTGGGATATCAAATCCAACTGACCTGAGGAAGACAGGATATAGCTTATTTAGAATAACAAGACCACTGGTCAGAAGTTCATGCATATCTTAAATGGTTTGTAATACTGTGGTGAAGCACTTCATTCAAATATTTTCTCACCTGATTTCCTGTCCAGCTGTAACGGACTGTAGCACTCTTATCTTCGTTTCTTTGCGACCCTGAAAAATACAACACGTGACGTAAAACACAGAATCAATGATGTTTAAATATCACATTGATTCAATGAGCATCACAGAGAAACAAGTCTCTGCTTCACTATTTGGTCTTACTTGATACATACTGCACATTGCATCTACATATCCAATGTTCTGCCGGGCTTTCACAACAGTAAGTATGTCCAGAATGGGGCACAGAAGATGGCAGTTTCGATCTCTTCTGCATACCATATCCTTTTCCGAAAGAACTTTAAGACTGATTTGCTCCCTTTTGCCTGGGTGTCTAAATAACTAACTGTTTGGAAAGCAATTTACTTCTGGAAAGTCTCGCCTTTAAGAAACCCACCGTACTACCTCAGCCTATTGAACTCCTTTGATAAGCCAATTGCCTTCCTATTGTCCTCACAAAAACTTTTCAGTGCGAGTTTCTCATGGGGGCAGATTATTATATTAATTCTTTACTTAGAGTACGGTCATATTTAGATTCGTCTCATAAATTTCAAGCATAGATCAGAATTACTGTCTAACAGCATCCACGGTTGATATACTACTACTAAGGTGGCCCGCGTGCAGACTTTACAGATACTGAGATGGGTAAAGTCTGCTTAATAACGCCTGGTTCATTGTTTTTCTTTAAAAAACAATACTCTTGTGTGCCTCCTGACCCTCATTGTCCCATAGCCAATGAAAATATGTTTTACATTTCTCAAAAGCATTATTCAGCAGAACCCATTGTTCCCGATGGTGCCTCCGTATAACTGATTGTTCTTGCATCCTCGAAAGCATTGTACCTTTACTCACAAATAGGTTTGGCTCAACTGACTCTTCAGAACAGTAAATTGTGCATCATTACGCAGACTTCAATTATCTATGCAAAGTCTGCACGTAGGCTACTACCAAGGGAGGGTAAATCAAAGGTGATTTGTCTTTGTGCAGATATTTCTCGGCCTTTTTTAAATGGCATTAGAGGCTCTTTGAGGATAAATCTCAGTTACCTCATTCGCACTCTCCAAAAGCTCAGTATCTTCGACCTGAATTACGGCATCAGCACCAGGAGGTATCGGTGCACCAGTTGTTATCCTACAGCATGTTCCAGGTTTCAAAGCTTTCGAAATCTAGGCAGAGTATAAAGAACCAATTTAGTAACAATACGCCTTCAGAGAAATCTTTCTGGTGTTCACGCGAAAACAATATGCAAAGCAAATTATATTTATAATATATATGCGAAACAACTTATCAAATCTACATATACAGTCATGTGACAGCAACTTCATCTTATGATTTATAGTCTAAGAAGGAAGAAATTCGAATTGTTCAAGACTGAAAAGATCAATTTCGTTCCTATCTCTTCAAAAGATGATCAAATGAGTAAGACAATTTGAAAAGTACAAAACGACGGTGGTAGCACAAGGTTTACATCAACTTCAGTAAGGTAAAGACAGCCTTAAATTTCTAGAGAATGTTGGATAAAATTTGGAAACAAAGAAAAATCGAAATAACAACTAATATGAGTTTACCTCAAGTGGTCTAACTTTGTGCGGCAGTGAGGGTATTTAACATGAATCTTCCGACAATTTTTTCACAGCTTCGTGTTTAATGTCAGCACATCTATCATATTTCAAAAACATTGACTGCAGCCCGCTTTGTTAGAGGGCTTATCACGCTTTTGCAACTACTACTGCAAAAAACAAGCTGTCAGCCTCCAAGGGTCTTATTCAGAAATCTATGAATAGAAAAAGTAAATACCACGTTCCCAGCTGTTACTTGATCCATTACAGTTCTGTCACCAACTCCATCATCAGCTGCAATGAGAAAATTTCATCACAATTACGACCATTAATTAGAAAGTCTTAGGAACAAAAGACTGCCCGCGACGATGCACTTCATAACAACATGGGAATGGGCTAACTACAGGGAACTGGGACAGGCCTCGTTTGGTCTAACATAGTGGAGCAAATGATTTGGGCAAACGATGGGGCAGAGTTCTGTACCTGTGAGCAAATGACCTAGCAAAATATGCCTGCAATCCAATCACGTTCAGGAGGGGAAAGGATCCAGCAACTAATGTGTGATAATACTTTGTGTCTGAGATCGGCGCTCGTGCTCTCACACACAATAATAAGGCTCGCACTGGAAAGGGAACTACTAACAGGCAACTGTGGCAGCAATATGTTCCCATTTATATTGCATAGCGACATTGCTAGGACATTTGTCTTTCAATCTAAATGATTACAGATCTAGTTATCTTTATACACAGAAGGAAAGATAGCATCATGCAAATGTGACATACCAATAACTGCATATCCATCTTTAATAGAAGCAGGAAAGGGAGGATGAGGCTCAGGTGCAATTACATCTTCTCCGAGGAATGATCCAAGCGCATCTGTTCGCAAGCAAGTGAAAAGTTAATAGGCTACTCATGAATAATAACTGCGCACGTGATAGCCTACAAGAAAGTATGATATAAAGAACTGCAAAATCTAGTTCAATGTAGAGCAAACCGTATGGCGAGAGCAATCGAACTTGTGCTTTCTACAAATCAGTCTTTTTTTATTTGAGTGTCTCCAAAAAGGAATATAGCTGGCATTGTTGCCTGTTTGAGATCCTAGGCCTACACAATTCCATGCTGTAATGGAGAAACAACAGGAGCAATAACTTGTAAGATAAAGCAAACAATAAAAACGCATTTCACGATATTTACATTTTTCAAACATTGCAACATAAAAAAGAAAACTTTCTAAACACGAAAAATGTTTTCATAGTGGTGGAAACTTAATGAATAGCCTCTTGATTAGACTTAGCAGACGTTGCATTGTTCATTTCCATTTTCGACACCATAATGAGGTTTCTTCTTAATTTAGTTTCTTGTCATGAAATTCATTCAGTTAATTCACCTTGCAGTTTCTTCTTTTTTCATAAGAATTGCGATATTGTGTTGAGACGTTGTTTTGGGCGGAGGGTAGCTTTTATAAATGAAGTAAAATTCGTTAAGATGAATCGATCACGCTAAACCTACCGGCAATTGGTACTTGCTCAGTAACACCTAAGACACGCGAATATTTCAGTACAAGTGGTACTGCTTCATCCATAGACATCATTGGGTAAGGTGATTTCCTGTCTCTCTCTGCTATGAATTCGTAATATCGTAGCTCTGTTGTATGAAGGAGATGCTTATTATTAGAAAGCAGAGGATCATAGAATAAATACCGGGTGTCCAAACAGATCTTCACATGTTTTAAAATTTGCTTTGCGGAGAATACTTTTAGTGCCTCAATCAATCAAAGTTTGACTGACAGTCCAAACCCCGAAATGTTTGAGATTTTTTCTTCACTTTTCTGAGCATTGTAAGCCTACGTAAAAATGGATTAATGAAGATGATTTGCTTTCAAAATCCGCGAAAATGGAGCAGCAATCTCGTCACTCAAAGCAATAAGCAAATGCACTTCATTTCCCAGAAGACTTTAAAACCTTGTTAGAATAAATCGGTCAAGCAGTTGCTACCTAAAGTATAACCAAAAACTATGCAGAGTTAATTGGTTTTTAGCGATTGAACTACCATTATTTTCCAAAGCAATGGTAACTAGATATCATTCGAGAGAGCTTAGCGAGCGGAACTTGATTCTCGAAAGAGTTGTAAAATTCTATTCATTTGAGGGGCTTTAGTCCCATGGGGATTTTAGGAAGTTTTATTTCGCAAACTTTTCGTACCTCTTGTACATCATTCAAAAGCGCAGGTCTTCATAAAAAGTAATATGAAGTAGGATTTTGCATAAATGGATTCTTTTGATCGTCTTCTGTCATAGAATACACTGTGGTCAGTTTTTTGCTCCCATGTATTGCTCACTGCTTTATAAGGAACAATTTTTTCCGTATTCTGCTTGCAGATTCCTAATCAGAAGACAACACTGTTTCAATAGAAACACAACTTTTTGCAAGACAAATAAACAAATAATAATTCCCATATAAATAAATAAATAAATAAATAAATAATAGATAAATTCCCAACGGACTGAGGCCCCCTTAAATAAGCAAAATGTTGTAACTCTCCTAGGAATCAAGTTCCGCTCCCTAAACTCTTCCTGATGATATCTAGTTTGCATTATTTTCGAAAATAATGGTAGTTCTATGGCCAAAAACCATTTAACTCTTGTAGCTTTTGGTCACACTTTAATGCTACAAGAATAAGAGCTCCGCCACAAGAATAATCTTTTAGCACATTTATTGGTTGATGGTAAAACACTCAAAAATGCTTTGCCTAGCAACGTTCACAAGGTATCTACTAAAGTTACGAGGTAATCAAATGCTAATTTGTGTAATACCAACTTTTTGCTTCCTTTTCTGATAAAGTCTTGTCTTTTGACTTGTGGGGACAAACATGGCCGGCAGCAGCTGTTGCTTTAGCCTGAAAACGATTTCAAATAGTTTTCACACGGATGAATATAACTCAAAAAGATAACAAAAAATGTCGTTAAAGCTATCAACAAAAGCAATGTGTATAAGGAAAGCAATCCTTTCCGATGTACCGAGCGAACACATTTACAGAATAGATTTAAAACGTTTGTTCCAGTTAACATGCATGCCGAATGCCATTTTCCTCTGTTGGCCTTTGTTGTCACCTATTCCATAGGCCATGAAACAAAACAGGGATGGTAAATGCAAAGCATGCTCGTTGAAACAGATTGTTGCGATCTCCAGAGATTTTAGAGACGTCCTCGTATAGAAAACTACTTCCTAAAGATTCTATCTATTGAAGACACTCCGCATAAAGTGAGTTTTTATCAAAACCTGCACAGATCCACGAAACATGAATCACTTCCCAATGAAATTCTGATGCAAAATCATTTGCGAAAACTTCTACCGTGGTGAATAAACTACCAGATGTAACTTACGGTAACAGAATTCTGTGCAGACTTGCTTTCTGACTGCATTATTGCATGGAGTCTTTTCACCATATGCAAGTTTTCACCTAGCAAGTCTGCAACGACAGAAAGAGCATCTTATGCTTGAATGGTTCCCTTGTCATACAAGAATTCATAATTCCTTTGAAATGCGACAAACATTGACAAGATAATGATCGAAAAGTTTTGGCAAACAAGGCATATGTCTGACAAGAGATCTGCACTATGAAAACTGCACAAAATAAACATATCAATTAAACAAGGTGAGTTATGGATACCGTCAAACTATACAAGGCTACTCGTTGAACCAAGTTTGAGTCCTGCCTGGTGCAGTAAAATTATGAACTTTTTACGTGGATTAACCTATTTGATATTTGTCAAGTGTCAGCCCGTCCCCGAATTATCAAGCGATAATATGTGCGTGAAGACGACGATGGCTGGATAGCCTAGATCAGGCAGTCGACTCACTCTGCTATCCGTTGACTACTGGTCTTTCCACCATTTCATCGCACCCTCAGAAGTGTAGTGGGATGATTGCTGGACTAGTGCCACGTTGAACACAGTTTGAGTCCTGCCTGGTGAAGTGAAATTTTAAACTTTTCACGTGGATTAAAACATTTAACACACAAGTTAACTTCTTCATGGGCCATCGCTGCTAGCTGTATAGTATACAATACTGTATGGATAAATCATTAGACATTTAAGAGTTCTAGTGCGGCAGCCCATGAAGGGTTCACATCCATTCGTGTTAGGCTACTTTGTCATAAAACGCAATCCATATCTAGTCAGTAGGGTCATGAAAATGGCATCGAGTGTGAGAACAGTCAGGTAGGCCCGGCTAGAGCCGAACCAAACTGAACAGAAGCAAGACGACACGAGCGTTACATCAAACAGTCGCAGACTCAACTTAGTATTCTCTTCTCTTGCAATTCTAGCAATAGGCACTTAAGATTACAATTTATTCAGTGATGAAGTACCTACAAAGGTGGCGAAGAAATTAAATTCAAAATTTCTTACCTAATGCATGTGGTAGAGCAGGAAGGACAAAGTTAAAGCATTCCTGAAACGTAACGAAATTGTTCTGCTCAAAAGATAAAGATACCATGATCACAGAAACTGTCTCTGAAGAAATGGTTTTAAAAAGGAAGAAATTTTGAATAAATTTCCCCACATCAGTAATGACCACAGCAAACTCAGAGTTAGTTTGACTGCCATTTCCAGTACTTGGTGGAGCAATGTGTGGCACGGCTTTTTGGAAAAACAATAATAATTTTGGAACAGCAAACAGGTTTTGATTATCAGGTAGCATTTTCTTCATAGAATACGATTCATTGTACGAATTGGCGTGTACTTCACGACAGACATCAAAATTCTTTGTGATCCGGCAGAAAGGAAATTTTTAAAGGGTGTTCCATAGTGGGGAAAACAGCCAAAAGCGTCCGCAAATTTTTACAGTACGAGTTTACACAAAAAGTTCCTTTGATTTCATACAATTCTATTCAATTACAGCTTAGGCCTTTGGGCACAGAACAAATTATGTTATTTGTTCTCAACAAAAAGTTTCTCTTGCAGTTGTGATCAGTGACTTTCCGAGGTTTTATTTGAACAAGAAACATTAATAACATTGTTTTGCTCACATGGAAAATTAAAAAGGGTCTACTGTTAACTTAGGCTACTGAAAGTACGAACTTTCCCTTCACTGCTGGGACCACAAGTAGTGTGGAAATTTAGTAAATATAACAAGTACCTCTCTCTTTACTTTATTGTTTGCCAAATTCGCCAACGACGACGATTTTTATTGCATTATTTGCATTATAAACATCTTCGCTGTTGGCCTAATCAAGACAAAGTTGGCGAATTTGGCAAACAATAAAGTAAAGTGAGAGGTACTTGTTATTTTTACTAATTTTTCCCCATTACCTGTGCTGGCACAAGCAAAAGGGCCTACTGGGACAAATGCCCCACTAGTCAGTGCGTTAAAAATATCCAGCAGAACGTAGCTTAATGATGACGTACCTGAGCTCCTTTGGGACTCCCGGGCAGATTGATAATGAGAGTCTTATTCCGGATGCCACAAACTGGCCTATGAAAGTAAAACAAAAATGAGCCTGCTGTCCAAAACAACCAGCAAAATAATGGCAATCGTATTTGTGGGTTTTGGCAGTGGCAGCTAAGATCCTTGAAAAGTAACGCCCGGTGTATGTCCTTTCAAAATTTGCGACTTGAACTCAGGAGAGCTGATCTCAAACTTGCCTTCACGTAAAAAAGGAACACTGAACATCGTCTAGGCTTAGACCAAAGATGAATTGAAGATGTTGAACTAGCTATGCTTTTAGTATCGCCCACAACTACCCGAGAAGAAACTTCTCGAAACAAATTGGCATGGTCTAGAATTACTAATATTTCAGCAATTGCAAAGAAATACATTGCTTACTTTCTTAGCAAACACATTTGCTAGGCAAAATGTCGAGCTATTTTACCATAATTTACGTCTTCTTGAAACTTTTCTTGCAATCTTTCCTTTCATGAATCTAATCATTTTGTTTAGGTAGGACCACGAAACACTGTAAGAACGGTTTGTCGAAAGTTGGGCCAAAATAAACCAAGATACAAAGAATTTTCGAATGATCTGATCTTCCCATGGGTGAAAGGAAACATACTGTTTATTCTTTGTTTATTCTTATGTTTATTCTTCTATTACGTATATCATACCTGTGTCTTTCCTTTCCGTCTTTCCTTGCTTTGGAGCCCTACCTCAACTACTAGGACAGCCTCTCTTTTACACTGAATCTGCAAACTTGAATCAACGTGGCCATTGCAAACTTGAATCAACGAATTACGCTGAGGTAGGAGTGCAAAGAAAGCGAGAAAGAACGTACAGAAACAACGATAAAGACACAGGTATGATTTGCGCACACATTTATTAAAAATAAACATTTTGCTTCCTTACACCCATGATTTTTCTTCAATATCATAATCATTACCTTGACAGCATGGCAAGTTTTGTAAAATTCAATGACCCTGCAATCATTGCATGCACAAGACCTGGAGCCTCTTTTGATATGACTTCCCTAGTTGCCTGAAAACAAATGAGAGGCGAAAGTTAGAAGTAGCTGCATGAACTGGAATTGATCCAGTATATTTCATTATACAATGCTTATGAAAAAGAGAAAGTGCTGTGTACTGAGTGCAGAAAAATTTTGTAGTGGTTTGAGATATTCAGAAAAGAATTATTTAACTACCCAGTGATGCTTGTTAAATGACTTTTATGTACTGTGAATACCGTCAAGCGACAAGTCATTAATTCTTGCTGAGAGGGGGTGGAAGGCATTTACGAATATTTGATAGAATTTTTGTAGCCATTCTCTGGTTTTCTTGGAAATTTTGGTGCCCCCCCCAAACTGCACAAAATATTTTCATTTCCGCTCTCAGTATTTGTGTATATGGTAACTGTGTAACTGCACAGTTAAGATTTCAATGGGATGAAGACTTACATCGTTACAGCAGTATATGAAAGAAAAATACCATTTCAAAGTGATGAGAATTACTTTTAAGATGATTAAGATTTACCTGTAGACTGACGAGCTTTAAGAAAGTGACAGAATTTATCTCATATTAATCAACAACAAAGGTGACAGAATTAATTTCATACCCTGTCCCAGAAATGTGCGCTATTTTTTAACCCCATTCTTTCAATAAGCAAAATTTTGGTACCCCTCCTAGATGTCCTCCATCCCCTCCCTGGGAAGGAAAAAATGACCCATCCTAAGGTTTGCTTTGAGCAGATTGATCTCATGTGACAAACTACATTCATCTGCACCTACGTATGCCAGAGAACTTCATTTTTTGTCTGTGTTTGATTGGTTGATTTTAATTGACTAGATGCTGTTGATTAATACAGTTAATCAGTAACGATTTCTTTGAAAAAAACACATGATTATTTTAAGCATAATCATGTCTACAAACTATTGCATTTACAGTATACTGCTCCAGTTGCTGCACATCAAAAATGGACTTTGGCTTGAGTATGTGTCACATTTTAGTCTTGCCAAATCAAAATATGGTGGCAAAAATAAATGTCAATTAAAGGTAACTCTAATGTGATGAAAATGCTAGTAGATGTTTCCTGCAAAGTATACTTGACAATTACAGTAAATGAGTAAGAATCAAAGTTGTCCTTGCAGCATGAAGACTCTACTGTAGGTATGCTTCACCTCTGGAGCTGATAAATACTTAACATTCCTTCATATATTCATTCTCTTTTCACATTTTAAAAGTAAACTGACAGCACACACCTCAGGTGTCACATCTCTGGTTGCAAATCCAGTTCCACCAGTTGTGAAGATAAGGTAGCAATATTCTTCATCAGCCCATTGTGTCAGCACCCCCTGCATATTTAAAACATTTCTTCAGAAAAAAATTTTTAATTATTACTGTACAGCAATCAGCAGAAAGCAACAGAGCAAAGTAAATAATCAGATTAAAACCATACACACATGGGGGTAGCAGAGGCAGATGCCTCCCCCTAAAACTTCTCAAAATACAATATGAAAGTAACAATCACACAAGTTTTGTCACTTTTGAGGAAAGATTTTTTCCTTTGCCCCCTGAAAACTTTGAGTTGTGTACTCCAATCAAACAGATATTAAGTTATCAATTGTAAACTAAAAATGCCATCACAGGCCACATACTTGATCTTGAAATTTCACATTCATTATGCAGATACAATCAGGAAAGTGGCAAAACATAGAATTTTGGCTCTCTTCATTAGCTTTAAATTTGCAGTTTTAAGGAACCATGTCCTTGCAGCTTTGCTTTCAAAAGGCAGCAGTATAGACAAAAGACAGTGGGGTGAGTGGCCAAGTGGCTTATACAGTCGTCGTCAGGTGACTGAAGTTAAGCTTGGTTGAGTGAGGTCAGATTTTGGATGGGTGACCTCTGAGGCCTGACCTTGCAACTCACCTCGCCATCCTTCGGAAGGGACATTAAACTAGGGGTCCCATGCCTGGATGTGGCATGCACAATGGGCCTAAATTAGCTTTTAGTAGCTAGAAATCCTGACAAGCCCACTCAAAACAAATTGAAAACAAAAAACAAACAAAACAGAAATACTCTCATGGGAATCAGAGTATAAATCCATAAATAGACTGCTCAGATGAACAAACAAATATTTGACTGGATAAACATCATTTGACACTATCATAACAACCTTTATAGTGTCCTTTTCATCAGGAACTACCTCTTGCAACATTTTAGATTTCTGGTCTCTAGAATGAAAAATGAGAAAGTTGAATAGACAGCACTTTCATTCATGCAAAAAGATGGATAGCACTTCAATTCTAAAGCATTACCAACAAATGACGAAAAGTATCTGTCAAAAAGTGGCACATGCTTTACATATACACATTTCAAGTAAACTGATGTCCCATAGAAAAAGTTCAGCTTGCAACAAGCTTGAAAGGAGCATGATGTTAGCATTGAAATGATGCTAAGCACGGACAAAATTGATATGTGTCTGACCCCTTACATATCAAGATTGACCTTATGAGTATACAGTGAAAATTACAAACATATACAGAGCAGTATACCTGATCAGTTCCTTTTTCACCAATGAAACAAGATTTGGGCCACTTTTATCTTCATTTTCACCACTGAAGCAGCTGTCACTGACTTGAAAAAAGTTGTATAGATACAGTCCAGTCTGCAGAGTAGGGCACATTTTGACAAGATCTCCGCTGTGCAAGGAGAAATTTGTCTATTTTGAATAGTCAATTGATTATCTCAGGTGCAAGTAAGTGCCATACTTTGCAAACCTGGATACAGGGCCGGGTCAAAAACTCGGAAATCTCAGAGATGTAGGAGATCTCGGAGAATTATCTCCGAGTTTTTCATCTCCGAGTTTTCGTGTTGGCCCTACATGCACAATTCGAAAACTCGGAGATATTTGGAAATCTCTTCGAAACTTCTCTAAATTGTCTGTTTCACACTTACAAAGCATTTATTTCACTAACAGGATGGCGATGTAAAATGCTCAGAGAGAGAGAAATCCTAATAAAGGAGGTTAGGCGGTTCTACGACTCAAAGCAGATTTCATTTTGGAACAAAACTGAATCTTACCCTTATGAAGACCTAGAATTGGGTAAAACCATAAAACTAATCATTTCATGGTCGATATAAAATACGCACTGGTCAGCACGCCAACGGTCAGCATCGTTTCTTTCTCTTCACCTTGATTTTCGTCAGCCATTTTTGTTTTGGAACATGGGACCTCGTTTTCGATCTTTCAAAGTGTTGCTGTCGTTGCTGTGCAGCAGGGGATCATTGTCAATAACTAACATTTTTATTGCCCAAGACCAGTCTTATTAACATTGAGAACAGAAATACTATCACAGCTTTTACTATCAATATTAAAACACTGCTTACATTAATTCACAAAAAGCCATATGAAAGCCTCTAAGTTCATCAGTATGGTACCCGGCAAGCCTCTAAGAATGATATTTTCTTAACTCGAAAAAATACTTTGCAATATGGTATCAGGTCTGTGCGTTTCTCTGGTGCTAAATCTTGGAACAGCATTCCAGTTGACATAAAAAGATCATCATCTGCTTTCAGTTTTCGTCAAAATCTTCGAGCCTTTTTATTTATGAAATACAATCAAAGTTGATCCTAAAGTGATAAATATCGTTCTGTCACTCAGTCAATGAATAAATAAGATTCAGAACCATCTTAAAGAAGGGGGTGCTCTCTCCTCGATTAGTTTATCTATTGAGAGAGCTCCTCCTAAAGAAATCCCCCTGCATGCAACATCTTATGTAAATTGTTATTTTTTGTGTGTTATTATTAGTATGTTTATGTTATTCGTAGTCATTGTATGTAATTAGTGTTTTTATTAAGATATTGTATGTAGAGGAATTTTAAAATATGAACTGAACTGAACTGAACTGAATTGAAAATAATCAATTTTACAAAGAATAAGTTGAGCTACAAATCACCATTGAATATTTACAACGAAGATCTAAATTCCTAAATTCTCTCGATTGCGTCTTGTCTATTCATTCATCCATAATTATTCATTTATAAAAATAGTCTCATCTTATTACATCAACAATATCGTCAAATTGAAAATAACAATGATTTTAGTGATACAATCACACACTGGTCACAAATGTATCAAAACTAATATTAACAAACATCGCGCTATCCCCGCGCTATATCTTTGAGATATCTTCATACTGATCTGATATGAACCCTGGCAATAGTCTTATTACTTAGACGATATTGTTCGTGACCACGTGACCTTTCACCGGAGCACTTAAGCGGGAGTATCAAATTCCCGGGAGGGGGGTACTCCCATACTTTACTTGACGGGATGTGCCGCTCTACAGGATGTCCTTTTACGGTAAAAATTATGCGACAGGGTGTCCTTTTCTGATAAAAATTATGCAACATGGTACTACAATTGATACGAAAATTATACGATAGGGTATCAAGTGGAAGGATGCCTTTTAGAATTCTCTTGAAATAATGTATTTTGGCAAAATTTTTATGCGACAGGCAGGGTATACCTTTGGGCCATTTTCTATACGTCAAGGTACAGGGTGTGGAGAGATTTGCCGCACACCCCCGTCACTTCCCTAATCAAGTACCCCCCCCCCCCCCAGGGCTAAAATGTAAGAAGGTTGAAATAATTTCAGGGCTTTTATCTTCATTAGAAATTTTTTGATAACTGTGAATTCATATGTTTAGAAAGGAGCCCACAATGTCGTGCAAAAGAGAGCAGCCCGTCAGCTTTGCAAGCAGCTCCCCACCCAAAGAGGATGTCATATGCACGAGAAAATAAGCGGGGTTATCATATAAGCGCTATTAGCGTCAGTTCACGGCAAAGTCTATTCATTGGAGGCAATCACCGGTAAAGACATGGGCGATAGGACAACAAGTGTGCAGTTGTGTGAAATCTATTTCAGAAGCGAACCACTTTAACCTATTGTTGTTTAGTGTTTTGAACTTATCTATTTCTCATGGTACAAATGGGTAATCTATCAATAAGGGATATTGAAGTGACAACAGAATGACATCTTGAGATACTGACATTTCCAGGGCTCGATGTGAGAAAGATAAATACTCTCTTCAACAATTCCAAATGCGCTTCTGTTACATATGACTGTTATTCCCTTTGCAGCATTTCGAAATCATGTACTTTTATCAAATAGCATCGTCCTTTCACCGCTCTACGGTTGACCTTGTCAAAGAGTCCTTGGCTCTCGTTCCTTTGACCACAGACAGCGGATGCAGCAATTTGCACTGGTATCCTTCGACTGTAGGGAAGGTACAAAGTGCAACTGCTGTTGATCTCTTCAATTTAAGTGTTCATAAATGCAATGGCTTAAGCAGGGCCTAAGGAGGGGGTGCTGATCTGATTATCTGTGAAATTAAACATGATACCAAACAGAATATTTCCTAAGATTATACCCTGCTCAAATAGTCCTTGGTTTAGCAGGGTTGTCAGATAATCGAACTTTTTGCAACTCACATAAAATGCAACTAATTTCTGGTCTTCTATCCGGATTTATGTGCCAACTGTTTTCAAGAAGCTGAATCACTTTCTCAGGGCAGCCTTCTGGTATCTCTGGTGGAATTCCATTCTCAATTTCATTCATTATCTGAAAGAAAAAATATATGATAAAAAACACCAAATTTTATAGAGACAGGTTGACATGTATCAATTCTTTATAAGGAACTAAGAAACTGAATCATCAAATTGTGATTACTAAAAGATTTTCACAGTATCAGAAAAGCTTCCCTAAATTCGAGTCATTTTCATCGGGATCTCCTGTGCTTTCGTGAACATTTTGTTGCTAAAATGAGCAAAAAACTTGATCAATGACTGAGCTAATATAAAACAAGGGGTATCTTATTGTTACTGACATAAAAATAAAGCGAGTGCGAACGAAGACGAAAACGTGAATCCTAATGTTACATTACATTGCATGGCATATATGTACGGTGGCCCACAAGTGCACACCGAATTCAAATTCACGACACAAAATTCCGATTGCTCACAACAAATTCAAATTCACCACACTAAATTCAAGTGTAAACACTAGTATGGTGAATTTGAATTCGGTGTGAGCAATTTGAATTTGGTGTCGTGAATTTGAATTCGGTGTGCACTTGTGGGCCACCGTATATATGACTCATCATACATTAGCTAAATTTTCGCGTTTCGAGGCAAACAAGTAACTCAGATTTGGAATTTACGGCTGCGTTCACACGATACCGGATTCACTGACCAAATCCGATACGAAAACTTTTGTTCTGTTGTTAAAGGGTTTGTGCAATGCTATAAGCCTGCATTTGCACAGAGCAGAAAAATCTAAAAATAACCCAATGAAATTGATGGTCCACACGTGTTGTCAATAATCGATAGCTAAAGAAATTATGCTGTGTTTGCGAATTTTCTTTGTTCTATTTATAGAGAAGCCTATTTACCATTGCACAATCCCTTCAATGCAGATTCCCCATGCGGATGCACTTCGCTCCGCACTACGTAGCCTAAACAATTGTTCTTTCGCTATGCACTGACATTACTGTTTTTACTATTTTTTGATGTTAGTTATGATGACAAAAAGTCTCAGGCAACAAAAGCCTCCGGAAGACTTTGTTATAAAATACCCTGATCTTCCATCGAGCTTCTGGAGCGAAATGTGTATCGAATTCATGCGTTCACAGGAGCACAAAAGTGATCCGATATGTTTTCGAAACCCCCTTCAGAGCGGAGTGTTTCGATCCTCAAAATCGACATGTCGCTTATCAGACTTGGTCGTCGAAGTGTGAACAGAACACCCATCTGGTCTGAACAAAATGAATCCAGCATCGTTTGCACGCAGCCTAAATCCAGCCTAACATCGAAAATTATAGAGCAAAGTAACTTACCTGATAGTCCCATTCAAGGTAATGATAAGGACGCTTGTTTGTTATCATCTCCCACATCGTTACTGCGAAGGAGTAGACATCACTCTTCGTTGTATATTTTATTTCAGTTTGCAAGCCTCTTCTGGGTATGACCTCGGGTGCAGACCAGCGAAGTGTCCCTGCCCACAATGTATCATGACTCCCTGATGAAAAAACATGATCTGTGATTGTGAGGAAATGGAGGTAAAGTTCAATTGGAGCTTGCATGGGAAGATGTCATTGGCTGATTTGTACAGAAAAGCTTATCTAAGCGTCCGGGGGGGGGGGGGTAACTGGAGTTTCCAAGATAAGGGGCTGTGCCACTCAAATCGTAAAAGTACCACCCATAAATCTGAAGAAATCTCTCAAAAGTATACCCATAAATCCGGAGAAATTTCTCAAAAGTATACCATAAATCCGGAGAAATTTCTCAAAAGTATACCCATAAATCTGGAGAATTTTCTGAAAATCAGACCCATGAAACCGGAAATGCCAAAAAAGCTGACTAATAAATGAATTCTTACAGAAAACTATACCCATAAATCCGGAAATGCACAAAATTGTTGAAAACCATTCCCATAAATCCGGACTCTATCATGAAAAAAGTACCCTAAAAAATGGCACAACCCCGTACAATGGACAAGTTTAGTTACCCCCTCCCCCGGCTAAGCGTAATATCTCTTAATGCTGACTTCTTCGGAAAAGGGGAGGGTATTGGCTCATTTTAGCAGAATTTGAAGGGGACTTATCAAAGTGCAATATTTTCTATGCTGTTCTCTGACTGAAGTGACAGAACACGGCCTATCTTAAACAGTCAGCCAGTATTGCATAATGACTAGCATGGGTGAACTTCATAAAACAAGGGAATGGGTCTGTTTCATACGAAAAGATAGGGCAGCCTCATAAAAAGATTTCAAGGTTTCTGCACAGCTAGCTATAATGCTCTGCCTTTTCCATCCGTTTATTAAGATGTGATTGAATTCAGGCTAGATTTCAGGTGTACTGGCTAGATTTCAGGAAAGCAATCGCTTTGCCACCCCAGAAACCGAAATCTTTTGTTTACAAAATTCGCCCTTGATGACCACCCAGTGAAGTAAAAAAGGGTGGGTTCGCCAGTTGGATCATACCAAGCTAATAAAGAATATAAATAAAATAAAAAGATATTGACATATCCTCTGTATAAACATTTAGCTGAAAGGCTTGGCCATGCTTCGAGATGCCGCGTGGTACCCTTTAGCCATGCCCACCTTAAAGAAGCAGATTCAAAGAAACTTCTCAATGATGCATTCCTCGTTTGGATAGAAATTATCGCCATCTTTGTCCAATCATTGATCAGTGAAACTTAGCATTGAGAAGGTATGTGTAAAGTATGTGAAGTTAAAGATCAATAAATATGCGTATGAAGTCAAAAAGACCCAATATTTTATCGTTTCGTTCCCATGTTTAGTCAAAAGGGAGTACTTTTTTGAGAAGTATAACTCACGGGACACTCAATATGGTATGTCAAGCAATCCACTTCAATCGCATTGGTGAATACGGTCAACAAACTTTACGTCATCAATATTTTTGGTTGACAAAATTTCAACCACCCAAACCTTTAACCTAGCACAAAAGACCAAACTGATAATAAAATGCTTACTGTTAGCATGGTCTTGAAGAATATCAGGAGTATTTATCCGTCTCTCATTCTCTCTGGTGATCTGTCGTGAAATCAATGGCCTTAGTAATTTCAGAGCACCAAAATCAGCGATCTACAACGTGAAAGACAAATGATGATATCCCCTGCACAGGCGGACTAAGGCCCCGTCCACACGTATCCGGATATTTTTGAAAACGCATCTTTTTTATCCTTTTTGGGTTAGCGTCCGCACGGAGACGGCGTTTTCGGTCACCAAAAACGAAGCTTTTCGAAAACGCTCTCCAGGGTGGATCTTTTTGAAAACGCCGTTTTCATGTTGTCGTGTGGACGGGTGAAAACGGCGCTTTTCGAAAACCCTGACGTCACAGCATCGATTTACGACGTACCAGAGCATGCGCACGGATCTTTGGGGATCACGCAAGGGCATCTTGATTGTTTGCATTCTTTTGTCAAAGTTCGAACAGAAGAGTTTTGAATGCAGCAGCGACTTCGTGCGGACGGGGATATTTTCGAAAACGCTCCTCGTGTGGACGCGGATATTTTTTATACGGATAAAAAAACATGCGTTTTCATAAATGTCTGCATACGTGTGGACGTGGCCTAAATGGCGAATCGGCAGCTCTAATAACTTTACGTTAAATGCTATTCATGAAAATGGTAAGAGACAGCAAAATCAAATTGAATTTAGTTCAATCCACCTTTTCAAGGTAAGGGGTGCGAAAGCGGAAGTCTTTTGTTGTTAGAGATTTTGCATTTTTGAGTTTAAAATCTTGTTCTGCGTACAAACTTTAGCATGGCAGCAGATTTTCACTTTCATATCTGTCTTCGTTTGGAAGTTATGGCGATTTAAAGAATTTGAATTCATAAGAGCTTTGACCGTGAAATCAGATGTTTGGACAAATTTTTGTCCAAACTTTGATTTCACGGTCAAAGCCCTTATGAGTTCAAATTATTCATAATGCCATAATTTCGAAACAAAGACAGATATGAAAGTGAAAATTTGCCTCTATACTAACCTTTTTATGCAGAACAAAAATTTGGACTCACAGATACAATATCTCTAACAACAAAAGACTTCCGCTTTCGCGCCTCTAACCTTGAAAAGGTGGATTGTATTCGTATAATACATCCTGATGCACAGATGGCAACTGCATAACAAGGTACTAGATAGGATCCAGTAGAAGCACGGGTTATCGGCCATGAACATAAAGAGGCAACATTGAAAAAATGAATTGAATTAAATACTGTAAATGCAGTCCTTTGAAAATCTAAAAAGAAAAGGCTAGATACAAACAGAATGTAGGAATCGTCACAATACCATTGGCACAATTCCTGGATATGTGTCTAAGTGGTGAGCCAATCACAATTTTGTGCATATGCTGCACTACAAGCGTATCTACTGTAGCTAATTTAGCTAGATCTAATTGGTTCATGAGAAAAATTTAAAGAAAATAACAGATGATACCTTGACGAAATCTCTTTCATCCACAAGCAAATTGTCAGACTTCAAGTCCCGATGAATAACTTGGGGTTTATTGCTATGTAAAAATGCCATTCCTTTCGCAGCATCAGAAGCCTAAAAATAATTTGAAATTATCAAAAATGCTCTTTTGAACGGTTGACTGGTGCTGTCAATTTGTATTAATTACAAATTTCGCATGGTACAATAAATAGGGAATTGTCAACAGTCATACAAGTCTATACAGATTGAAATTCGTTTTGCACGAGCAAGACGGGGTGACAGGGTAGTAGTCCTATGGTAACAGAGAGTGGTACCTGGTACAGCATTCTCCAAGGATGGAGCCTGGTACTATAAATAGGTGTACCTACCAGTACCCAGCACATATGGGTCGGTACCAAAGAAAATTTTGCCGATGGATGCTTCTGGAATAGATCTTTTAGCTATTCTGTAAAGAATCAGAATAAAACGGTATTTTGCTACATTTATTGAATTTTCGAATCTACACAATGCTGGTAGAGCCTCTAATGCCACTCAATCGAACGCCGCGTATAAAACTATATGAAAATAATGCTCGATCCAGTCTCTTTTGTAGATTAGCTAAAACGTCTATTCCTAGAAAAAATTTGAGCTTTTAGCAGCACAATGACAGTGGCAGTGATAGTAACATTGATTTGATAGTGAGTTGCTTAGGTGTGATTTAGCCTTGCTCATTGGTATCACGAAGAACTGAAATAGAGCTCTTTTAGAATTTCCCAAATTGACGATAGGCGCTACAGTATTCATTATTAGTTATTATGTTTGGTACCGTTACCAAAGACCTCCCTGTCAACCCCCTCAAGCTCCGGCGGAGGTACTTCACAATCCGATCATACGGGGATGTCCACCAGTTTTGGGTGGCTTTTAGCACGATACTTCTGGGAATGGGGTGTAACTTTTAAGGAAGAATTTTGGGATTGAGGTCTCATTTTTGCTAGAAATTTTAGGAATGCCTACGTTCGGAATGATCAACAATTTTCCTGTAGTTTTTAGTGCTAACACTAGTCAGAAGCCACATCCATTCTGGGATTGGGTTTCAAAATCCCATCAAAATTCTTGGATTAGGTCATGACAGAATGTTTTAGAGCGCTCGTCCCCGTATGACCCAATCAGGAAGCACCGGACCCATGAAGTGCTCCCGCCCCCTCCGGACCTCGAGCAAGTGTTGATTCGTAAAGCCAAGGACTTATGTCTAAGTTCAACTGGGTACAAGGGATTGATAAATTTCTTGTCCACAACATACGATCATAGCTTACCCATTTGATCCTCTTTTCCCAAGATAATTGTTTCCTTTGTTTGTGTATGATATCCGCAACTGATCCGCCTTTCATATATTCTGTGATGATGCAAATGTTTGGTCTGATCGTGCAAATACCATAGAACTGGACAATATGACGATTTGCAAGATTGCTAAAGAAGAGAAGTGATTCGTAGTGACTACAAAATGATGCGGAACAATCATTCCATGTAAAATGCATCAGAAGTGAAGAAATCGTACTACTTTAGCTTGGTTTAACTATAGTTTGTAGATTGTTGTTTTGCAAAATGGCTGAAATCTTGCATGTGCCAGTATTTCATTGACCAGATTTTTGAAATCAACAAAAATTCGTAAACTGCCCAATTGCACGAGGGTGTGCACTCCAACAGATAATTTTTTCAGCCGGCTTTAGAATTTTTCCCTCGAAATGATAGCCAACTTTTCAAAGATCGGCGAAAAGTATCCTCAAAACGTAAAAAATTCATTCATAAGAAAGCAATGAAAAAATACTTTTGACAACCGGCTTTAGAAAAATTGCCTTATTTTGATACCCGGCATTAGAAACAAGCTGCGCAAACGATAGCCTCGAAGGGGTGCTCATCCTGTCTGCAAAATATACTAAGTACCCCCATCCGGGGTAAATTGTCATTGACTTGTAGCAGTTACAGTAAAACTGGCATGTGAGAAACTCCCTTAAAAGAGCCCCAGGATCACTTTTTTAATTCTATGTAGCAAAACGTAAGAATCATTAGAACAATACCAAGCAAAAATACGTAGAAGATTTATTCTTCGTATAAGGTGATCTTTTAGGAAAAATGATTTTCTTCCTTGCGGGTTTTTGCAATGTGACCCGTGTTAAAATTCATCTAAACATGACATACACCAGTAGATATAAATAAAGAGCTAGTATACAAAGCAACATTGTGTGGGCAACATTTAATTGATATACAAAAATCTTGTTTGTCAAAACCCTTAATTTCAATTCTAACATTTCAGGTGATTCTATGAGATCGTTTTATTCCAGAATGCTTCAGAACAGGCCTAAAACGCAAGATCAAATTTGAAGACTCTTACCATAACCACGTCGATTCCTTAATGAAAGACTCCATATCCTCATCAATCACGTGTTCTTTTATTCTTTTAACTGCAACATCAGAGCCACGCCATGTTCCTTTTGACACAATACCATATGCACCTTCTCCAATTCTGAAATAATGAAAAGAAATATTTCTAATTTGACGTACTTTAGGGGAAGGAACTTTCGCAAGTTGGAAAAATGCTTGGCGAATAGCCCAAAATGTGAAATTGCGTAGAAAGAAGCTTTCGCGAACTACTTTTTCGAATCAAAGTTTAAAATTTAAATGATGTACATGATTAAATAAACCTTCGCGAATTACGTTTCGTATCAAAGTTTGAAATATCTCAAATGCTTGTTGACTGATCATTAGCTTATGCCTATGCAGTAACCTTATGCTTGACAGTTAGGTTATCGAAAATATTTATTTTCAAATCTCATTTGGTTTGCTCTGAAGTAAATGCGAAATAAAAGAAACGATTGCCCATGCTAATTTTACAACAAATGCTGTATAGAGACGTCTGGTTTCATGTTTTTAGCACACTTGTGCTTCAAAAGCTTGTAGCTCCGTGAATATTCAGCGGACTTTCTTTAAGTTTCTGATGTCTAAAGCTAATTCAAGATGTCAGGAACTGGATTAATTTACCACGGGACCAGTTCATTATTTCGTTATTTTGCAATATTCAATCAAACGCCGAGTAATTTTCTTTGGAACACTCTATACTATGCGCATACTAACCGGTTTTGTGTTGTACAGGAAAATGTAAAGCCCGAGGTCTTAAATGTACAGACCGATCTTGCGAGGCTGAGCATTAAGACCGAGAGCTTACATTTTCCTTTACAGCACAAAACCGGTTAGTATAAGTTTTAATTTCTGATAGCTTCTAATTTGACTCGCATCATTCAGTCAAACACATTTTGTTACTGTCATGTCGTTTAAACGCGTCCTTCTATCTTAATATACAAGGCTACGAGAAACACGCGAGAAATGTGCGATTAAACAATACGACATGCGGGATTACGTATTGCCTCGTTTTTGAAGCTACAGTCAGGTAATAATATACTGTACTTACTTTCGAATATTAGTTATTTCTTCAAAAGGAATCGTTCTCTTTCGTAATTGAGAATTAGGTATGAATGTACCATATGGATCTTGGTTTGGCTGTTTTGGGAGAATGGGCTGTCTTTCTTGCAAACGATTCTGGCATTTTTTTATTACAACGATCAGGAATATCATTACACAGAATCCTGCTCCAAGACATATCTCTAGTATAAGATCCTCCTTTTCCGGTGGTGAGGTAGTCGTTGGCTTGGTTGTTGGTTGCACTGTAGAGAAAAGTTGCCGTTTGAACAAAGAAATGTAAAACTAGGCAGGGAACACTTGGCTATCAGGTTATAGTGGTTTGAATCAAGAGGATTTCTGTTCTGAACCCTGGGGGGATTTAGTATAGTTTACTGACGGGGCGGGTTGTGTACTCTTTTCCGGGTATCATTTTCGCCAATCTTTTCTACAACCGGGTATCGAAAGAAGGCAATTTTTCTAGAGCCGGTTGTCAAAAAGAGCAAGTTATCATTTCATTGTTCTCCAGTATGGTTCTGCGTTTTGGAGCATGAGTGATTCTGACACGTGAAGAATGTTTCAGAATTGTCAGTTCTACTTCTCAAATAGAATAAAATGCTTGCTTTGCAGTTCTTGTTGGCACTTCCTTTTATTTCCTTAATTTTGTTTCATCTTCGTGAAGCTGCGAGTGATATCATCCGCCATACTTTTCATGACTGACGGGGCAACCGTGGGCAAAAACTTTAAATTAGAAATGAAATGAAATATTGAAACGATCATTTTGGAATATTTACTGTTGAGTCCTGCCTGCCAAACATTCAAATTTCCATTGGTCTCATGATCACTCGCAGCTTCATGAGACCCAAACAAAACCAAGGAAATATAAATACAAACAAAAGCAGGGACCGAAGACAATGGGGGGGGCTGGGGCAGAGTCCTCCCCCCTTCAGGAGATAATTTGCAGGAAAATTTTTGCTTTCTTGTCGGATTTTTTGTGATTTGAATGTCTACATTTGGAAGATTTTCAGAAGAAATAATGCATAAATCTGTTAGCGTTAAAAAATAAATTATGGCACAAATGATTGAAATTACGGCATGTTCTTGATTGATACCCATTAATTGTGTTTATCACAAGGTTGGAAGGCAAAGTATGGCTAAATTTTAGTTACAGAAGAGTTAGATTGTTCGTCGTTGTTGATGGTTTTATCGTCGGGAAATTTTGGTTTTTCGCCCTCCCCCCCATGCAGTCATGGCTGCTATCGGTCCTGCATTAATTCTATTTGAGAAATAGCATCGGACAGTTCTGAAACATTCTTCATGTTTCAGAATCACTGTATGGAGTTAACATTTCGCTGCTTCTTATAAAGCCGGCTATCACTTGGAGGGCAAAACTCTAGAGCCGGGTTAAAAACAGTGGCGGCACCAGCTCTGAAAAATCCAAAAGAAGTGGACGGGATTTTGACGTAATCCTTCAATCTAGAGGTATACCCAACTTATCTTATACCATTTTCTTTGACAATTTCTGCCGACTTTTGGGATCTGAGGGGGAGACAAGTCCTCCAAGTCCCCCTCCCATGGTGCCGCCAATGGTTAAAGAAGTATTAGCAAAGGAGGATGTAACAGCAGTCAGTACACCATCTGTGTTAAAATCAACCTGCTGCATTTTCTACCATCTTTGTTTGTAATTTGCGTGTCGTTTATAAATCAAACATATAGTACTCACCGTGCCGACAAGTATTTGCACAACAACATCTGTGTGTGACCTTCACATACTGAAAAAGAAAGGCCCTATGTTAATAACTTGCTTTCTTCTGCAGGTGGTCCCAAAATAATTGTGCCACGTTTGTGTGGCAGCTGTGAAGGAGCTACAGAGTCAGTTATCTTGGTTTTTGCACAAGTTGTATCGGTCAGGCTTAAACTTAGAGTTTGAGACCTTGTCACAACTGAAATTGTGGCAGATAATAGCAAAATAAGTTGTTGCTTCCAAAACAGCACTTCTGTTGTTCTCCTGCAATGTCAAAATAAAGTAAGATTTCAAAGAAAAGGTCCCATTAAGGTCCTATTATCCTACCTTCCTATTGAAATCTTTGCTAAAATTTTTAAAGGGTTAACAGCACTGTCTATTCATAGGAGAGCACTTTAAACTTTTAAAACACTTAAAACATAGTGAAAAGTTTAACATAACGCTACAATTCTTTCTTTGAAAACTTACTTTACCCTGGGTACCCAGGGTACATGAGACATGGTCCATGTCAGAATAAGGGAAACGCTTTTAAATGGTCTGCGTCAACTAGCCCCGGGAGGGGGGGTACTATACAAATTTTGGGTATGGGGACGTGCCATCGGGAGGGGTATCAATTTCACGCTTTTGGTAAAAGGAACGGTATCAATTTTTGCAATTTTGGTATAAGGAACGGTATCAATTTTCGCAATTTTGGTATAAAGAACGGTATCGATTTTCCCCATTGTGTTATAAGGAACGGTACTGATTTTTATGATTTTGGTATAAGGAACAGTATCGATGCATTTTCGGCAAACTGGTGTGAGGTTGGATATATATTTTCGGAAAATTGGTATAAAATCGGGTATTCATTTTGGCAAAATTGGTTTAAGGAACGGGTATGTTTTTGAAGCTTTGATGGCACGTCCCCGTCCAAAATCTTGTCAAGTAACCCCCCGGGCAACTAGCATCACTTTCTGTTGTCGCCTTTTTCATGGCACATGAAAGTGGAAACAAAGACAGTCGAACAAAGACGAAGAGATGACACAACAAGTCATGCATGCAGATTGAAACAAACATTTCAAGGAGGAGATCATACGTACCTTCCATGGATTTCCTTTCCTTCGATCAACATCATAAACGGCTGTAAAGGGCCCCTTAGGTGAAGCCTTGCCACAAATCAAAGTCAAGACAAGTCCCCCATTGCTGAATAAACTAGAATGAGATTTCAAAGATGCATATCAGTCCTCTGAAATAGGCATGTTCAGATGGGGTTCAGATAAAGTTAGTTTGGGGGTGAAGGTTGATCTCCACTAGACGAATTTCTGGACGATCGTTATCGAAATTCGCAACGACACATGTGTAGTGGGAAGATTCTGATCCCCACATTGAAAGACTTCGCTATACGTCTGACGATTTTTTCGCAGAATTCTTTGACCAATCAAATCGCTGGATTTCTCAAGCCCGCTCAAATTCAATTTTGGAAAGCAGGAGCTCCTTTCCGCATTCTGGCAACGAAATAAACCATGTGGAGATCAAAACAACTTTTCGCCATGAATTTTAGAGACCATCGTCCAGAAAATCGTCTAGCGCTGATCAGGCCTTAGTCTTATGAGGGACGAGGGTTTGTTTCTAATTGGAGGTGAGGACCCAATAGAGCGTGAAAAAGGCGTGAAAAAACCAGGTATTAGAGGGTCCTAGTCCCTGGTCAGAGAGGGTTTTAGGTCACCCCTGGGGGCAAGGGTTCTTGGGGATCACATCCATTCCTTTCCTCCAATTTCCCTGCTCCCAACCTTGAATTCCTCCATCCAGGTCATTTGGTCCTGTCTTCTTAAGTGATCACTTTCTTGTGGCTCAATTTTGCACTTAGAAACCAACAATTTTCCTATTAATTTCTAAAAGGGACGGTTATAACTTCACCTGGAAACCAGTCTTTACAATAAAATTCACATTACTTACGGACTGACACCCTTGTATTTCCATTGTATGCTCCCAGTTGTGCTGTTCTTGAAGCAGCGAAGTTCATTGTCCTTTATCTGCTGAGATGTTACTATTTTGTAATGCCTTTGTGAGCCATAAAAATCAAGTTGACAGAGCTGTGAAGTTAATCAAAACTCTTTCTGAGGTAAATGGAGAAGATCAGAGCAAGTGATCAAACTCTTTGGCAGGTCAGCCATCATTTTACTCATCAATGAAATTTGAAATGCTTGATGGCGTACTCTCATTGATAAATGGTTAATGGCTTACTCTCATTAGAATAATCTCATTATAGGGACAGTCTTGCAGTCAGGAACATCAGAGAGGTGGGGCAGGGGATGACCATCCCCAGGAGGGCAGCTACTGTATGAGGGCTATGGAAGCTTGGGGACCAAACAGGAAGATGAGACAGATGGGGCAGTAAGCAGAGGTCCCCTAGACACCAAGGCCCTGGGCAATTTGCCCCCTGGCCCCTGCTCAGCCACTATGACCACACCTCCCAACTGCTCCAGGGTGGACTAAACATGTTCTTTTCCCATTTTTTCTCTCAAATATGCAGATTACCCCCTAAACTTGTGTCCCATCTGATGTCCTAGCTCTCAGCCATTTCTGGAGCATTGCAGCCACTTAAAAAAATTGGCGAGGTAAAATCACAATAGCTACTATGATATTATCATACACAGTCAGTGAGGGTGTAAATAAAAAAATGGTTCCAATCCACTTTTTCAAGATAAGAGGTGCCAAAGCGGAAGTCTTTTGTTGTTTGAGTTGTTGCATTTTTGAGGCTGAAATCTTTTTCTGCGTACAAGGTTAAGCATAGAAGCAAATTTTTACTCTCATATCTGTCTTCGTTTAGAAATTATGGCGATTTTAAAGAATTCAATGTTATAAGGGCTTTGACCGTGAAATCAGATGTTTGGACAAATTTTGTCCAATCATCTGATTTCATGGTCAAAGCCCTTATAATTTCTAATTCTTTATATCATCGTAATTTCCAAACAAAGACAGATATGAAAGTAAATATTTGTTTCTATGCTAAACTTTGTACACAGAAAAAGATTTTAGCCTCAAAAACGCGAAATCTCAAACAACAGAAGACTTACCTTTTTGCACCTCTTATCTTGAAAAGGTGGATTGCACAATTCACACCTGTACACTCTACAAATAGTCAGTGTATCCAAGGTCTTGAAAATGTTTCACACTCCTTTATAAATTAGGAGGAAGAAGAGCTTGTAGATTTGATTTTGAAAATAGATAATTACTTGCTTTACAAGCCTTGCACACATTAACACAACAAAAATTGTCAAGGATTTGTAAGAATTTCTATGAGCTTTTAAGGATTCTTCACATCATAACAAATATTCTTGAGCCAAAATCAGTATATATATTTTGTCAGAAAACAATTTTTCATGAAAGGAATGTTTCAAGAATCCTTATAAATTCATAAAGCTTCTTAGGCAAAAAACAAACATGTTAATGAATACTCCTGTACTGTAGATAATAAAGGAGCACCTTACCGATGCATTCTTGCACAGAGGCTGGAGGTACTGCTTTTTTATGAAACCATTTGACTTTTTATCAGCTATTTGTTGATGACCATGCAATGGAGGATAATTGAAGGGCCTACAGATCTTGATGAGGTAGTCATATGTTTCTCGAGTTTGGACGAAACTCAAAGCACTGTAATGATAAAAAGATCAAAGAGAAGAATTATCAACCTACAATTTCATCAAATAGAGAAATGAAACATAAGACTTCACAAATAAATAACAGCAAATAACAGATGACTTGTTCTCTCTTTGTCAATTCATGTTGAGTCTTTAGTTATTTGATCAACGTTTTTAGGTCATTTTCAGTGTTTTCAAAAACGAAAATTTTAAGAATCTTGCTTATACCTCCATGAGGATTAAAAAATGTCAATTAATACTAGTATCTAATTGACGATCTTAGCTAAAGATTAAACATTAAATCATAAATCTTCAAAATAAGCCCAGTATACGAATTATCGTGGCCTGTAAAAAATCCATAGTTTGTTTTTTGGCGGGTCCGGTAGAGTCCATACAGCAGTTAGCGCTAAAGACCAAACGATGGCTGTTTTTGAGTAGTTAGGCCCTCTTAGTTCTAAACGTGCACGTAAGTGCAGTGGCTAGAAAGATGTCTTGAAAATAATTTGGTTCATAACAAAATAATCCACACCGTCTCCTTCCCAAAAAATAATAAACCCTCGCATAATGACACAGCAATGTTTTTAATCACCCGAGAAAGAACCCCTAACCAAAACTCATCTTCACAGTTAAAGTAAAAAAAGGGATCAAATAACGTTAAAAAGTATCAAATTTCGTTACAATACATGCCTAGTAGACTAGGCCTATCCTGCAGTCAAAACGTACGCACCTCGGACCTCCATTTCCAAGGGCAGTCAGGTTATAAATGTCTCCATCAACTTTACATACACAGCTGTTGATCATCGTTCCTTCCAAAAGCTGAGAATATGTTGTCGAAGCAAAAGCATTTAATCCCAAAATACAAAATGTAAAATTGAGAGCACGAAAAGCCGGAAGTACAAAACGAATTCTGCCTGCCATGTTGCTTTGCTTCTGTTTTTCCTCTTCTCAAATTTCACTAGCCACGAAGACCTTGATATAGAGATCTCGTGCCATGCAACAGCTTTCAATAAACTTGATGATAACGTTTGTGCTTCCTTGCAGCTTTTGGGGGCTGTTTTGCTTTCATTTCATCTCAGATATTGCGGCATGGAGCACGAGCTGAATGTTCTGTAAGACTGCAAGGTCTTTCAAAACAATTCTCGGAATATGTATGACGTAATGCAGAGCTGATTGGAGACTGGGAATGAGCACGGAACATTTCAAAAGCCGGTTTTTCAAAATTTTCTCCTCTCCAGAAATGTAGTACTCAGGGACTGAACGGTCTATCAAAATCCTGTAAGAGTATGACAAAAAAAATTCATAGTTAGTTGAATAGCATGAGAAACTTAATAGGGCTACATAGGCTATTTAGCCTTTCATACCCTTAACCCCATATATTATTTTTATAATGATATCTGACAATCTAGAGGTGTGAGGATGTATTAAGCACAACAGTCTGCTTTTCTGGATTTGGAGAAAGCTCACTTTAAGCACGGTATTCTGAAAAGATTTTCAATTAGTGGGGCAAACAGCCAAAAGGGTGCAAAATTTTTACGGTATCTGTACCACAAAGACAAAATGATCGCTTGGCACTGACAAAGTTTGGTCCCACTTTCAGGGCTGTATCATAAAAAATGTGTTTGATGCTTACATAAAGCTACATAAGAGCAAACTTTTACTTGTAAATACAGCCAGATGGATGATATCCAACATAGCAGCTGCATTTTGAGGGGAAGGTTTCATTTTAGCTAGCAGCGTCAATAACAATGCTCTGTTTACATAGGAAAAGCATGAAATTTCTAGAGTAACTTACAATGATTGAAAAACATTAACAAGCACTTATTGTGAATTTCCTCAAACATTATTCTCTAGAAGAATGCAGTCAAAAACTACTGCACGTTGCAATAAACCAGTCGAATTTATAATATGAATAATGCATAATATCTAATGATCTTCTTTAAGAGTGGTTTGAACTTTCTCTAAATTTCGTTGAGAATATGCAACGAACAAAGTGAACTGATTCAATATTCAAGCTGTTGTTTTAAAATGAGGTTACCGAAATCAGTGAATAAAAGCAGGTACTATTGATGAGTTGTAAACCATTTTGATAAGAATTTAGATCTACTGAGTAGAGTTTAACATTGATTAAGAAGTTAACGTAACTTCTTACACAAAAAACAGGACATCTCCGACAAAAACAGGTGCATTTGATGTTTGCATTAGCATTTGTCTTGTTATTCGTCTCGTCCGATGATAATAAAATCTGGGTCTAAACAGAACGGTCTGAATTATGACCTAGCTATAGTCGATAGAAATCTGGTTGTACAGCTAACTGATATGCTGGGATGACATACATTGGGACAGAATGAAGTCAGCCTGTTGAAGATACAGTGCATCAATAATTATGACATATGAAGATCTTGCTCTGGTGTCGACCGACAGAACTTGGGGAAAACAAGATACATAAACTTGGAACAGTGCCATTATTGCTCAGCTGAGTTAATCATGAAAAACAAGCAAATCGTCGCTGGTATTTAGGATCACAGATTAACCTTAAAACGGAGCAAAATAATACTGCATTCACACTGACACATTTAAACCAGCTTTATCTAAACCAGGTTAAACGTCAGCCAATCAAATGCACTCGATTCGTAGGATTGTCCAGTCAGAAGGCTCCATGGTTTAGTTTAAACTGCTTTAACTTGCAAGCGTGAATGGGGTATAACTCAACGAGCTTGCACAATGCAACCAGACAAATCAAAAGAAGTGTTTACTTAGTGTCATGCATTCCACAATATCCATTTTTTACACTTGGGATCTGGATAAGCACAACTGGAGTCTCCAGAGCGAACTTTGATTCTCCACGGAAATAATATAGAAGAATTGTGCTTGTCATTTGACATATGTGATGCAAGAAACAATTGTACAGCTAAAGAAGTCATCATGCAGGCAACGAAGGTCTTGTCAGCCTTAAGAAAATAAAGACGAAAAACTATGCTTCTATAAACTTATACCTTTGATTATCGTCAATGACCAGAGAGACGACAAAAGCGAAGACTTGACAAAAGCGAAGTCTACCACACTTGAAGCTTGCTGAAAAGACCTATTTACGCGTTCAAATATGACAGTGAAAGTAAGAGCACTCTTCACAGGCTTTTGAAATGAAAGATTCTATTGGAAATGAAATGAGTTAGCAATAATGAAATGGAATAAAGTACTTAAAGCTGCAAAACTGTAAAACAATCTCATTCAATATATTTACGATTTGCACCAAAGGTAAGATGCTTGCAAAACCACTAAAGTACGAAACAGAAAAACTGATCAATTATAAAGGCATATTTATATACAGTGCTATGTACAATCATAATGAAACACGCTCTAACACTCCAAAAGGATGATATATAGGATATCTATCAATGATGATTATGCAATGCATTGCAAACATGATTCCAGAACTGTACAACAATCAAAGTAAATATATTTACAACGGCATGAAACGTAAGATGTTGGCAAGACTACTAAAGTAAAAGACAGAAACATTGATCAGTTATAAGTCTCTTCATATCCAATGCTAGTTCAGCACTTTAAATGTACACTGCATAGAATATCTATGAAAGAATATGATGCCGCACGCAAAATAACAACCCTGGCAAAAATATAATGATGCAAAACCATTACAAACAACATCAAGGATCTTTTATTCACACCTTACGTTTCAAAGTTGATCAAACGATAATCTTGGATGGACTTGAAGTCTGCATTTCAAGAGGCCCAACAGAGGTAGTACTGACATTGAGCGAATGCAGAAATATGCACCAAAGACCATTACAGTGCTTAAACAAGGTATTTAAAGCTGAAAATAATCGCGATGCCTGCCTTGGGATGTTCCGAAATATCCACATTAGCTTCAAAAATCCTGTCACCCTAGAGAAAGATCAATATTACTTGATTCACGCAACTTTGAAATGCTGTGAGTTCTTTTCTCATTCAAGCGAATATCGAACAAAGTTAAATTTCGATGGAGTTTGCTTGAGTATGTTTCCAGGTGAGTCTAAAAGCGACACAGAAGCTATATTTACTGCGTTAACATTTAGAAATATCCACGATGGAGTCAGACGAAAAATACCAATAACGATCTAGCGAACAGACCATTTCAAATGGATGTAGATGAAACGCTTATAGACAAGAATCATGGAGGTTATGCAATTTTGAATCTTAGACTGCGTCACACGATGCCAGCACATTTTGAAGACGGTGAATAATGTGACGGATACGGAAACACGAAAACGGCACATTTTGTTCCGGCAGATTTTGAAGACGGTAGATTTTGAAAATGGAACTCTAACCGGCACATGTTGGAAACGGCATCGTGTAAACACCTGACAATGATGAAAGACAGAACATTTTTAGACGCTTTTGGAACAAGACTGGTCGATTCTTAGGGTGTAGGTTCACTTCTTTGGCATCAAAGTCTTGCAACGAGTTTTTGCCGTCTAATTTCTTACCGTTTTCAAATTGTTCCGGTATCGTGTGGACGCTAGCTGAAATTTTGCAGCCGTCACGTTTTTCACCGTTTTCCCAAATTGCCGGCATTGTGTGCAATCTTATAGTCAATACCTGAATGACTTTCCAATGACCGTACCTGAGTTCATCCTCAGAGTCAAGTCCAAAAGACAACTGATTTGCTTTACTTTCTCAAGTAAAGTCAAATCAAGTTTAGTCGAGACAATCCAAGTCAAGTTAAGTTTGGTCTAGCCAAGTCAAGTCAAGTCAAGTCTAATCAAGTCAAGACAATCCAGGTCAAGTTAAATCAAGGCAAGTCAGATCCAGTAAAGTTTCGTCTAGCCCAAGTCAAGTCTAATCAAGTCGTGTAAAGTCACGTCAAGTCTTGTCTAATGTCTAACCTTGTCAAACTTAGCCAATTCATCTCCAGACCAAAAAATCCTAATCTTACGTGGCTGAGCTAAACGTTTTACGGCAACAGCCGCCTCAAAAAATCGCTTTACAATGCACAACCATGATTTCAAATTGCCGAGTTCATGTACTTATCCTAAGACGAAATACCAGCTATTTCAATGTTGTACGACAGGAAATACCCTGACGTTGATTGATACTCAACGATTTGCAAAGCCTTTAACGATCTTTTACGGTACATCGGCAATAGTTCGGGAATCATAAATAGCAGTTGTTAAGATGACCAACTCTTGAGAATCAAAATAAAGCATTTGCTGTTGCCAACATACCAGCCAGTTGTGCTACCAACAACCAGCCAATGGTGTAACTAACATATCAACGAATGGAACTGCCAACATATCTAATGGAGCTGCCAACGTACCAACAGAGTTAGCCTGTATAACGGGGTAGATTTCAACTCATTCAGCAGATTCTTTGAGTGATAGCACGTCAGTCATCCTTTAGAAAATAAATGAAGAACTTGAGTGCAATCAGTAAGAAGACGAAAAAGATGAGAAGTAAAAGGACCATGTCTGGCTGATATGTAGATTTCGAGTAACAGTGGACATACAGCAAATCTCTCTCTCTCTCTCTCTCTCTCTATCTTCTCGGCGCGAGTCGTAGAATTGTAGAAGGTTGAATGGAAGCGATCTTTTCTCTCTTTTTCTGTTCGGTGTTTATTGCGTCTCGTGCTGATAAGAGAGAGACTTGCAGCAACTCCGGCATAAAAGTGAAATTGGTACAATTCTCACCAAGAGTACAACGACTTTGATATCTTTAGCATCTATGTATCTTAGATTTTGTAGCAATCTGCTTCGTCCGGTTATACTTAGTGATCAAACCTTCAATTTTTGAGCGAGAAAGCAAACGCGAAATCATCATTGTTTTGGCCTAAAACTGTTAAACCAATCTTAACCCTTCATTCGAAATATTCATCATGAGGTTATTCAGATTTTGAAATTACATGGATATACATAGTCGTGAATACGATGAAATACGAGGAAAAAATTTTCTGCGGGAAGTCATTTCTATTGACTAGACTTCTCAAAACAGGAAATGCCTCCTAGTCAGTTCTAGGTATTCTGAATTCATTTGTTATTATGGCCTAACGAAACTACAAGCAAAAAGCTGCAAGGAAATCATCCAGTTTCCCATTGCAAATATTGTTTTTCCTTGTGGAGAAATCAGTTATTTCAACTTTTCATTTCCCAAGACATTAGTTCCGATCACAAGTGGCCAAAGAGTACTTTTAAAAGATCAAAAAAAATCATCATGGTGCAACGAGGAAGCCAAATAAAGTTTCCAATGAACTCTTAGACATAACTCTATGTAAAAACACGCCTGCATTGAAACAATCTACGTGGGACGTAAAAGTCCCATTGGTAAATAAAGGGAAGCCTAAACCTTCGAACAGTCAGCTCCCTGATCGTGACGCTAGTACGTACCCATTCATCATCCTCTGCGGCATCACCTTGATTCGTTGTCTGCTGTTTTGCTTCCCCATCTTCCCCATCCTCTTTCATAGACATGACTTTATCTGTCCATGTGCCACCTAATGGTTTCTCACTTGTGTAGCTGGTCAAATTCTTCGTTTCTGGATTCAAGAGAGTAATCGATTCTGTAGCATAAATGAAATGAAAATCAATGATTCATTCCATGTTCAAAGTTAGGCCTCATTTATACTATACCGGATAGCTATCTATCGTCGTGTCGTGCAGCAAATTTTTGTATTGGATTCACACCAAAAGCTATCCGATACAAGAGGCTTTCCGTCTTTAAACTTTGACCACGTCGGCATAGAAAATGCAGACATTTGCAACAGAAAAATTAAAAAAATTCAAAAATTCAGGATGTGTTGATTAGTTTCTTGATAGTATCTAAGAAGCCATTCAAACTCTGCTTCAGGTAATACGTGGTTGCCAGCATTTATTCCATTTATTCTGCTTAAACGTCCAATAAACAATCGTTACAAAACGTAACATAACACAACATAACATAACATAACAAAAACACAACATAACGTAACATAACAATTACATAACATAACATAACATAACATAACATAACATAACATAACATAACATAACATAACATAACATAACATAACATAACATAACATAACATAACATAACATAACATAACATAACATAACATAACATAACATAACATATGGTGTCCCCCAAGAATCTGCACTTGGCACACTGCTCTTTCTTGCTAAACAGACAAGGAAAACAACGATAAAGAGCTTACCAATATAACAATTTTCTCCTTTAGTCCGAAATCTAACCTCTGAATTATCATAGAATTCCAATCCATCAAAATCCCGTTCATTGAACCATAGAGAAATTACGTTCCTACTGCTGAAAGTTTGCTCTTTCTCTTTTGTCAATTTCTCCAGATCTTCAACTCTGACATAATTCTGTAACTCACTCATTGTTAGTACATCTTTACCCTCCTTGGTTACAGCCTCTGCGATGAAATTTAAGCAGAGTAAATTCAAAATAAATGATGAAACACAAGTATGGGGTATCCCAGGGCTCAATAAATTTCTTCCTTCCTGATAGCAAATTTATAACTTTCGTTCTTCTTACACAGTTCCTTCTTCTTTCCCTACATAACGCCCCATTCTATCCCGAGTCCTGTCTCTCCTTTCTTTCCCTTCTTCTCCCTTTTCTTTCCATTTCTTTTCCCCTTCTTTCCCTTTCCTTTCCTGGAAAATTTGAGCATTTCAACTATCTTCCTGGTAGTACCGCTACCACACTAGTTCGTTACTTCGTTTTATTAGCCTGGCGTATCCCGATGTGAATTTTTAACTCAGCAATGTGAATTTTAACGTTAGTTTTAATCAGTGGCTAATCACTCTAAAAACTTTACTCGATAGTTGACTTCGACAGAAGACACCTCATTTAGTGACATCGCTGCTTGGCAAGGTGGAACAGTAATCTTAAAAGTCAAAATTTACCTCCACGGCAAAACAAGAGCTTTATCCTTTTGGCTTAAGCAAAGTACGTTGGATTAAAGACTTGATTTCGACCCATATATTTCAAATTTTTGCAAAAAAGCTGCAACACAATCACAGTAAATGTTCTTGAAAGATTAAACACTCTTATTGGCTTTAAGGAGAAAGGGATTCTTATTTAGAGCTTTGTACTTTCTAATTTCAATTAATGTCCCTTGGTGTGATATTTTTCATCTGCAAAATCATTACAGAAAATTGAACAGTTGCAAGAACGTGCTCTAAGATTTCTCTATAATGATCACATCAGTTCGTATAATGACTTGCTCTTGAAGTCAGATAAATGCACGATGCTTGTTACTCGCCAAAGAATTCTTTGCATAGAGATATTCAAAACAGTGAAACAGTTAAACCCACCTTTTATGCAGAACATTTTAAAATTACGGTTTTCACCTTAGATATTAAGGAATCCAGATAACTTAGCCCACGTTGTGCCTAACCAAACAACATTTCGGTCCAATAGCCTGATGTCTATTGCACCATAGATTTGAAACGGCATACCTAGCGAAATAAAGTAGCAGAAAATTTGAAAAGTTTTCAGCTTTGATAAAACAATGGAATGGTCCCAACCGCAAATGTAGTGTCTGTAAATGCCTAACAAATTAATTATATAATTTGGAAAATATTTATTTTTTATTGCTTTTCTTTATTGTGCTTTTGATTTGGATTAGATAACTTGTATATACTTGGAATAATAATCTAATCCAAAAATCCAATAAGTTTTAGGAATAATCTAAAACTTGGAAAAGATGCTATCAAAATTTTTGTTCTTTCAAATTTTGTTCTTTACTGTTTATTTCTATTCTTTTCTAATAAAAGCCCTTTGTTTTGCCAACATTTGGGGTGGTAATACCCCCTCACCCCCAAGTGTCCACCAACTGTTCCAGGGTATCTACTTTACAAAGAATAATATCTGTCAAGTGACCACTTACTATATGATGACATAAGGTAACCTGTGTTGACCTTCTGTTTCAGACCAAAATCTGGCAGAATTTCTTCACCACTCCCATTAAACTTTCTCCAGCTTGCCTTTGCAACACTGATGTGAAAAATCATGTAGTGATTCTATGGATTAAAGAAAAAATAAATCAAAGAAAATGCTGCTGTTTTTCTTCAATATTGAACTTATGAAGTACTATTCACAACGGTTGTACCTTTTATTGCATTGGCACATTTGATTTGAATCCCATGCAAACAAACCTCTGATCCAATTCAGCGAGGGTTTTGTAGTACAGAGGTGTAATCCTTTAATTTTGCAGCCACTCAGGCATAAAGGGTTTGATCCCAGGTAAAGCCCTCTTCTACTTGAGGATCATGACAAGGGTTCATGGTGAAGGTCTCCCTTTTTCTGCAATCCCGGAGCTTGAAGCTAAAAACACAATTCACTTTCACAAAACTGCCAGCAAACTTATGGTCTACTGGTGCTGCAACTTTTGTTCTCCAACCGCAAAGACAAAAGAAAGATCAGATGCTAAGAGTGTTGAAATGAAAAACTTACCTTCTGATTAGCTTTGTCAATGATTAGATGCCTTGATTTACCAAGCAGTACCCCATCTCCAATGATGCCAGTATTTCTAAAAATATACAAAAATTGTCGTACAAGGAAATTGTTAGAACAAAAAAATGGGCAGAATCTGGGGGTTCATAACATGTTTAGAGTTAAAATCAGTTTAAGTTTGGAGTTCATGGGTGAAAATCCATACATTAATTCATAGGACATACCAGTGCTCTCATAATTCCTCTCACAATCGCAGATAGAGTTGGATGTTTAGTTTTTTAATGCTTGTTGCATTTTGTTACATACTGTATTTGTAAACATTCAACCCATGGTTCTCTGTAAGATCGGTGTTTACAATCAACATACATACATACATATATACACATGTACATGCATGATACCGTAATTATTACCGTAATATTTAGCTTATCCACAATACTTGTGGCTCTTAATTATTATTATTATTCTATGATTGTCTTTCTTACCCTTATCTCCCCTAACCTGTAGTAGTCCTTTTCTGAAACAACTTCTTTGGGCCAGTTTGCATTCAAGAGGGCAAGGTTCCGATATCGGCACATTCTACATGGGTTAAAGGTTATAAACTCTAACCAACCATATGAATGGATTTTTGCCACAAGATTTTCTTACAAACTTTCCTTACGTAAGAATTGGTTAGGCTGAAATTGGCAAAAATGGCTGAAAATGGGTTAGTTTTGCCCCCCCCTCCCTCAAGTTTGAGATGTATTCTACATCCCTGACACCAGCACTGTCATTGAAAAATGCAACTTGACCTTCACTGAAGATGAAAACATTGAGGATGACATTCAAAAGGATTATCTTATTGCTCAAACATACCTGGTTTTCAATGCAAAAATATCATCTTGGTTCCATGAACTCCAGTTGGTAACTTTGACAGGAATGGACTCCAGAGCTTTGTTATCATATAACATGTGAGCACGGCTCATTTTGTTGTGTGTTCTGATATGAAGAAAAGCCCAAATCAACAGGTGATTTTCTGGGGCAGACCTTGCTAAAATGCAAAATTTGCAGAATCTTCTGGGATAAGTTTGAGAGTAAAATTGGTGGTGTAAATGTAGATAAAGTTTGCTAGAATTTTTGTTCAAAGATTTCTAGCAGATTTCTCTGGCTCCAGCTGCTTGAACTACCCTCCTTGACATAAATGTTCTGACTTCTCAGGTGTACTGTTTTCCAGCATAGCATAGTCAAAATAAACCTACCCACCAGACTGTGAAGTTTTTCAATGCACAGATAATGTTGGTTCAACGTTGCACAGAAGAAATTTGATCGCAAAACATTTGTCACAAAACACTGTATTTATGCCTGGGGCTGTGCAGAGCAATAGGGTAAGATCTCCGCTGCAGCCTTGAGCCGATTGATTGTCTCTTGTCATTGCTTCATAGAGCCATCCAGACGAAGGGAAAAGCTACAAGGATTGTATTGCAATGCAAACCACTTCACTCTGAGCAGAAGCAAAATTTGCAAGCACCTCTTTTGAAAAAATGCATGGGTAATGCAGCAACTGGCCTCACAAAGAACTTTGCATCAATGGAAAACAAGCAGGAGATTTTGTGTGGCGTTCCCTGCGCAGACCAAACTTTACAGTCTGACCTGGCCATTTTACCCCTAGCCTGCGCGCACGCAGGCTATTTTACCCACAGCCTACCCCCTGCCCTTGCTTTGAGCTGTAACTCAGGGAGGAAGTGGGGCAACTTGTTCTTGTTTGCTAATATAGATTATAAACTCAGATGTCTTTCGCTAACAAAATTTGCCTGTCTTGTGTCATCCATCACATCACAGCATGCTTCCGTGTTAGGTTGAGAGAAGAAATCTCCTGGCTTGGGCAACGGAGGACCTCACATCTAAGGGTGCATTAAACTTACCCCCCCCCCCCCAAAGTCTATTTCAGGCAGATATTAAAGATGACGAAATAGACTTGGGCCAAGTAAGGGTGGAACGGAAATGCCACCAAACCAACTACTTGCATTATTGCAATTTACATATCTACCTACCTAGCCAAATACACTCAGTGCATTTCCAGATCACTGTGCAAAGAATATTTACCCACCTTTTGATAAATCTGACAAGAATGTCGTTAGGACGGCAGCTCACAGCTCGATCTCCTGACTTTCCGTGTCCACTTTTGTTGTGTCAGTTCAGTCAGTTGTTGTGTTGTGTGTTGTGTTGTTGTGTTGCTTTGTTTTTGTCCCAGAACGAGATGGAGCCTCTGGCCTCCTCTCCTCACCCAAGAGAGCTACCCTTATGTGGCGTCTGTGACCGAAGAAAGAAAAGTCTAAACCGAACAGCAAGAAACGAAATCAAGACCTATTTGGCACTAAAATTTCGGCGTGTCGTGCGTGTTGGTCGTGTCGTGTCGTCGCAGACAAATAGAATAACTATGGCCACCCTGTACGACTATTTCCCGTGAAATGGTGGGTTGAGATTTTCTCTTTCAGTTGTTGTACATATTGGAAAGTTACCGTAAAGAGCTTTTTAAAATCATTTTCTTGCATTCTAGCTATGGTTTTTGTTCCTCCAGCTTCAGGTTTGGTTATTGGAGGGTCCGTTCAAAGACAAATTCTTGCACAGCAACCCTACCTAAATACCCAAATGACGTAATGTCTATTCGCGAATTGATTTCTGAGAAATGATCTTAGCAGACCAGATGATTCCTAGATCAACCGGCATTCTGGCTTTGCATTGACAAGAAGAGAGTTTTCAACTCCCAGAGAAGGAAAACAGTTTGCAGCAATCGTAAGTTCATTTTTCTCTATGTAAATCCATCGTTATTAAGCTTATTTGAAGTTGTTATTCTTTGTAAAATTTGAAAAATTCCGCCAGTGGCACCTGCCCCACCCGTTAACCTGATGTTTAGCCTAACTCATGATTTCACTAGGGACGACACCATGAACGACAGTATGAAGAATATAGAAAATAAATGAATAAACTTTGCCCAAACATAAAAGATGATAACAAATTCAATTTTGTTCAGATAAAACATAGAGACCAATAATAAGTAAACTGATGGAATCAATAAATATTAAAACATTTTTGCCACCAAAATTGACTTATCTTTTGCTTCCAAGATCTTTGAGAGTAGATTTATGCATGGTCATATTTATGCATATTGTTAGACATAGATTTATGACGAAAGGATGTCCATGGGATGGGAGTTAATCACTGTTGACAATGTGTTGAAATACCATTTAATAGGATTACTCCATTTTCGCGCAGGAGAGGAGAATTGCTCCATTTGATGCCTACTCCATTTTCGCCTTCTCGGCGCCAAGTAGAGTTAATCTATTTTTGGAAGAAGGGCTTCTAAATTAATGCAAATTACAAAAGTTTCTTAGCTTTCTAATTCCGGTAGGGTAGTTTCTTCAGTTTAAAAGAATCAAGCCTACTACTGCTTCTTATTATCAGCTGTCTCTAATAAACGATGACGATCTGTGTATTTTGTATCCATGAAGTTTCTCCCATTGAGGCGGTGTTCATTTGACTGTCATCGCCAGTTCCGATCCATTCCCTTATACTTCACTAACATGGTACTGAAGCCATGTGAACGCTAAAGGAAGGTAATTGGCTTCGTAGCAGCAACGAAGAGCCGTGTACAAGATAATGTCACGTATAAAATCCCCTTTTATTACACTAAAATTCACGTTAAATGTCTCCCCTCTTTTCTCTCAGCCAGGAGAAAATTACAAAATGGCTGAAGATTCACAGGAAGAAAAAGCAGAATTCACTGCCAGACCGTACCAATTGGAAATATTCGAAAAAGCTCGCAAAGAGAATGTGATTGTTTGTTTGGGTACTGGGACAGGAAAGACATTCATTAGTGTGATGCTGATAAAGGATTTGGCACACCAGATCAATGGAAACCTCAAAGAAGGAGGGAAACGAACGTTCTTCCTTGTCACTACAGGTACAGGTTTTTTTTATACGAAACTTGGATCAGGCCATAGTACTAAAAGTTTCTTAATTTCACATGGAATTTTGTCCATTTTAGTGCTAAAAGTTTCTTAATTGGTTTCTTATTTTTTGAATGCAGAATTATCAATGTGGTCGGAAACAGTCGAAAACATTAAGAACTGATTTATTTTCGTCCTTTTTTTACATCTGCAGTCCCTCTTGTGTATCAACAAGGCAAAGCAATTGAAGATCACACTAACCTTACAGTTGGAAAGTACACTGGCGATATGGGGGTCGACTTCTGGAACAAGGCCGATTGGGAAAAGGAGTTTAACAAAAACGAAGTCTTGATAATGACGCATCAAATCTTACTTAATATGCTGAGCCACGGATACATCAAGGCATCGAACATCAACCTGCTTATACTAGACGAGTGTCACCATTGTGACAAAAATCATCCTTACGCTAAAATCATGGAGCGTGTTGAGGAAAGCAGTGATCAACCTCGTATTATGGGACTAACGGCTTCCATCATTAATGAGAAAGCAAAGAAAAGCGGGCAAGCACTACGGGATCTCCTCGATCAGCGAATGAGAGCATTGGAAGGAAAGCTTAGGGCAGTATGTTTCACTTGCACAGATCAAGATTCTACTTTGCCGTTCGCAGCAAAGCCCATTGAGAGAATAAAAGTCTATAGAACAGCACTGTTTGATCCAGACATTGACGACATAAACAGGGAAATTGAGCGCCTTTTTGTTCTTGACACTTCCAGTAAGTACACAGGAAGCGGAGGAAATTTGTGTGAAACCGATTAAGTACCTTCTTTTTATGAATGTATGTATGTATCGTTTGCCACAACGAAGAATATTCACAAGTTTTATACAATGTTTAATAGAATAGATACAATACAATATACAACGCAAACAATACAATACAATACAATACAATAAAATACAATACAATACAATACAATACAATACAATACAATACAATACAATACAATACAATACAATACAATATATAAGGTAAGCAACAGACAGAGCAGAAACCACGTAAAATGACGTCATCGACCAACCTGAGATAAGGAAGTGTTTGGACCAATAACCTTTTTGGAGTGATGAATCAGAAGTTTTAGGTCCTAGGAAGAAAATACCAAGTGTTGCCTGATTTTGGGATCTGTTGCAGGGAGCTAGGGGGCTCAAAGGGCTCAAAGTTACAAGTTTTCACGCAATGCGTGGGCAGTTTCAGCTCTGTCGGTTAAAAACATAAAGGAAAACACCCGTAATTACAGTGGCAGGGATAGCACTTAAGGGTCAGGCTGACTTTATTTCCATAATGGTCCCTTCAGAGGTGATGGTACGATGAAAGACGTAAGCAAAGAAACTAGAAATGATAACTCCTTGGCGTTTACCATGTACTTCTGGATCAGGCCTAGACTGATTACACGAGTCTCAGTTTTGCATCGAATTGGATGATGTTTAAGGCTTAATGTTTAAGAACAGTTTAAATTGGATGATGTTTAAGAACAGTACTGGCTTTTATATCTATTATTAAGCATACTATTTTTTGTTATACTTTTTTATACTGAATGGATGTCGTGATTAAATAAGAAATAAGAAGAAGAAGAAGAAGAAGGCTTCAAACTGAGATTCAAGAAAAGACAGCTTCAAAACGGGGACTAATTTATGCCAAGTCCACCTCGTTTAAAGCGCGACCAATCAGATCGCCACTTTCTTGATATGATCAACTCACGTGCCTTTTCTTAGCGTTTGACTGGCTGATAAGCTCAAAGTTCGACTTTTCGAAGCGAAGCGACCCTTGAAGTGACGTTCGACTTTTCCTTCGAAAGAATCCCCTTGGTTTTGAGTCCTTGTATGTAGGAGTGAAAATGAAAATATGAGTTCACAAACTTTGAATGAATACAGGAAATCACGTCGTCAGCCTAGATCAAGCCCCCTCGCATGTGTTTTATATAACCATTCCCGATGCCCAGAGTCCAGAAAAAGTCACGGCTCCACGGCTGTCAGCCGGGGGAAGGATTTGCTATATTTGAGACAGGTTTAGCAATTGTCATATTAAGAGATGTGGAAATTGATAACAATCTGGAGTTAGAAAAATCTGGCTATCTAAAGTTGCTAGAACAAGGAGAGGTTTAACTATTAAAATTGACATCCGGAGGAAGACAGCAAGGTTTGACCACCGATACAGCAAGTTCTTTTCTGATTCTCTTGTTTGTTTGTTTGTTTGTTTGTTTGTTTGTTTGTTTGTTTGTTTGTCACCTTATTTAATATCGATGATTTTATTCTAGCTTTCTACATATATACAATATATACATAGGAAACTAATCTAAATCGATAAATAGATAAATAAAAATATATGGATATAAAGGAAAGATTAAGTTTCTGTCACATGCTGACAAGCATTGCATTTGCAGTTTGGGCCATCCCACTTTTTTATCATGTGTTTAAAACTATTCAAATTTTCGGCGGATTTTATTTCATTGGGCAGTCCATTCCATATTTGAGGTCCCAAAGATCGCAGGCTATTAGAGCCAAAGGTCACTTGATTTGGTCTGTAATTCTGTAAATCATTTGGATTTCGTGATGAGTAAATGGAAGATTTTATTTTGAAAATTTCATGCATGAAAGATGGGCTTATATTTTTCAGTGTCTTAAAAACCTCTATACAAAGAACTCTCATACGGGAAACATGCATAGTGCACCTTTCTGACTTCAAAAGTAAGTCGCCATAAGAGAAACGGTGATCATTGTATAAAAATCTAAGGGCACGTTCTTGAATTTTTTCAATTTTTTTTAAAGCCTTAGCTGATGAGAAGTACCACACAAGAGGGCAATAATCAAAATTTGAATAAACAAAACTCTGGACAAGGATTTTCCTTTCTTTAAAACCAATAAAATGTTCGAGTCTTCTTAAGACATTGAGTTGAGAGGCAGCTTTTCTGCAAAGTTCAGAGATATGCTGTTCAAAATTTAGCCTGTAATCTAGCTGAATACCTAGCAATTTAACAGTTTCTTCTGATTTGATCATTTTGCCTTGGATGTTAAAATTCTCTCCACTAGTATTTGTTTGATCCTTTCTAATGAGGAGTGCATGAAATTTTTCTGGATTGGCTATCATTTGATTTTGTTTTAACAAGGTTAAAGCAGCTCCAGCTTCTTCTTCCAGTACTTCGATCAAATTTGATAGGGTCTCGGAAAAATAAACTAGAGTGTTATCGTCAGCGTAATTATGTAATGTTGCTCGGTTAATGAATAAAAACAGATCGTTTATGTAAATATTGAAAAGAATGGGACCCAAAACAGAGCCTTGAGGTACCCCTGATAAAATTGTTTGGAAAGAGCTATATGAATTATTGATTCTAACAGACTGTTTCCGCCGTTTCAAGTAAGAGAAGATAAGGACCAGGCATTTTCATCAAAACCATAGGCATGTAGTTTGGCTATAAGTAAATCGTGTGGAATGCAATCGAAAGCTTTCGATAAATCCGTAAGGATAGCTCCCACAATATTATCATTATCGAGTTTAACCTTCCATTCTTCTATCATTCTTATCAAGACATGTTGTGTGCCATATGCTTTTCTATAGGCAGCTATGAAAAGTGAAAGGGTTTCATCTAAGTATGGGACCAGTTGGTTTTTCAAAATCTTTTCATAGATTTTGGAGAATATATTTAGAATACTGACAGGTCGAAAGTTTCGCTCAACCGTACGATTGGCCTCCCCTTTATCCAAGGGACATACCGCAGCTCGTTTTCCATTGTCTGGAAACCTATAGTTTCGTATGCTGCTGTTAATGGCATCTGTTAAAGGGGCTGCAAGCTCGTCTGCAGCCAACAGCACAAGTTTTGGTGGTATTTGATCTTCCCCCGTTGATTTCCTACCGTCCAAGGACCTTAGTTGTTCCCAAACTTGACAAACTTGTACCTCATGAAAGGAAAATGAATTGAAATTGTTTTCAGGATTTTGAATGATAGCTAGAATACTTGGATGGTTTTTGTATTTTTCAAGAATCAGCCTAATGATTTGCAGATAATCATCGGTTGCAACCGTATCTACAATGTTGCAAGGTTTTACACCGCTAGACTTTTCTACTATGTTGATGTAATGATCGTTAAATATTTCGGTTAGTTGCTGGTCGTCAGTTACAATTTCATTATTTTTAACTAAGGAAATATCACTACTAGCTAAGCCTCCTTTGTTGGAGAGAAAAGGTTTGACAAGGTTCCAGTTTTTTCTGTTGCTTGCTTGAAATGCTGTTTATTTGCCTTTTTTCTCAATGAAACACATTTATTTCTTTCTCGTTTCCATTTTAATGCATTTTCTTTCGTAGGATTTTTCTTGTATCTCTTTTGTAGCCTCGTTCTGGTATAAATTCCCTTCTTTAGTTCCCTGGTCATGAAAGGAGCACTGTTTCCTCGTAGCACTTTTGTTTTTAGGGGGGCATGTTTGTCAACCAATTTTCGAAAAGTACGGACAAGATCATTATAAGCTTGATCCGGATCATCAGGAGCACCAAAATTCGCCAGCTTTAGATCTGACAAAAAATTTTCGGTGTCAAACTTTTTGTAGCTGCGATACTTGATTATCTTAGGCTTAAGTCTAGGGAGATGAGATTTCATAACCGTTATGACAAGACTGTGGTAGTCACTTAAGCCAGTTTCAAACACAGAAGTTTTTTGGAATGATCTCGGCCGATTTGTAAGGATAACATCAATGGAAGAACTGCTGTGCTTGGTGAAACATGTTTTAGCAGTCATGTTTTAGCACTCTTCTGAGTTCAAAAAACTCAAGTACTAAAGTCAGAATGCGAGAGTACTAGAGAGGTTTGAGACGAAAACTTACTCTTTTAACGTATTTCCTTGCTTGGTAGGAAAACCTAAGGAGAACCCAGAAAAGGCTGCATATGAAACCTATTGTGAAGGGATCAAGGGCCTTGATGAAATCAACAAATCGCTTGGCCTCTGGTGCACTTACAAGGCTGCATTATTGATGAAGGATAATACAGGTAGATACAGCTAATTATTACCTAACTGAACTTTCAAAAACGAGGCAATACAGAATCCCGCCACTCCTATTGGTTGATACGAAAAATACGTGGTTAGTAATGAATTTCTTAGAATCTTGTTTCAAGAAAATATTTCTTATTTAAGGTATGTCAAAACCATAATCTGGCTTCAAAGAAAGAAAAATGATAGCTAATTTATTGCTGCTGAGAATCAGGAATTTGCAGTGAACAAATTTTGTGGAACGGGGAGCGGACAATACCTTCATCCATTGGCTGTCGTCAAGGGATGCAAAATGGCGCTTCAATCTTGAATTGTTCCTTGCTTATCAATATGTTGACTGTCTTCAGGACAAAATGCTTCCTGGGTCTGGGAAATTTAGCCTGACTTTGGGTACGCTTTCTTGCGGATATTATGAGTTTCTTTCGAAAAAATTCGAGAAGTTGAATGCTAAGCTAATAATTTCTAAGGCGTTAGAAAATAGCTATGAAACCTCTGCAGAGTGTTGCAGAAAAAATACAACCCACCTTCGTTCGACATTCTTCAGTTAATGATAAGATTTGAGTTAATGCTGTGCCGCCTTTGCCTTTCCCCTAGTGCTTCAGATTTTGTTAACTTTATTCTGTCTGCTTCAAGAATTTGCTTACCTAGGCCAAAAGGTCAAATGTCTGGTTTAGAGATGGAGGCAAATTTGTCCTTTGAAGATTATTATCTTCACTCTCCAAGCACCAATATCAACAAACGAGTTGTCTATGTTCAAGTTAGCTATCGAGGTATGCTTTAAGATTTATTTCGGGTTGATTCACGCTATATTAGTATCGCTAGAGTCGACCAATTCTGTTTACTTATTTAGGACACCCGATGCTTTACCTGATTCCTCCCCGTCACCTACTAATAAGGGTTGTCCCTGGAGGAACATCACAATAGACGATTGCGCTAAAGATGGCGGCGAGGAACTTTTTACCGAGATGCGCTGCGTTCTTTAATCGAAAATCTCTATAGAATCGCTAAGGATTCGCAGTTAGAACCCAATGCATCTTGGTTAAAAGTTCCTCACCGCCATCTTTAGCGTAATCGTCTATAGCAATCAAACTCTGTCAATAAATGCATTTTATTTGTCATAGATATAGAGTATGGCAGCTGTTCTTCTCCGCAAGAGAAAGAATGGCTTGATCGGACGAAAATGATTGCTCAAATTATCATAGATAGATTTGAACAATTCGCACCACCGATATACGGCCGAACTGAATGCATCTTACTTGCTGAGCCATTGATAAAGCCCAAAGTTATTTGTCTGATGGATATTCTCAGGCAAAACTTGAAAGGTAAGGTAAAATTATTCGTCTGTCTCCGACTTTTCATGTAATATCAGAGATGAACCAGAAAAAAGGCAATTTGAAATTACACATACTTACCGTATATACGGTAAGAAGAAAAACCTTTGACAAGAGATGTTATCTGCACGTTCTTTCTTTCCCTTGCGATGGACTGAAAAACTTCATTATTTGTTTGAAAATGTATTTCCTACAGCTCCTAAGAGAAAGAATACCCTCAGCGTACTGCTCTATGTAAGAAGATTCTTTACAATTAATGAAGCATTTTGGCCATTTTAGCAAATAGAGAAATTTCCTAAAAATTTTCTCTTCACTTTCAATGCCAATAAAACGTAAGGAAAATCATAGACTTAGTGCATATTCGTAGTTATCGCCATTGATAAACTGATGCTGTTGGTGTTATTGCTGTTATTGTTGTTATTGCTGCTATTGTTGTTATTGTTGTTATTGCTGCTGTTATTGTTGTTATTGTTGTTATTGTTATTGTTGTTATTGCTGTTGTTATTGCTGCGATAACTGGGACTATATCGTGAGCTTAGGGAAATCACAGAAATACTTCGGTCTTTTAGCCTGCGCGCAGACCCACTGTTTGTAGAAAGAAAGGGTCTGTGCAAATACGAGCCAGAGCTTGCCGGAGCTTCTCATAATTCATCCTAAGAGCCTCTTACTGACCCAGTCTTTCCTATTGGCAATCTTCCGGACCTTTCTATGTCTGTTGTATCCTTGTTTTCGAATTCTTGTTCCAAAGTGTTGTTTGCTTGTCAACGAACGTTTCAAAGACAGAGGACACAGTAGTGAACATGAAGGCATGTTTTGAGAAGTTCTTTTGGATTCGTCTGCAATCACATTTCCCTAGATTTCCCTTGTCCGCCATTTTGATTTTCCTTTTATTGACCACCTTGTGTGTTCCTGCAGTTGCATCATTACATCATCTTGTGTGATACTGCATGAATTGAATAAAAAAACTGCAAACAAACTGAAAATGCCAGTTTTGATACCACTTTCTACTGACTGAATGATAAGTCAGTACCAAATAAACCTAGAAAGACTCTAAAGAGCATTTAGGTCAAGTGCCTGTTGGCTTACCATATCTACTCTCATTTTCGCTATAGATCTCTGTGCAATTGTATTCGTTCAAAGACGCATAACAGCACAGGTATTAAGCGATCTCATCAACAACATGGTGACAAGCTACCAAGACTACACAGGAATCATCAGTGACTATGTTTACGGGCACAACCTTGTAGAGCTAATGACAAATAAAACCGGATTTACAATGACATCGAAAAAACAAGAGGAAATTCTGAGAAGATTCCGCAGAGGGGAATTTAACGTCCTTGTGGCAACAAGCGTCGTTGAGGAAGGCCTAGATGTACGAAAATGCAATATTGTGGTGAGATTTGATGGTATAAGCAATTATAGAGAATATGTGCAGTCTAAAGGCAGAGCAAGAGCACCAAATTCACAATTTTTTGTCCTCGCAGAAAGTTGTGAAGAGGAAGATGTTCGAATTGGGATAGAGGTAATAAAATTCAAATTGAGAAATGATAAGTTCGTCAATAAAAGGATGTGTTTGATTGATACCAATTCTAGAAACGATAGACTTGGTAGACTCGGAATTGTATTTGATTGACTTGAGATTCCGAAAACGGTAGGTTTGGCAGCTATGGAGGGCCTTCTGAACCTTCTACTCCAATTTCAATGTTAATGTAATTTTTACAAGCATAAACCTTATCCCTAGATTATGAAGGACATGTCCAGAGTTGATAAAATTATTGTTAGCAAAAAAGGAACCTTACCAAGTGCTGAACACCAATCGTGAGTTCTTTTCAAAGGACAAGTTGATAAAATTATTGTTAAAAAGGAACCTTACCAACTGCTGAGCACCACTCGTGAGTTCATTCAAAGTTTTGGTGACTCTGACTTTTGTAGATTGGTTAATGAATCTTCGTAGGTTAGGCCAAATATCGTCGCCATTTTGTATTTTGTACGAGTGTGCAAAAGCGCGATAAGGTGGCTAGCAATGTGAATGGTATATATCAACACATTTGGCAGCCTCTTTCCAGTCAACATGAAGTGACGCCATAGAAAATGACGTCATTTCAAACTGCTAGCAGATTGAAATATGTAGTTTCGCAGATTAAGAGAAAAAATTGAATAAGTACTACACAGCATTTACAACAGTGCAACTTCGAGATGATCTCAAACAGGAAACCTTTACTGTGGGTGGTTAGACATTGCGGTTGTGCTTCTTTGCTGCAGCTTTGATGTTTGAAGAGGAAAATTATTTGCTACTATAGAGTCACTGGTGTGAGACATTCGAGAGCTCCTCCACCGAAAGACAAGAATTATCCTCAGCAGGAGCATCTGTGCTGAAGAAAAATTGCGGCATCTAACGTACTATCCTTTAACACGTATATTGTTGATGAGACGAGATATGCTTTATTCGAGGAGACTTGTGTGTGCCCCCCGTGCATTAGGTTATAGCTCATGCGCAGTAGCATTTTGGGGTTGAAGCTCTGACGGGAGCATGAGCTTTGATCCACTGCACGGGGGGACACGTTAGTTTCCTCGGACAAAGAGATCTCGTCTCCCCAACAATTTACACGTATGAAACTGATGTGGTTTTGATTTCGTATTGTTGTTCCACAGGTCCTGACAGAAGTTGAGCAGTACTTGATTGCCAGAAGTCGAGAAGAACGAAGAGTGCCAACAGATGAAGAAATTGCTGAGCTAAGAGTTTTTGAGGAAGAATTGATTCCACCTTACATGATAAGCCATGAAGAAGGGGCTGCCAGGATTACTAAAGACAATGCAATATCTCTGTTGCACATGTAAGTCAAAATGCTCTCCCATATTTAGAATTAGGCCTCTCTAGGTTGAATAAAGTAACCCATTTGGACTCATGCAACATTGAAGTATCATTCCGGAAACTTCCGAGCAGTGTAAACATACCGGACGAGTCAATGAAAAGGCCCGGTGTTTGAAGAAATGCTGCTCCCTGAATATCAAAGCAATGATATTGAAAACTACCTTGTTTCATTTCCGATATGTCAAATCAGGTTCTGTAATTTAACCGGCTTTAATTGGATAACTTATTCAGGGAGATTCCATTTTCCCAAAAGGACGAAACATATGAACACATCCAAGAGTCATTATTGCTACTAAGGAGATCAAAGGGAAATCTTGCTTGTTATTTTCACTCGTTCGTGCAAGTGTTTGAAAGGGGCGCTCTGGAGAAAATATTAACACCACATGAAATAATTGATAGCAGATCTAGAGAAACATTCGTTTTCCTGATATTGGAAATGTATCCGTTATGCATGGGTAGACAAAAGCAATTCATGATCACTGTGCGACAGCTCTCACTCGTTTCCATAACTTCTTTGCTTACTACTTACATTTCTGAGGACTTTCAAGCGTCATGCATGGGTGATTAGACAGCGAAGTTGTGCTTGATTAAAGCAGTTTTATGCTTTTGCGAAAGGAAAATTTCTTTACAGCTACGGAGGCGCTAGCGAAAGCTCCTCCATTGACCGATATGATTTTCCTCCGCAGAAGCTTGCATGCTGAAGTATAACTATAGTGTCTAAATACCCCTGCTTCATCTTGGACCGACAGTGCTTGTGGAAAGATCTATGAACTCTGAGAAGTTTAAAGAAATTCTTAGAGTCGATCCGACGTAACACTAAACTGATATATCCAAAACACAGCAATTTCCCGACATCCAATGTGAACCTGATTCCTGTATTTATATGTAGAAATTGATTGTGCATAGCCTTTTGCGCTGTATTTGTATTTTATTGTATATTTAGATTTAACGTCTGTTACCTGTCTCTACATTATGGCCATGAGGTACTCATGGTCTTCTGCTCCTCATGGCATGGTCTTCGTAGTGTAGTAAACTATTTTGTAGGTGTACAGGGTGTCTCAAAAAAATTGTTCGACGTTTGATAAAATATTGAAAAATAAGGACAACGTGAACAAGCTCATGGAAAGACAACCATGTTCCTAGGATTATGAAATAATTTTAGAGACTAAAATCGTGCAAATCGGTTGAAAATTCACTGAGTTACGAACTCTCGAAGATAAAAAATATGCGATAGCTGAAACCAGAGACCCCCCAGAAAACTGGTTTGCAAAAAGCTCGAAGACGGAGGTTAGAGAGGCATATCCAATGTCATACCTCTCGTTGATATCAGAGCAAACCAAATAGGACTTCTTAAGTGAATTATTTCTTCCGATCATTCTCAAAATTTCCTTACATTGCATAAATCCAAAAACAGTGGTTCAAAACATAATCGGCGAGAGACTGAATCTGTTTCCTCAAAGCATCTATATACTTGACAGCTAGGTTATCGAAAACCTATTTGAATCCAACTTGGTTCGCCCTGAAACAATTGAGAAATAACAGAAACGACGGCCTATGGAGCTTTTACCAAAAATGCCATTTCGAGGCCTCTGGTTTCAGCATTCGCACAAATTTGAACTTCAAATACTTGTAACTCCATGAATTTTTAGCAGATTTGCAAGATTCTTGTGTCAAAAATAAATCTAAAATCTCAAGAAAAGGGTGACTTAACCAAGGGTGCATTCGGCGTATCGTTATTTTTTAGTATTTAATCAAACGTCGAACAATTTTTTTGAGACACCCTGTAGGTAACTTAGTTATTAAAAATTTTTATATTGGATAAAAAAAGGAGTTTTAAGCTCTCTCTCATATCTTTCAGGTACTGTTCGAAGCTTCCCTCGGATCGTTTCACAAACTTGAAACCAGAATGTGTCATTGAGCATGATGAGTACGAACATTTCACTGGAGTTATCACACTTCCGATCAATTGTCCCCTAAAAGAGATAATCCGGGTAAGAAATTTCCTTGATTTGAGTTTGATTCAACCTTAAAGGGCATATGTCCCGATAGCAGTTGGTAAATACAACAAAGAAGTTTGGAGTGGAATTCCATTGTTTCGTGACACTTTATTTATTCTTTGTGAATTTTTTCTGCCGTAAAAATTCAGCCGCCATCCTGTGCTCTGTACTGAACAAAAGAGATAATTGTATTGCATTAGCCAATCAGGCTCACGACACATGCTCTTTAAAGGAAGTCTGTCACGCATTCGATTGGGTGATAATGACAATACAAAGAATAGGAAATTTGAATGGTTGATGATCCTCTGACTTTCTACGGCCGTAGAAAGTCAAGAAGATTAGCCCTCCTTTGTTTCAAATACACAGATTCACAAAGAAATCTGTTGTGTTGAGCTCTGATTGTAGCGGCCAATCAGATACGTGACAGACTGCCTTTAATATAACGGCAATTCCTCCTGTGTCGATACTGACCGCTGTTGTTCGATACCTTCAATTGGCTTATTACCTCCTCCAAGACTCCGCTAATTCCGTCGTATACTTTAGTCCCTAAGTATTGACATATTGTCCATCAAAAACAATAGCTTTTAATGACACACTGACCTTATGCTTCTTTCATCAGGGGGAATCCATGCCAGAGAAGAAGCTGGCCAAAAAGTGTGCCGCTCAGAAAGCTTGCATTCGTCTTTATGAAATAGGAGAATTGAATGATCATTTCCTCCCAATTGAAAGGAATGATGATTCTGACAGTGATAATGATGATGATGTTACTGATGAGGGTAATCAGGGCGGTGAACATGGAAAAGAGGGATCAAAGAAAGCTAAAGATATTTACCCAAGAAAGGTATGTATGTCGTGTTTATGTATTTTCCCTAAAACTTTAGACTTGTACCAAGTCTATTTCCTCATCTACAATAAGTCTATATTCCATCTTCTGTAATAAGTCTATTTGAAAGTTACAGATGATTTCATTCTTCATTTTCCCAATTATTTTGATGAAATAGACATGGAACAAGTCTACAAAAACTTCGGAAGCCAGTGGAAATCAAGAAATCCAGCTTTGAATTCGAGCGGCACATCTCTTAGCAAGGGCAAATTTTTCGCAGAAGATCCACTTCAATCATTCATTCATTCATTCATTCATTCATTCATTCATTCATTCATTCATTCATTCCGTTTAATCTACTTAGGCATGGTAGCCCCGAAACTCTATGGGCACTGCTTTTCAAGGAGCCAGAGAAAAAAATTTTCTAAAAATTGAAAACATTAATAATACATGCGTAAATAAGAATTCACTTGATGTTCAACGACAAGATCTTCTCGCCGGAATTGTTGAATTATTAGGACCATTTGTACAAATCGCCGATCTTTCAAATGATGCTTTGGCCCAGCTTTTGCTATATGGTAATCAAAACCTTTTTAATGACTTGAACAGAAGTATACTGGACTTAACTTTACGTTTTATCCATGAAACTGGTCGGTTTGATTGAAATCTTCTGCAACTTTCGTACTAAGCAGCCACTAAGTCCCTTAAAGTAAATGTTCTTTTTCCTTGTAAATTGTGTTTCAAATTAGATGTAAGGCAGTTTATCCATCATAAACTTCGCAACGAGTTGCGCTCGTGACTTTACTTATTTCTTTGCAACCGGACCTGACATCAAATGTCAACCAGAATCTAGCATACTAGCCATTAGTTTGTAATCAGTAGTAATATACCGGATGATTCAATAAAAACGCCCGGCGTTTGAAAAAATCCTGATCCCTCTGATCCCTGAATTTCAAAGCAATGATATTGAAAACTGTCTTGTTTTATCCCAGATATGTCAAATTAGGTTCAGTAATTTACTCGGCTTTAATGAGTCATTCCTTCACGTCGAAATAGGAGATTTTCTGCAGAAAACCCCTTTCGAGAACCTGCAAAACGAGTGAAAACATCAAGCAAGATTTCCCTTTGTCCTCCTTCCTAGCAATAATGGCTCTTGGATGTGTTCATCCATTTTGTCCTCATGGGAGAATGGAACCCCCCTGAATAAGTTATTCTCACTAGGGGGAAGACCTTTCAACCCACCAAAAGAAAAGCACGTGCTAAAGCGTGCTGAAAATCATTGCTGTGAGGTAAACACATAAGGGATTCTTGTTTGTAATTTTAGCTCGTTTTTTAAGGTTTCTTAAAGGGATTCATTTTAGAAAATCGCTTACAGAATCTGAAAGGAGTGACCGATTTTAGCTAGGAAAATTTAAAAATAATTGAACATGTTAGCTATTCATTCAAGTATTATAAAATATCATTGCTTATATACTCAGGGAGCAGTAGCCTTTCAAACGCGGGGCTTTTTTTGACTTACCCGTCAGTAGTATGAGTTTAACGTTTGGTGTCTTATTCATTAACCATGCGATAGTCATTGTCTTTTGCGTCCTTTTGTATCGTCCCCGTTGTGTAGCATAGTAGTTAGAATAAGTGTAGTAGAAAGTAAGATATGTATTGTAATATTTTATATGTAAAGAAAAAATAAGAACTTTCATTGTTTGTTCCTGATGCTTTCCTTAAAGATTGCACGGGAGGGTGCCTGTTTAACATCCGGTTCAAGGTAATTCCCAAGCTTTGGTCTACGAAAAGATATAGCCCTCAGTCAATTGTTAATTTTCTGCAAGCGTAGCGGAAGATCATTTTCGATGTTTCTCAGGCTTGACATTTCGAGTCACTTTTTTCAAAAATTTAGAAAGGTACTTCGGGACCAGACCATTTAGCACCCCACAGCACCCCATACCGAACAAAAGAACCAAAAATGGGCCTCGACACGAATGACGTACATTGTATGCATTTCTCAGCTTTCGAACAGTCACAAGAAGAAACGAAATACCCTGGAATGGAAGCCTTTGTGCTGTAGAGTTTCTCAATAGACTTCAAAGCTGGGTGGCTACAGGAATTAAGCATATTTTGGCCTCTCCCACCTCCACCCCTACCCTTGGTACCAGTAGGCTCTGGTACCCAGGATACTCCACCCCCGACAGCTAACTCAACGTTAAACTTTGTATCTTTCAGATACCTGACTGTTTAGCATTACAAGGGAGTCTTCACACTTCTGGCATGCATCTGTATGCATTGAATATGAACCTTACAAAGCCAAAGGCTGACGCACGTGCATGTGGTCTTTGGGCAGCATGGTACCACGATGAAAGACGTATATTTGGATTGCTGACAGGAAAAAAATTACCAGAGGTGGGTGAGCGTATAGCTAACTACACAGGTGAGACAATCCTATTGTGCGATATGGCAAGGCACGAAATACAGTGCAGTAATCTAATTGTTGTGTGCTTGTAATGCACACCGCTGCAGTTATGCATCGATTAGCGTGCCTCTGCGGAGGAAACCTCGTATGCTTCTAGCGTAGGAAAATGTATCGTTCTACGGAGGAGGCTCCAAGACCTTGATCAATGACGTGAGGTAGTCAGTCACCTTGATAGACTTCCTGCCAAACAACTGCCTGTTTTTAACTCATTGTTGACAATAAGGAACCCTCACGAACCAGGGGAGTCCGCTATTCATAGAAGTTCTGTTGTAGCCATTTACCAGAGTTATGTCCATCATTTACCAGAGCAAACCATTCTCTCAGTCTCCTTTTCTAATTGTTGATCTGCTTATTTCAGGTTCCACCTTTTCCGTTATTCACAAGAGCTGGTGAAGTGGAAGTAACAATCGAACTGATTGAAGGGAAGATACATCTCAGTGATAGGACTTTTAACCATATTTCCAATTTCCACGTAAAAATTTTGCAAGATTTCGCACAAGATTTCACGGTTGGAAGGATTTTCACAATAGAGGGAGCTCAGGAAAATGCACTCCTTGTTCCCCTTAAGAAAGACTCGCATGGGAAACATAAGCGAATGAAAGCAGAATCACTTATTGATGCTGAATTTATGCAACAGCTAATCAAGTCTCAGGAGAAACTTGCATCATACTCGCCAAACGAGTGTGAGGATGCAGTGGTAAAGAAGACATATCTGGAAAGCAGCGGCCTATACTACGTATCAAAATTAAGACACGATATCAAAGTCAGGGACCCAATTGCAAACGGGAAGCCGACTTTTAAAGAGTATTACAAAACAAAATACAAAAAAGATATCAAAAATGATCAGCCATTATTGGAATCAGTAAGACCTGACACAAGAGTTAATCATATCAGCCCAAGATTCTCGGATGATGTAAATTCAACGTTGTCATTGAGAAATGACGTCGAACATCTAGTCCCTGAGCTGTGCATGAAATTGCCCATTCCAGCCAGTTTCCATTGCCAAGCCGTTTGTGTTCCATCATTGCTGTTTAGATTGGAAACACTTCTGGTGGCTGATGAGTTACGGCAACGAATCATTGCAGAAATCAATGGTAAGGAAACCTTTAAATTCATGCCTCAGGTTTGTACAGAAGAGAAATCATCATTGACTATCCGCAGACGGGGTGATTCGATAGGGAGGGTGACTTTCAACACTCAGTCACAACTTTAATCTACCCTGACATAATATGCGAAGCATGCTGACTGAAATGGACCCTTGCTTCTCTCCTCTGCAGAAAAAAGCATTCATTTAAACATGCTAATTTTCCAAGAATGGTGGTTCTCAAAATACAACGTGAAGTGACGTCGTTGTAGGTGGTTGTGACGTCGTCGTTGTGACGTCGTCACAACGTGAGTTGTAGGTGGTTCTCAAGCATTTTCTAACAAAGGGTAGCATTGCCTTATTGAATAGATGGGCTTTTTGATTAAATTCAACTCAGTTGATAACAGTAATAATCAGTTTCAGTTTCATATTATTCAATTCAGTCAGGTAGGGACAATGATAATTCATCTCATTTGAAGGGAATCGACATTGGTAAAGACACATAAGTTAAAAGCAATAGGGATTGAGATGATACGTCATCTGATGGGACGTTGCCTTCAAAACGCTATCTAATTGGACCAATAAATTAGATATCGTACAAGACCACTTTAACCGTGTCGATTTTCTTTACTACTCTACTCACACTTGGTAACCAGCTAAGATCAAACCAGGTTACCGATTAGGGCATCCTGATTGCTGATTCTTCAAGGGCAAATCCGGGGTTATCATAATTGTTGATTATTCAAGAGATCACTCTGTTGTGATTGGTGCGTAGTACTTTTTTCAATTTTTTCCCGTTTAATCTGCAAAATAACATATTTCAGTCTTCTAAGAAGTGCGAAATGACGTCATTTTATATGACGTCACTTCACGTTGACCTGAACGAGGCTGCCAAATGTTTTGATATCATACGACTCACATTGCTAGCCTCCTTATCGCGCCTTCGCACAGTCTCGTACAAAATACAAAATGGCGACCATAACGGGCCTAATTTACGAAAATTCATTAACCAATTTATGAAAGTTAGAGGCATCAAAACTTGGAAAGAACTCACGATTGGTGTTCAGCAGTCGGTAAGGTTGCTTTTTAACAATAATTTCATCAACCCCGGTCTTGTCCTTTCAAATGGAATGTATTTGATAAGTTGAAATTTAACCAGGCTAGGATCGCTTGGATAATCCTAGTTTCATTATAGAGTGTCTCAAAAAATTGTTTGATTTGTGATTGAATGCTAAAAAATAACAATATGCTGTATGGGTACTTGGTGAAGGAACCTTTTTCCTGAGATTTTAAATTAATTTTTGACATAAGGATCTTGCAAATTCGCCAGAAATTCATTGAGTTACAAACCTTCGAAGCTCTATTTTTGTGCGAAAGCGGAAACCAGGGGCCTCTAAAAGGCATTTTTGGTAAAAATCCCATAAGCCACGTTTCAGTTATTCCTCAATTGTTTCTGGGCGAATCAAATGGGATTTGGCCAGGTTTTCGATAACCTAACTTTCAAGCGTAGGGATGCTTTGAGGGGAAAAATTCAGTCTCTCGTCGATCATGTTTTGAATGGTTTTGGATACATGCAGTCTTAAGCAAAGTTTGACAATGATTATAAGGATAAATTACTTTAGAAGTTCTTTTTCGTTTCCTCTGATATCAATGAGAGGTATGACATTTTATTACCTGACCGAAGTTTCAAAAACGAGGCAATACAGAATCCCACCACTCCTATTGGCTAATCGCACATTTGCCGCGGGTTCCCCGTAGCCTTGTATAATACCATACAAGGATGCGTTTTTGTCGCCACAGCAACTGCTTTAGGCCTAGGCTTGCGAGATTTGCAGTAAACTAAAGCGACATGACTGGAACAAAATGTGTTTGATTAAATGCTATGCTAGTCAGGATTAGAAGCTGTCAGGTAATAAAACTCATACTAACCGGTTTTGTTGTTGTACAGGAAAATATAAAGCCTTCGGCGGTCTTAATGCACAGACCTCGCAAGCTCGGTCTGTACTTTAAAGACCTCGGACTTTATATTTTCCTGTAAAACACAAAACCGGTTAGTATGCGCACAGTATAACCTTCTTCTACCTCCATTTTCGAGCTATTTTGCATTACAAGTAATTCAGCTACCGCATACTCTTTATCATTGAAAGCTCGCAACTCAATGAATTTTCAACCGATTTCCAAGGTTCTGGTCTAAAAAATTATTTCAAAATCTTAGGCAATAGGTTATCTTCCAATGAGGCTGTTTAGCCCAGAGTCCCATGGTCCCAGACACGACATAGTCCCAGATATCGCAACAACAACAACAATGATAACAACAACAACAACATTTTTTATTTTTGCTCAATCTGTTCAACATTTTTTATTTTTGCTCATTTAGTTGGAGCGTCCATCAGTCTATCAATAGCGATCACTACGAACATGTCATCAGGCTAGAGGCTGTTCATGTTACTATTATTTTTCAACATTGAATTAAATATCGAACAATATTTTTGAGAAACTCTGTACGTTAAAGTGTGAATGCAGTATGAGCCAATAACAATCACAATGATAATTTAAATCAATTCAATCTAGGAAAGGACAATGACACTGATGTAACAATGGACAGTGATGATGATATCTACATGGATTGCTCTGATGTTCCTAAGCAACCAAGTCATGGCAACACAGAAAGTTTTGCAGAGATCATGAGAAGGCCTAAACCTTCACGGAAAAATGACGTCACCGCTAAACCAAGTGTTCAAGATTTGATGAACCAAAACAGAAGACCATCGAAACTAATCATAGATGATGCTTGCGAAAAATTGCGAAGGGGCCTACTGGGTAACAGTTCCAGCAATGATGAAAACATTAAGCTAACATCGATTCTACAAGCGTTGACCACATCAAAAGCTAATGCTGGGTTTGATCTCGAGAGGCTGGAGACACTTGGTGACTCATTCCTAAAGGTTGCTGTTTCTATTTACCTGTTCTACAAGCACCCATCCAAAGATGAAGGCAGACTCACGTTGAAGAGGAAGGCATTGACAAGCAACAAGAAACTATCGAGAGAAGCCAAGAAGAAAGAGATTGAGAAAATGATTATCAATACTTCATTTGGAGTTAAACAAACAGGAAAAGAGGAAGATGTTGTGTATAATTATGCTCGATGTCTGTGGATCCCACCAATGTACAAACAGGTATAAGCCTGCGTATATTATTCATATGCTTACTGCTGCCTTATTCTGCATTCACACTGACACAGTTAAACCAGCTTCATCTTAACCAGTTTACATTTCAACCAATCAAATGACTGGATTTTTTGGATTGACCAATCAGAAGGCCTTACTCGAAAACCTGGTTTAGTTTAAACTGGTTTAACTTGCAATGTGAATGGGGCATTATACCGCTGCCTCTAACTCCTCAAATAACCAACTACGAATTAGAAATTGATACTTTCACCGTTGAAAGAAGCAAGGAAGCAAGCAACATTTATTTGTTAACATAGGCTAGGTTTCTGGCAACAATACAAATGATGTGGGACTGCAGTACTACCACTTGTGCCCTCACAGTTACCTCTCATTACTCGTTTAGCGACCCCAGAAAGAGAGACAGCTTAGTTGGCAGATGGCTTTTTTGTGGTTTGAAGTTCCGACGACGGGATTCAAAGCCACTCGGGTAGAGCCTGCTAAAAGCTATTTTTTTTCTTATATCCACTAAAATTAGTAGATATATTAGTGGCTATTAGTTTATATTAGTGGATATAAAAAAGCTAATTAAAGCTAACTCAACTCAAATTTTACGTCCGGGCTTTGGTAAAATATTATAGGGAACAATCCCCCCGGGGGGTACTCTCAATGTGGCCTGACAGGGGGGGGTCCAGTCGGTATGAGGGTTTTACTGAATGGCTACCAAATGACGCTATTTGTCAACCAAATACTACCAATTGGAGATATTCTTAGATTCCTAGCCACTTATTATGTTTCAACCCGGTACGCTCCTCCGGATGCCAATTTAGTCATTACAGCATTAATCATAAATGAATTTTGAAAGTTTTCTTGCTTTGTTCTATCGGTTTTGCAATAAAACAGTATGAAAAACCGTAGAAAATTTTCATTATTAAATGCTACCAAATGATCCAGTTTTCAAGTTCGTGAACTACCATTTGAGGGTTTTTGTAAAAAGATACTGCCATTTGAGGAGATTTTTCAGAGTTTTTGCTTTGACCCTCTTTAGCCCTGACTGGACCCCCCTGTTAGGCCACAATGGGAGTACCCCCCCCCCGGGGAACAATCACCTTTTAAGTTTTTCGATTGCTTCAAAAGAGCAAATATGAATTGTAGCAAACATGCAATACAAAGGAAATTTTAATTTGTTTTAGTTTCTAATAAAGAAATTGCATTTCATTTTGCAGAATCAAGATTCTGGCGTTTCAATAGTGGAAAATATTCCATATCACGTGATACGCGACAAGTCCATAGCCGATAGTGTAGAGTCCCTGATTGGTGCGTTTTACGAGCACAGTGGTGTCATTGGTGCTCTTAAAGTAATGAAATGGTTTGAAATCGATTGTTTCCATGCATCACTGAGCAATGAAGAAGAGGGCGCTGCAGATGCTCAAAATGCCCATCGAAATGCCTCCGGGTATGCAGACTTCCCGAAGCCTGCTTCTGGCCTGATTGAAGGTGTTCACCAACTACAAAACCAAAGATACGTTGAACGAATCTACGATGGCAGGAGATTCCACAGCATCGAAGATCAAATCAAGTACAAATTTAAAGATGAATCTTATCTCATCAAAGCCTTCACGCATATGTCGTTTTACCAAAATCGCGCAACGGATTGCTATCAAAGATTAGAATTCCTTGGAGATGCGATTTTAGATTTCCTCGTCATATCTCATCTTTGTGCCAACCATTCTGATCTTGATCCTAGTAGCCTGACAAACTTGAAATCAGCTTTGGTCAATAACAACACATTTGCTTTGCTTTCGGTGAAGCATAAATTACACAAGTGTCTTCTACAGCTATCCCCTGCACTAGATTCAGCATTGAGACGTTTCTGCGATCAACTTGAAGCTGCATCAGAAGATATTGCCAGCTTCCTAGAGGTAATAAGATTATTTTCTATTTGAATCAAATTGGACTGCTGTCCCCTACCTCTTGCTGAAGTGAAATTATAATACCTCTTTCTGATAAATTCTTTACCGTGCTCAGTAAGTGTGCCCTTGGACTTGCTACAAGTCTATCTTTTTTGATAGACTTGTAGCAAGTCCAGGGTGCCCTTGTTATTCTCCAACTCAGGAAATGCTACTTTTCCAGCTTAACTGTCCACACCCATTCAAAAAATAAAGATGGTGACAGGTAAAATGTACCACAGTACCAGGGATGTAGCTCCTAGTGCCAAATGTCTGGTAGCCAGTACCATTAAGCCTAAGGTCAAGACCAAGAAATATTGGACAAGAAAAAAGTACCACTTTGGATGGAGAAAATTCAGAAAAATGTAGGGAATGAGTCCAGACAGAGTTATTGATAATCTCTGGGCTCTTCTTCTCAAAAAAGTCTCCGGTACCTCTGTAATTTCAGCCAGGACCCGGCACCAAAAGTATCAGTACCAGGGTACTGCAGGTAGGTACTACAGTGGAATCTCCATTAACGGGCACCTATATACAATGGACACCCTCTAACAACGGACAAATATTTTCGCCTCAAAATACATTATGGCAAAAGATGATATAGCAGACACCTCCCTAAAACGGACAGTAACATTGGTCCCACAGCTGCCTGTTATATGGAACTTCCACCGTCAAGGGACTAGTGCCCAGTACCCTCAAAAACCCCCTGTCATTACCCTCGAAAACGTTTTGACATTGAAACGCAGGTTATGGTCATTTAACCTTAAATCGGTGTTTTTCAGAGAATTCCATGGTTGTTCTTTCGTTTTATCTTCTCTGCTGCATTTCCGTTGAGTTCCATTGATTTCACGTTTTCTCGTTGCGTAGCCTCTAAGATGATTTCTCTTTCAACCTGGTATTTTAGAATCCTTTCATCATTCGTATAAATGGAGACGACGATGAAGGTGTCAATGCACCAAAAGCACTTGGAGACATCTTTGAATCATTAGCTGGTGCAGTATTTCTTGACAGTGGCCTAGATCTTGTCCAAGTTTGGAGAGTCTTCTACCCAATAATGCAACCGCTGATAGGTATGTTGACTGTGCATTGTTCAGTCTGATCTTGATATAAAGTGAACATACAACTCTGTGGAACCGCTAGTGAAAATTTCATCCTTCAGTTTGAAGTAGTCACAAGGGGAGTGTTAGCCTGTGATGATTGAAGAAAATAGGGAATGCCGAGTTTTTCACTGTTTCATCGTAAGTCCCTCTTGAGCAAGGTCAACCGCAGGGATACAAGGGACTCATCGTCATCAGTCTAGGATTCGAGTATTGATGGGCAATTAATCGCATTTGTAGCACCTTAAAGTTATTCAGTTAGTTGTTAATATTTGGGTGTCTTTATGTTAATCGCCACAGGGTAGTCATTGTCCTTTGCTCCTTGTGGTCCTGTCCCTGTAGTGTTTGTATAGTTTGTATATTAATTTGAAAGTATAGTAGGATGTAGATGTAGCTTGTATTGTAAAATTTTAGATGAATAGAAGAAAGGACCAAGTGACTTGTTGGTTTAGAGACCAACTGTTATCATAACGTAGTAATGAAATTTCATAAAGGTTTCCATAGGACTCTTTCCAATTCAGAAATGTCTTCTTGTGACCATCATGATGCTGATATTTTTCCAACGACAAGCATTTTTTATTATTCTGCTGCAACCGATGTTTCTCAAATACCATTCAAATCTTTCATTTAACCACCTCAATTTTGTTAATACACACATTTCTTCGTCTCAACAGATGCTTATGTTATGAACGTTCCCTTGAATCCAGTGCGAGAACTTCACGAGTATTGTGCAACAGCAAGTGCAAGGTAAGTAATACAGTAAAAACCCGCGTATAAGAGCCTACAATTTTGCAAGTCAGCCTGATTAAGTTCTTATATATTGAGTATTTAGTGGGAAATTTGGCTGTCAAGGCTCTTTAATTGGTTCTTATTTCATTGAGGGCTTTCAGGTATTCCTTTTGCTCCGATTGAAACTTCAAGCCCATTATTTACTGTCAGTGCAGAGATACCTGAGTTCATGAGGCCTTATTCACAACAGGAATTTTACAGAATACAATGAAAAGCTTTCAAAGTCTTCAGAGTTCTTTGCAATATGCTCATATGGCAGTATCAGTCAGTACCTAAGTGGTGCAATGAAGTTGTCCCAGGACTTTTTTAAGATCCAAAAATCTTGCCAGGGGCCGTTTAATTCCTTTAGTTGCAGCATTGTTGGGGAGACGAGATATGCTTTGTCCAAAGAAACTTATGTGTCCCCCGTGCAGTGGGTTAAAGCTCATGCGCAGTAGTGTTTTGGAGCTGAAACTCTGACAGGCGTATGAGTTTTAACCCAATGCACGGGAGGACACATTAGTTTCCTCGGACAAAGCGATCTCGTCTCCCTAACAAAGCAGCTCAATAATAGCAAAAATCTTCAGAGCGAAATGAGAAGAGCAGTATTTGATGATTTCATTCTAAAAGTCAGCGTCTGATGTGATTTCCACTTTTCTAAAGGCCTCATGGAAACAAGTTACTGGTTAGGTTTTACGTATGTAGGGAAATTCGGTTCTTAAACCATTGCTTTCAAGTATATAGTATAAAGTATATAGTATATTGTATATATTATATGGTACATAGTGTATAAATGTAGATATAACTTTACGTATCAGTTGAACTAAAGTGCCAGGATTTAAATGCACTAAGCGTGTCGGGCATCATCCTTAATCAGTACTCAAACTACTGTGCGTTACGCCCGATACGTTTAGTCCATTTAAATCCTGGCACTTTAGTTAAACTCATACGTAAAGTTATGTTTATGTACTGAAACTATTGCCGTACGTCATTCTCAACATTATATTACACTGCAGTATACAGTATGCTTCAAATGAATTAATTCTTAATACTAACAGATTCCGTAAAATTTTCATTTATAGTTTTAAAGTCTGTCCTGTGATTAAATTTGACCACATTTTGGGTCACCTTGTAAATGCTTTATCGTCTTTTGCAGGTGTGAGAAGCTTAACAATGGGAAAATAAAGTGTACTTGGACTGTTGGATTACAGAAATTTGAAGGAACGGGACAGAACAAGCAGATGGCTAAAGCTGCTGCAGCACAAAGTGCCTTGAGCAAATTGAAAGGACAATAGCGGGTTTTCAATCATGTACGTTATGTAAAACTAGTTGGAACAAATTTTTTAATGAATTAGAGATTTAGTCAGAAAAGAGCTTGCAATCTTTGGAAAACGACAGAAATCCCATTTTCGAACTAAAATTCTTATCAAAGAGTAAATCCAACGAACTTTGCGAACCGTCTTTTTTTGGCTCCAAAGAAAACTGCGATCGTGGCTGAGATATTTGGTAAGGAGATGGTCGGCAGGAATGAGATCAAATTGTTCAAAAATATTCTAGTTGGATGTTTCTGCGATAAAAGCATTTTACCAGAATCTCATGTTTCCCTGCTTTTTCAAAATGACCACGTCATGTCAGTTTACGTTAGGGATACAAGGCCTCAGGAAATGAAGATAAGCCTAGTAGCTGAAGCCTATGACATACTTGAATCAAATGACAGGATAATATTGTATTGTTTATGGTCTATGGAAATAAATGTTATGTGATGAAATCTCAGGGCAACTGTGTTTGCAGAATCTCAAAGTTCACAGTAAGGCTGGCATTTATAACTTCTGAAGTTTACTAAAGATTGCATGTTTCTCGAAGCACTAGTTCCCCTTTACCTTCATTTAGAATCTGTACATAGAGTTTAAACTATCAAGAAAATGTTAAAGGCCAAGCCCGGAAGTAACCTTACCAACTGCTGAACACTAATCGTGAGTTCTTTCCAAGTTTTGATACCTCCAACTTTCATAAATTGCTTGATGAATCTTCGTAAATTAGGTCAAATATCGTCGCCATTTTGTATTTTGTACGAGTGTGCGAAGGCGTGGTAAGGAGGCAGCAATGTGAATGGTATAATATCAACAGATTTGGCAGCTTCGCACAGGTCAACGTAAAGTGACGTCATATAAAATGACTTCATTTCGCACCTCTTAGCAGATCGAAACATATAATCTCGTTTAGATTAAAAGAGAAAAAATTGAAAAAAGTTGTACACACTATTCACAACAGTGTAATCTCTTGAATAACCAGCAATACGACCCCGGACTTGTCCTTTAAGTCCGGCCCCGGTTTTGCGGATTGAAATCTGGAACTGTTGCTATTTCTTTGAAAGGACATATTCTTTTATTCTGAATTACATTGCCTCCAGGAAAAATTTCAGTGAAAATCAAGCAAAAGTTTATGAATTTATGAATTTTATGAGTGCTTTCAAGTCAAAGTTTAGAGTTTAGTAGCTTAGAACTTAAAGTCTATTACCTCGATATTACATACTACTTATCTTCGTTATCTTTTCTTCGGCTCAGGCGTAACCCATTCCAGACATCAAATTAAAATGGCTTCTGCACGTCAAACCGGTTAACTCCAAAACAACCTTCATCTGCGTTTCAAACGTTTTGAAACGAGCATGAACCCTGTGTAGGAGCTAAAAGCTCACTATGGAAGGCTGTGAATCTAGGTTAGAAGTTCCTTGCCACCATCTTTATAGCGTAATGGTCTACTGTTTTGTCGTCGCTTCAGATCCCTAAAACGACTGCACTTTGAAAAGGACGCATAAATCTTATCAGAAAAGGGGGTGCCGGCGTCGGCGAAGGAAATCGGAAGCTTAAAGGGTCTCTTTCATCCAGGATGCCTTGCACGTGTCATCTCTTGGCTTGCCTTTGTTCGTCGCCATTTTCGTGGACCATGAAAATGGCGGCAACAGAGGCAAACAAAGAGACGACACGTGCAAGGCATCCTGGATGAAAGACACCCTTTAAAGGTTCAGGGTCACATAACCGTAAACAAACCTATTATCTCTAGAATCTATATTGTTGCCCGCACGTGGCCATTGTGTTCTCTGCAGATTTTGGTGGATGGGGTGAATCCACACTAAAGTTACTTCTAAAAATCCACCAATATCTCTGCAATCGTGCAGCATATGAGTGTTTCGTTTGTTTCTCTACGAAGTACAAGAGTCTATCTTTAAAATAACACATTCATTTTAAGAAAAGTACTGGAAAATCACTGTGATATGGCCTATCAAAAATACTGCAAAATTGTCGTTTCGAAAGAAGTTTGTTTACATTACGTGACCCTGCCCCTTTAAGGAAAACTGAGTCTTTTCATCGTAAAAATTTGTCAAGGACAAAAACCAAAATTACCAGGTGAGTGGGTAGACATTCAGGCATATTTTTCTGTTGGTTTTCGAGAGCTTTTCACAAGTGACCTTATTACCATCGCTGTCCAATTACCACCGCCGACACCCTACTCACAAAGAAAGCAAACAGAAATTAACTCAGATATCAACAAGAAACCTCAGAATGGCCATCAACTAGAATTATCTTCATAAGGGTGAGTCCATACCAGAAAAGAAGCTCGCCAAAACCTCTGCAGCTTGCATTCGCCGCCTCTGTGAAAATGGAAAATTGCATGATTACTTCCTGCCAATTGAAGGAGAGACGATTTTAACACTGTTAACGCCCGGAGGCCATTTAGTATATATTGCTGACGAGATGTGCACTCCTTCCCAGGTATGGTATTCTAACATAGCCTCGCATCAATGATTTACACTCCGTGCAAATCGTGACTTTCAAATTATAGATGCGAGGCTATTGCAACCGTATTCGCCCCTCGCCCCCTTTCTCTAACGCTGGCACTTTTTCTAGAGTTGGTTTTCAGATAGAGTACTTCGTTGGAGTGAAAGGTTCCTTCATCATTTTCCATTTTCCAGTGCATTTTTCCGTTTCAGAGTTTACTTTTCGTAGCCGGCGTGCAGCCTTAAAACACTCATCCGTGAAACGTTCTCGGAGGAGTGTTTAGGCTGCATGCAGCCTAACTTTTCGCCGATTTTGTCTAAAGACCGCTATCATTTTCAGGGAAAAGTTGCGGTAATACTGAAGCCGGGTAAAAAATCATTTCTTGGAGTGCATAATGCCGTACAATTGAAGTTAAATTTGCCCTGTCGGGTGTTAATGATGATGATTATGAACAGGAGAATTCACGGGGAAAAGATGGACCAAACTGGGAACCAAAGAGAGAAAATGATGTTTACCCAAGAAAAGTATGCTGTCGTTGTTTGTCTATGAAGTTTCGAAAATACCAGGTGAGTAGAAAAGACTCCGTTTCAATAGTTACTGCAGCCTGGATTTCCTAGACAGGGCCGCCGAGAGCTTTTCGAAGCCCAGGGGGTTTCCATATCTAGAGATAACGTTATAGGCCATGTGGTTTTCACTTTGTGTCCTTTGCATTTCTCATCTACCAAACAATGAGGATGACTCCTGTGGGGGGGGGGGCAGGGTCACTCGAGTTTCCAAGATGCGGGGTTTTGCCATTCAGATCGTTAAAGTAACAACCATAACTTCGGAGAAATTTCCAAAAAGGATACCCATAAATCCAGAGATGCCAAAAAGCTCACCAATAAATCAATTTTTACAAAAAAACAATACCCATGACTCTGCAAAATGTAAAATTATTGAAATATATACCCATAAATTTGTACTCTATCATAAAAAGGTTCCCTAAACAATGGCACAGCCCCATACCGTGGAGAACTTAAGTTACCCACCCAAGGAAATGACCACATGGTCTAAAACACTATTTGTGTATGTTCATCTACACTGCAAATTCAGAATCTGCATTGCTGTTTTAGCAAAATCAAGGAAAAGATTCAAGGATGATTCTGAATAAGCTCAGTTATGAAAATTTTTCAAATTTTGTTGACAAAAAAAATTGATATACAGTATCTTACTGTGAGAGAGAAGAAAGAAATTTTCTGAATGGTCACTTGAAATAACAACAAACAATTACCAAATCCATTTCAGTTTGTTGAGAATTTTGATCCTTGTGAATGTCCATGGCCATATCATCAGGCTGTTCTTGAGGAATGCTACCTTGACTCAGCTCATCTTGCTTTGCTGCTAGGGATATTGAGGCAGTGGTACTGTCATTAATAGCAGAACAAACCAACTGAAATAAAAAAAAACATAGGTTAAAAAGCTGCACATGCTGGTCAAGCCCCCAGGAGGGGATACACCCTGGGGGTACATAACATGTTGAGAATACAGGAATATCCTTTAAGAATGGTGGGTTTCCCAGAAATTAGCAAAATACTCAAAAATGTGTAGTTTTCAGCCAAAATTCATCATAGAAGTGGGTATGATGACTAGCTTACATAATTAGAAGAGTGTAGCTTTCTAAAAACTTGGTGGCAGACCCCTGTCCATCTGCAAGTCATGTACAGTACCCCCTGGGGGGTACATAACACATTGAGTATGTGTCACCAATATGGGTGGGTTTCTGGTTCAAAATTCTTTCAGCAATCTTCCTTTTTCAGAACATTTTCCTTAAGCATAGGCTCTGTTTTGTTGAAATTCTGTAGGCAACGAATCACTGAAATGGGTAGTTTGCCCCCAAAATTCATCATATAGATGGGTACAAAGGCAAGCTTTCACAATTAGAAGAGGGTATCTTTCTAAAAACTGGGTGGCAGACCCAAACCCATCCCAGGTTTTATATTCCCTGGGGTGAAGCCTTAGATCCAGTGATGATTGATTGTACTGAAAAACTAGATTGAATGTCCTGTGTGCAATACCAGTGTCTCAGTGCAATCTTTACTGATCCCAAGCTGTGCTGTTTCATCGTTTCATCACAATGTGAGGACATCAGGTGTTGTGACGCAGTGGTGTAATCCTCTAACTTTGCAGCCAGAACAGTCAGGCAGACTAGTTTGATATCTAGTGGGGTCTGACCACTTGAAACAGGGTTCCAAAAACAAAGTTGTGTGCTAGCGGAGCTACCTGGAAGATAGCTGAATGCTGAAATTTCCCAGGAAGAAAAGGGGGAGAAGGAAAGGGAAAAGAAAGAAGGAGAGAAAGGATTTGGGATAGAATGGGGCAGTATTTAGGGAAAGAAGATAAGGAATTGTGTATTAAGAAGAAACAAAAGTGCTTAGCCTGCTACTACAAAGGAAGAATTTTTATTGAACCCTGACTTGAACATCATGACAAGGGATCATGGACTTGATTAATGCTTATGTAGCTACTTCTGTGATCCCAGCGCTTGGTGCTAAAACCGGAACTTCACCTTCATTTTCTCTCCTTGATTAGTTTACCTACTGAGAGTATTCCTGCTTTAAGTAATTCCCTACATACAGCTTTAAGTTTCTTTGCATTTTTATATCATATTAATCTTTCTGCATCATTGTATCAATTTTCTGTAACATTCCTATCCTTGTAGTGTAGTTGTTTGTTTGTATTGTTACAATCATAAAGTTAAATGATATGAACGGAACTGAACTTTCACCCTGCTTTACCTGTGTCATACATGAAGGGGTCATCAGCAAACAATTTTTGCCACAGTTAACAGAATTGGGCCGTTAGGGGGGAAGGGGTCCAGATCAAATCCGTTAAAAATGTTACTTTTGTGATGAAAATTGAAATAAGTAATACTTTGTTATCAATCCTTAAAGAATAACTCACAGCAGTAAAGTTTTCTGGCAGTGCACTACTTAATTTTGATGTTGCGATCTGCACAAAGAAGTTGCGGTAGTCTTTGGTCACACATACAGCAATAAGCCTGGAACAAGACTTTGTGGGATACCCACAACAAGAGAAAGTCCAGCGATAAATTATGTGGCTGTTAAGGAGGGGGGAGGGGATGTAAAGCCGTTAAAGGCCCAATTCCGTTAACTGTGATGAAAATTATTTGTCCATGACCCCTAACTTATTATCTTTGAGCATGGGTTTCAACTCATTAAACTGGTGGAAACAGTTTGGTCTAAAATTTCTGATCTGTTTCTTTCAATTGAATGGGTGGGAAATGGGTAAAGCTACTGATATGTACATTGGACTTTTCCGAAATCTTGAGTATGTTTCAAAATCTTTTCAGAAATCTTGAATGACACCAAATCACTTATTGAGTCCACAACCCCGTGTCATGACACTCAAGTGGTGGGGCCCTACCAGGTTTTGAACCCACTTCAGTCCGTCTGACTGTTCTGGCGGCAAAGTCAGAGGATTACACCACTCCGTCACAAACAAGCAGGGTAATTATTCATGTTTCAAATTTTGGAAAATTTTGAAAAACCTGTTTTTGAAAAAGGTAAAACTGCTTGATTATAGAAATTTGCCGTTCATTTTATGAGAGAGCCCTAAGACTTTGAATTCTATAATCGCTCCAACGTGAACCTTCAATTGTTTCTACGAATGAACTGTTCGCAGTCCAAGGTGTACCAACCTGTCTATGAGTTCTACGTTTGGACGACGTCGATTGAGAAACTGCTTTCCCTACAGCGTGGATACTTGGCACAGGCACGACTCCAATTTCATCCCGCGTTAATCTGGGGATTACTGCTTCTCCTTGACCCTCCAAATAATTGAATCTCCTCATGAAATCCTCTGCCTTGAAATGCTTGGAGCACAGTCTCGAGGTGGCAGTTGCTTCCCATTTCGCACGCTTTAGCTTCACAAATTCCACCCATTGCGTTCTTCTTTTCTTAGCAACTGGTCGCTCATCACCATAAAATGGAATTGCATGGAGCACAATTCCGTTTCTTATATCTGGTGTACTTCCACAGCCAGCCGCAACGCATCGGTTAGGCATATTCAAATCTACGGTTTGGTTTCATGCTTGCCAAGCAGGCGAAATTCAGTCGAACACGAGCATAAGTGAAAGCTTAGGCCAGTATCTTTGTTTCCTGGGTATGCGTCACTTACCTCTCGACCAAGACCTCTTATTATGCCACAAGGGTCCCGGCCATATGGAACAGATGTTGACGAGGATAAACAATCTATACAGTTCCTTTCAAGCAATCCTATCTAGGGTCCCAAGGTTCGGTGCTAGGCCCTACTCTTTTTAATATATATATAGCGATCTTTTTCTGCTAGAATGGCAACGCTATATAATTATGCCGACGACAACATGCTTGCTTGTTTCTCCAGAACTCTAGCAGTGCGGGCTGGGCCTTAGAGGCAGAAGCAGGCGTTGTGCTAGATTGGTTAATTAAAGAAAACTCATATGATTGCAAATCCATCAAAGTTTCATGCACTGTTAACCTGAAGAGACCAGAAAACTTCTAGTGGTGAGCAAATAAGTATTCAAGGAAAGACAATCGGCCTGAAAGTTCAGTCAAACTTCTCGGGATTAAACTAGACAATTAACTAAACTTTATCTTGGAGCTTACATAGATTGGTTTTGAAGCGAGAAAAATCGTTGTTCAGAGCTTTGTTTATTCTAATGTCAATTACTGTCCTTTGGCATGGCATTTTTTTCAGCAAAATCAATCCTTGAGATTGAGAAGATAAAAAGACGTGCACTTGGGTTCCTGTTACATCATTTGACCACAAACAGTAACAAACACAGAAACAAAACAAAACAATGTGAACGAGACAACGGTACCATCATCATCATCATCATCATCATCATTATAATATAACTCACTTTTACAGGAGTACAAGGACTGAAACTAAGCTAAGTTAAGATGATGAAATCCACCCTAACTTAACAATGCTAAACTTAAGCTAAGAGAATGCATAAACAACTTTTCGATCGGGAATCTCAATGCCATATTTCGTAAAATTCTCGTTGGCTCGTTACTTTCTGGGCGTAGATCTTAGTAGCGTGTCAGTACGTATTTGAAATGCTTTTTGCAGGTATTTTGCGAGACCTTTCCCAATCTTACTGTTTTCACAGGAGAGAAGGTATATAAATTTGCATGTAGAATCCATGCGAGTAAACAAGGGCACTTCTTGCTGGACTATTGTAAAGAACTGATTACGAATATCAGAGTACTCTTGGCAATCCACTAGAAAGTGTTGTTCGTTTTCAACGTAGTTGCTTTTACAAACGAGACACTTGCGTTCATCTGGGGTAATATTTTCCCTTCGCCCAGTCTCAATTCGAAGGTTATGGTCACTGCACCTAAATTTGGCTACTGCCCGGCGCAATCCCCTATCGCCTAGAAGACAGTAGGGCTCCATTTGAACTCGCGTCTTGAAAGACTGGTAACTTCGCAATTTATTAGACCCTTTCTTTGATCGACCAACAGTGGAAGTGATAGCTCGAGACCAGTATTCGTTGAAGGCACTGTTGAGTTTTCTCGTTACTATATTTTTAAAGGTTGATGCTTTCATATTCCTAGTTCTACAAATATCGAGCTCTAGGTTGACCTGTTTGGCTAAACAATGGAGTGATGACATCCAACTATACTTATCATTCCGGTCCGGTGCAGCGCGATGCTTTCGTTAAATGCTTTTGCAGCGAGTTTATGATTGTCCATGGTGCAAAGACGGTGGAAAAAAAGCAAGCTCTGTCTCAAACAGAATAGTGAGATAGGTGTCCTTCCCAAGTCTCCAAGAACCGCCAAGTTGCTGCAACTTTTCTTAACACCGAGAATACTCTTACAGACCCGAAGGTGCTGCTTCTCGGTACCAGGAAGGATAGTTGCGCTTGCGCAGTGCTCAGGTCATATTACATGTACAGTGGAAAATGGCGGACGGGAAGGAGGGTGTCAGCTAGCTTGCCGCATGATATGAACGCTTGATATTAAAGTAGTAATTCCTTATATATCTTAATAAAACAACTGTTTAAGAATCATTCACTTACTGAAGAACGCTGTTCAACTTTCATCATGGATGCAGCATTGAAATGACTTGGATTTTGACGTGGATACCTGGCCTGGCCTAGTTGAATAGCAACAATGTTTCACAGCAGAAGAGGAAGCCATGATGTCAAGAGGGCGAACTCGAGATTTATCGATCCTCGCAGAGATACTCACACTCGTTTTCGTGCCCTGAAGATTTTGCTTGGTAAGGATTAGGTTTGCTACCCTCCTCGAGCTAGCTGAGCTCTTGTTTGCTTGTGCTAGGAGAGAGCGGACACAACAACGGGAGGCACTCTTTGTTTTTTCATTTGTTTTTTTTGCAGACGACACAAACAAACAAAATAATCAAGAATGGACAGCGTGGACAGAAGCAAAGCTACGGTATTGTCTCATATGGAAAGCATCAGACCTCCAAAGTACTTCCATGCAATGAATGTACTTGCTGTTTGTTAAGCTATGAAGGCCCAAGGAGCAAGACTTCAAGCTAGTTGAGAAGAAGCATTGCTCACTGATGCTGACTCCATGTAGAAGGGGCCAGTATGGAAAGAAAGTGATGTGCACTGGACATGTCCAAACTGTTGCACAAAATAGTGTAAAAACATTGTGGTGCACGAGTTGAACTTCTTTCTATTTGATGCACACATAATCTTAGGAACAAAAGTGATGAATAGATTCTGTCAGTGGGGTCTTTTTGGAGTCCAGTGGTCTTTCCCTATTTAAAAAGTACTTCTTCTGGCTGGTACACTTGTCAATTAATTGTATCTCAAGATTTCTAATGCAAAATAAAAGTTTCCCATGCAAAATTCTTTGAAGGGTGGTGGCTAGATAACTGTCACAGAAATGTTAAACTTTCCAATTTAAGCTCTAGTAATCATGGGATGGAAATAGGCAATTTTGATTTTATGGCAAAAAGAGATGCTTGCGCAAAAATTTTCAAGAGGATATTAATTTACAGAGATACTGTTACAAATGGTCAAATGTTCTGTATTAGCACCAGCTAATGGGTGCTAGATTCTAGAATACCCTCCCTTCTCATGCTTCATTCTTAGATCTCATTGTTTCATTCTTAAATCTTATTGTTTCATTCTTTAGATCTCATTGTTTCATACTTGGGGGGGAATTCTAGAATATCGCTCCCAAATGGGATTTAGAAAAACGTTCTAAGCCAAAGTGGAGGGTGCTTCCTCAAAAATTTCCTGGGGGCTTCGCCCCCAGACCCCTTTGCCTTACTGCCCCACCAACTGATTTGCTCCTATATACAATTTTTTTACAATGGTTCAACATATTACACAAAATGTCATGGGATCCAGGCCCAATTATATTTTTCATTCATTTAATATTTTCCATTCACATAGTGAGTGCACCCTACAATGCCCACCATTCTAGAAATTGCTTCCAAAGGCAGTTTTTACAAAATCTGATAAAAATCAAACATTATAGCTATATGTATATACATCAGGAAATCAGGTTTCCTTGGCAAACTGCCTTTTGGAAGAAGAGCAAAATTTGGTTGTGTTTAAGCCATTCTAGATGTTGTAATTGCAAAATTTTTCTGGAGGAGCATGCCCTTTACACCTATTGGTGCACACTAATCATTGACAATTTTGCTGTCTGGTGCACCAAAATCTTACATTCCATACTGGAGAAGGGGGCCTGCGGCATTAGAGCTTGATTGTTCTATGGTGGCAAACAATGGTTATCAACTGCCCCTTGAACACAATTGCACAACAGTTTTTAACCTTAGCCTGGTTGGAAAACTTTCATTCACTTGCAATACACAACTTTTCAAATTGCAAGAAGTTCTTGCATGTGAGAACAACAAGGGTCTGTTGTTACTTTTTGTGACACTTCCCAACTCTTGCAGCTTTTGTCAGCTGATGCATAGCCAGCAGATCGGACCTTTCAGTTTTTCACTTGCTGATGGATTTGCCAGACTGCTGTAATCTGCTGTGCATACCAGATCTGCGTGCAATTTCATCGATAGCAAATGAAGAACAGTCAAATTATTGTTTTAAAAATAATAGCCAGGATCACATCTTTTGTGTGCACTTTTCAAACTCATCAGTCTGGTGGGTAGGCCATGCATGTTTTCCAGCCTGGCATGATAGGTATTTGGGAGATGTTTTATGAGCAAAAGTATCACAGGGAAAACATTAGAATTTCTCAGGGTCATACTGCAAGAAGTGATATGTCGTTAGAATTTTAACAAGTAGGTTGAGGTCTGCTAAGTTGAAAGTGGTTTTTGCTAATTGGCCTAAAGCATGAAACTTAGGTCTAGTGCACAAGTTGTAGTATCTTACTGTAGGTGAACATGATTTTTGTCGTAACATTTGTGACTTGAGCAGTTAAAGATGACTGCTTGTGCCCTGTTAGTTGCCTTCTTTGCTGTGCAGATGTTGTTTTCTAGTGCTATAATGCATCTTCTATCACAGGGGTTTTGCATACTGTTTCAAAACAGGCAGAAAATGGGACAATAATGCTTTTTTGAGAGTTTTGAAGGTTTTAGTGATTGGTTGGTAGTGCACCCAGACTGATTAAATGAGTCTTAGTTCTTTGCATTTAATAGGATTATGTATGTTTATTGCTTTATACTGAGGCTCATGACAATACTACTGCAAAATGGGGACTATTTTAGGCCAAGTCTGCTGCTTTTAGGGCACAACCAATCAGATTGCTACTTTCTTAATATGGTCAACCCACCGGCCTATTCTTCATGTTCAATTGGCTTATTATTTCAAAGTTTGACTTTTCAACGTGAAGTGATGTGCAAAGTGACATTTGAGGCTACAATTGACTTTCTTTCGACATTTGGAGGAATGGAAGACACCTGATATTCCTTCAGATTTTTTGTAAAGGTTTTATTCCCTGTTTAGAATCTGTTTGGCTGTGAGTCCTCAAGATTTTGGCAAAACTTGTTCAAGCCTGCACCCCACCCATTTTATCCCAAACTTACCCATTTAACCACAGTAGACCCTGACCATTTTTATGCAGATTTGAGAAAGGTGATATTTGAAGCTTTTGCAAATTTTTTTGGACATCATAAAGTGATGAGGAGGTTTTTACAAATTGAAATATTTTATTGGAAGCCATCCCTAAGAAGAACGTATGCCTCAAATTGTCCAGACAATATCTTTATCAACATTTTATGACTTACCAAAAGATTGTTCATGATTTGCATATCTACAGTTACATACTGTATTTATGTCATATTTATGATGTGATTAATATACATATGATATAAAGATATAAATATGACAGATATATACATTATGTACATTATTATATAAATCATTTCATGTACCATATATATATATTATGATACAGTGCATGCATTATTTTCCCCACAGATCAGTTGCCTACATCCGAAGTCATATCATTGTTTCAAAGACATTGTGTTGAAATTTACTATATTTTTTATGAAGAATTCAATACTCTTGTGTCAGCTTCCAAGTCAAAAGGTAATATATAAGTGCAATGAAGTTTAATTTGATATATTTTGAGTTTATTATTTGACCATAACAGTGGTGTATTTAGCCAGGTATTTTGTATGCACATGGTAGGGTCTTTTTCTGGTAGAAATGCTTTCACACTAGCCCTAGCTTTATGTTAAGATTTTGCAGACCCACTTTTTCATGATTTGGAAGCTTTGGCCTTCCTTTTTAAGAAGGCATTGGTGCAATTATTCTTAGCATTGAGAATATATACTGTACATATATATAGCTCATTTTTTAGAGTCCTTGACCTGCCATGTAGAATGCGAACTCAAACTTTATTTTGTTTTTCACAGGACACAAATCTTTCAGAGAGGAGTTGGAAGGACTTTTGCTGATTCTTGAGGTATTTGCAATAGACCTTTTAGCTATTCTGATAAAGAATCTCAAGCGGTTGATACTTTGCTATATTTTGCAGAATTTTCAAATGTGTACAATAGTGATAGAAGCTCTAGCACCACTTGATCGAACCTTCTGTATAAACATGCATAAAAATAACGCTCGATCCAGGCTCTTTTGCTGAATAGCTAAAAGATCTATTGATCTTGCTCAATTTTTGTTTCATGTCAGTGCCCTTGTGTCATACTTTTCCTATTTCAAAGCATATGCAGTATATAAAGATGATGAACATTCAAAATATCAGATCTATTTTTGCATTGTTAAAAACTTTGAACTTTGACCAATACAGCACTCTGCAGTCAATGAAGTTTTCATACATAAATGATTTCCTACCAAGAGGTATTGTTGCACAGCCTCAATTTCCAGGGAATGCAAGGAAACTTATACAATTTAAATTGACATTTGCGAAGTACATGATGGCACCCGTCTGCTTGTTCTAGGCACCATCTCCTAGTTGTTGATACCTTTCAGAATTATACCCCGATTATACCAACCTACCCTTTCTTCTACAATCTAAATTTATTACTGAAACCGTCCAAGATTAATGTATGCAAAGAATGACTTCCATCTTACATTGACACAAAATGTTTATGCTGTGGTTGAAGAGTAAAAGTAGCCACAGAGCCAGTAAATAGAGCCGTATGTACTCATTGGATTGGCCTTTATTTCAATTTACTAAACTCTTCTTCAACATGAGAAGAATAGCTGTATCAACTGTATTACCTAGATATTCTGGTGATGAATATACAGTATACATTATGCATGTTCCTGTGCCTTATTTGAAGTACTTGCCCCAGGTAAAATAACACTATTTTCTTCTATATAGATGCATAAGAAGTTCTGAAGAATTCTTTTTCAAAAATTTGTACAGTCTTGATCCCCTCAAGAGTTCTTCTCTTCATTTGCAGAATTAATGAGAACAGCTTTGTCATCCTTTTGTGTCATAGTGTTTAAAGTATTATGCAAGGCCTGCACTGTATCTTCTTGTTTTTAGAAATTACTGTTACTGGTACCAGAAAGAGTTTATGAAAGATGGCAGTTCAACAGTATTGGTAAGAACCCTGTCCTTTGTTCGCTGCATTAAAACTTGTTCCTTGTAGGAATTCCATCTGCATACTGAACATTTACACAATGATGTAATGTTACTGGAATACTATTAATCATCTGCACACTTTGTAGGAAAATCAAGTGTGTATGCTTTTTTACCATACAATACTATACATATCCTTCTGGTTTGCCTCGTGATCTCATAGCCATTGCGTTATTTATCAGGGCATGCAACACATACATTGAATCATAATAAGGCACTAGAAGAAAACAGACACAAAAAAACAGACTGCTTCTTCAGCACAATGAGGCCTTTGAAACTTATTTTATTATGAGAGAGTGAAAATCTTCACTTTTGTCATTTTCTTCTAGTATATACTTTATTTTTCAGTATAAACGGCACTACCAAGTTTTGAATCAGAATGTGTATTTGGTGATGTTGGAAGTTTTTAATGTACTTGTCAAAGATTTAAGTATATTTTTCCTCATCACCCACATTATGTTTGAGGAAAGCCAAAGATGCAAGCGCTAGATATCTTGTGTCTGACCGAGAGTCTCTACATCTTCTTTATTGATCTTTAGTGCACTTTTTTGTAAAGTTGTAGCACCTTCTTGAAACATTGGACCAAATATTCGTTCAAAGAGTAAAATTTACAGCATTCCATCATTTTAAGAGCCAGCATCAAATTTTCTTGCATATCTTAACAAAGTCCAAGGTAGTCACTGTTTAAGCTATGTATATACATCTCTTAATGATGATAAAAAGATTCAGGAATCATTTCAGTTTTTAGCATCTGAACATCATAAGTCACTGTTGATCTAGCGTCCTTATGCTTGTTTTGTGAGGTGAAATATGCTTGAAAAATGTATCTCAAAATCTCTGTGCTTGTCCTTATAGGAACAATTCTAAGGAGGTTACTTCACCATGGGAATATCTTAGCGGTGAGTGTCTTTGTTTTACCACCAGAATTCTATAGAAGCTTGTAAGGAACCATTAAGAATTATGTCAGTCGCTTTCAAAATGCATTCTGTGCAATTATTTCATGTTCGAAATTAGTATCGTTTAGACCATCGAAGTTGAAAGAATATGATATGATAGTATCATCTGCATACATTCAAAATAATGGTGCCAGGGATGTTGATTATTCCTGTTTTGCCACATTATTGTATATGATTACATGCTAACTAATTGCAAGTGTGCTGTATGCAAATGGCTTTGTTAGGCTACATTTTGCCTGCAACCTTTGCAGCACAGGTTTACTTGTAGAAAGATTTTAGTATGCTTGTTCTGTCGATTCCATGTCTGAGACTGGTTGCAGAATAGAAAAGAAATTGTTTTATTACCTAAAAATACGATTGCACTGCAAAGTTAAGCTCTTGAAGAACAGATAATAATAATGATATGATATATTTAAACCCGTTAATCTACAATAATTAACAACGTGTAAGTTAATTTTTTATAGTAGGGCCCACAGATACCATTACTTGCAAGACCGAGAGTGTTCGTTGAATGTGATGTTGTTGTTGACATAATACGTACAACCATATACATTATGAAGATTGGTCACTCGTGTGCGTGATATTGATTTTAGATAACGAATCTTGCGCTTTCCCCCTATGCAACAGATTGAATTAGTACCTTTTTGCATTCGTCTCATTTAGGTTCGAGAAATTGGTGTCAAGTTATACTTGCTATGGCTGCAAGACCTGCAAGAAAATGTAGATGAACTTGGGCTACTTGTTTACGGGAGCATTGTTCCGGGTTTTCCAAATCCAGTCAGTAAAATCGACCTGACAAAGATATATCGACCTAAGAAATTCGTTGATTCAGTTTTTGCGAGCATCAGTGGATCAGGATTTGTCTCGGTTTCATCATCACAGTATTTGTCGTACTTGGATATTGATTCAGGTAAGATTTCTTGATATTCTAAGGTTCCAACCAAAGAGGCTGGCTAGTCTGAATTGGTGCGTAGTGGTTACAAGAAGTATTCTTCGTTATCAAATTCGATGGAAAGCTTAGTGTGTTCTGAAAGAGATCACAAGGTTATCAAAAGTTAGCATTCAAATCAATGATTTCTTTGAAGCGCAAACCATATGCTACAAAGAGTTCCTTATTTTATCTTGTTGATAGATTCTTCATTACTGTAACAAGTCGAAACTATGCGTCTAGACTCACAATAAGGTCCTTGGATTCAGTCTTTTGGATACTGGAGCAGCTGGCTTCAAAATGAAAGGCTTACATTCTGTAGCGAAAATGGAGTTTTCATGCCTATTTTCTGAAGTCTAGAATCTATAGCGTAACCTAAGCACAGAAGATTGGATATGAGTTTACATTATTATGCCGTATTACTTATTCATTCATACATTGAATGTGTCCATACACACTTTGACTAGGATTTGCGTTATCCGTTATTGGTTAAAGATGTGATATGAGTGCTAATACACTGGTTTATGGATGAAATGTAATCAGACGGCTTCAATTTTGTTTTAGAATGGTGCACAGGGGAATCGATTTCACCGCTTCTGCCTCCTCCACAGGGGGAAAAGAATCCAATGCCAGAAGAACTCACGAACCGATTTCTCGACAGAATACTCGATTATATGACGAAAAAGGTAAGATGAAAGAAAAAGAATTCTTTGGTAAGTTGTCGATTGGTGCAGAATTAACAAGGGCAGATTTTGTAACATTCCATTTGTGTTGATTGACAAACTAACACAAATTAATCAACGCTTGTAAAACAGGGTGTATCTGCGGCCTATTTGTTGAGTTGCAAATTTGAATCAAGTAAACTGTCAAATTAGCATATAGGAAGAATGTTTATATTTGCATTTGGTCTGTTAAAGGGCTCATGCAAGGCTGCATTTGCAAAGAGCAAAAGATATGATAAGACTCCATGCGAATCGAAGTTGCACATGGGCTGTGAACAATAGATAACCAAAGCTAATTGCAATTCTCAATAGTTTGGAGCACTTATTGATACATATAAAACTTTTGCTTCACGCTAATAGAGGAGATAGGATAAGCAGTTTGTTGATGAGGACAACTTTTTGCAAATGTTGACACTGATCTTTAAATTTCCTATAGCGACTTGTGTGTTACCTTAATAACCCACATTTGCATTAAGATCATGTGACGCAGCCACTCACACTCAGTCCATCTTTTGTGGCTAATCATAATTATAATAATGCTATTCAATGTTGGTTTGCAATTGTAAATAGGTTTGAATATAAATAGAACAAAGAAAACGCAAAGACTGCATCATTATCTCTAATTTCATCTGACTTATCACAAGCACTTATCCTGCCAGCTAGTCGACTGGAACTTTTCAAAAGCATTCATGATGGTTATGCCTAGAAGCAATGTTTCTCAAGAAACGTATCATCAACAACCTTGGCTCGAGATTGTAAGGGCCTAGAACAAAATCTATCGCAAATAAGATGTCACACGAAATTTGCGATATCGCAAAATTGATTATGCAAAGTAATGCAGTTGTTTTATTCGTGATCATTTTGACATGTTATCTTATCTGGGACAAACCAGATATCATGATGTTTTTTTCATTTTACAGATGATGGAAGTTCATTGGAAGGATCGCAAAATGCGAGAAAGTGGCTTCTTTTATTTATTTCAACATTTCAAGAAATTCTACTTGCCTCATATTTTTACATCATGGGATCCAGCGGACAGGCTTTACGGGAAGAGTGAAGGTAAGCAGTGATCTTTGCGACTTAAGGTTAATGTCCACAAAGTGGAAATTTCGCGTATCGTAAATTGTAATTGGAGATCTTGGCGTGTTATATGCTTTCGCCTGCATTCAGAGTTGTTTTCAAGATCCAAGTTTTTGTATTATGCCTATGAGTTGATACTCCATCTACCCATTATTCATGCCTTGCTTGGAACTGCTAGATCTGTTTTTATCAGCCTGGTTCCCTGCGTCAACTCGACTGCATTCGTTTGAGGGTACTGGGCGCCAGGGAAGCGATTTGTTGACGCCTGGAAAAAAACCTGCGAAACTTCTTAAACTTCTCAATCCGTTTTTGGAAAATCGGTTAAGCATAACCTGCGTGAAGCTTTCCTGTCGTGTAGATTGAATTTTTTTGTGTAAATTGAAAGAACTTTACCTTCTTTCAATTTTACAAAAGAAAGATTGCACGCAGGCGAGTTAAGCGTCGTTCTGTTGGCGGGCAAGATTTAAAGCATGCTTCATTTAGAGCATGCCACGATGACAACAGAAGCCCGGGCCATGGTTATGGTGCGTGGTTACGCTTTTTGTCCCGACGTTATTTTGGACCGCTTCCGTGGATCCCAGTTCCCCAGTCGAAAATGACATTAGGGAACCAGACTGTGTTTTTACCACTGTCTCTCCTTGTTAACCCCGTTCTAATACAACATTGGTCTGATAGAATGCATAACGCTCGAAAAGAATTTCTTGGTGACCTTCACCTCCCTTCTTTAAGAATATTCATTCTTCTACATACCAATCATATTCTGTTTCCAAATTTTCAGATTTGCTAGCCACAAATTTAGTCGAGATCAAAACACGAGAGTCTTCACAAAGTCAAATGAGCTGTCGCTGGAGAGTTCTATGTTGGTTCGTTGCTTTCACGATCAGATTCAAGAAACCAGGGAGGAGGATAAGTGAAGAAGACAGACTGTCAGAATCATCAAATACAGACGATTCTTTGAATGCAGAAACTGGGTCTTTGTCATCAGTTGATGAGAAAAATGTCATGCAATATGAGACACTGTATGTTACTGCTGAAATTATCCGATCTGTGTTGTATTCAACGAAAGAAAATATTCTGTGTTTGCACGAAGTATTTCGCCAGGTAAGTCTTTTTCTGATCTTTTTGTAGCACATGATGCAGGTTTTAATCTCTTTTTACATGTTTTATGAGGTAGATATTTTAAATGTTTAGATGTCTTTATTTGAGAGGTTAAAAGCTGTGGAATAATAGTTCGCATTGCTAACACGCTCAACTCCCAAACTATCGATCGCCAACTATCAACGGCGATGACACTCAAGTGCCAAAAGTATGAACAACGTCCTTTGGAGTTGAGTCTATTGCTTACTTTAGAAATAAACTGTGGCAGAAGTTGCCGCAAGAAATAAAACAATCAAGCAGCCTTCCTATCTTCAAAAAAGCAAATTAGATGTTGGAATGGTGGAAAATGCAGCTGTAGGCTTTGCAAAGTATATATCCCGAAAGTTGGATTTCTAACAGGGTAGATTTTTTGCACTTTTTGTCCTGTAATATTTATTAATAGTTTTATTGTAAATAATATATATTGTAAATAGTAGGCTTTAATTAGCTGTAAGTTGGCTATGTTTGATAATGATAATGAATAAGAGACAATTTTTTAAGTTGTTGAAATATAGTGGTCAGTTAGCTAATTGACAGTTTCGTTAATGGTTGCTTTGTAGAATGATTGTATGATCTTGACAAACTGTTGTCTGATATGGTAATATTGATCCTTAAATGTTTCTCTATCTTTTCTTTGTTATAGGGCTTTCTTATGCCAATTGCATGGTCTGATATCATTTGTCGTGTCATGACAGTTTATCATGAATGGTTTAAGGTAAATCTCAGTGTCCTACAGACCTTTTAGCTATTCTGAAATGAATCAGAATCGAACGATATCTCGCTACATTCTGTAGAATTTTCGAATGCACACATTGGTGATAGAAGTTCTAACGCCACTTGATCGAACCTCGTGTATCAAAATGTATAAGAAATGACGCTCGATCTAGGCTCTCTTGTAGAATAGCTAAAAGGTCTATTGACGTCTTTAAAGTGAATGAATGGAGACAAGTCGAGTCACTCTATAATAGGACGAGGAAACTCCTATGCATTTTATTGTCCCTTTGGATAAGCAATGAGGCCCAATAATCACATGCGTGTTGAAAACATCAAATGCAGTAGGCTAATAATTAAAGTACCCAAACTCCTTACGCGCGGGGCTTTTATATCCGTTGATTCTCTTTAATTCTCACATGTATACATTGAATGCAAAATATTTCGGGCAATAAATTTTGAACAGAATATTTTTGGACAAAATTTTCGGACGTTTTTGCACGGAATTTCATATGGTTTTAAAGAAACTTCGGTCGACAAAAACGAAGCGCTAAATTCACAGTATATATATTTTGCTTGCTTGATACTAAAGATATAATACATTTTCCAGGTCAGTGATTCCAAAAGTAATTGTTGCAGGTTAATATGGTGAGGATGATTTCTGAAAGGAATGCAAAATGTTCCTTGAGCAAAGGATTGTCCGTTCAAATAAGAATGTTTGCTGTGATTTATCAATGCCACAAAAGATTTCAGACGCTGAATATATTTCGGTCTATGAAAATTTTGGACGTTGAAACTTTCGGACGTTTGAACGTTCGAAAATATTAGCGTCCTAGCTTCGTAGCGTTTGATGTAATCAGCTCAAGATGCTGTTTTGTAAGTTAGCAGCAAATGAGGGACAGTCTTTTCTCCTCCCATATAAAAGTAGATTATGACTTGATAGATCTTTTTATTCCTGCCAAGGGATTTATGTGAAGAGTCGAAGAAGACTTGACCCTCCAAGAATGTATTTGATTCTTCTAATTTGATTGGTAATATCTGAAATGGAGGCTATGTCCGCTAATGCAGAATGTTTTGAAATTTATTGCTTTAAATTGTATATACTTGAATTGTTCAATTAAGTTACCAATATTCTTCATTCTAAAAATGCCATTTTAGCTCTAGGATAATTTTCTATTGATAAAGAATGAGTCAAGGAAATTGTTGAAAGATTAATGTGCTGTCCGATCAGTTCGAGGCACCAGACTCCGAAAAGAACTTTTTGCAGAAAATGGTCTGTGGTTAATTATTGATTTCTGGGAGAAACAACTGGTCCATAGTCAACAGCAGAACACGAAAAGTAGGAGACCAAAAGTTAGTCTCCGGGTGCTAAGGGGGCCTTAGAGACCGACACCTTCACGTAAATATATATTAATAATAAATTTTCTTTTTCCACCAACAGCCGACTGAACGACCAATATTCATGCAAGAGAACTTGTCCCCAGATGAGTACTACGCATCACTGCTCATTGAAACAAATTCAAATATCCCTGATGATAGATCGCCGTTGTTGAGGACATCATCATACAAAGAGGCTGTTGTAAATTGCGATCGAGGCTTCTTTCCTAGGATTCCACTGGAAAATGTTAGAGCTGGACTGCAAGCAAACGTTCGATTATTTGTCACGAATTCATGCTATGTTTTCTTCTCACAAACAGGACCTGAATTGCTGCAAAAGCAGGTAATTACGATAAGAGAAATCATTGTGTCAATTCATACTGAGCCTCGAGAGAATATCAACTTTTGAAGAACAACCAAGATTTCATTATTGTAATGATTTTGGAAATGGCCTCTTTTCGCATGTGTGTGAAGGGTCAAGTGAATCGAGAAAATTGCAAAATTTAGATATGACTGCATGAACTCTTTAGGATTTGTTTACCAAACTGGCTGGTTTCGAAGCATGCTCTTTAATCGAGAGATACTATTACTAAGTCAATCTTGTGTCGTTGCAACACAATCAGCTTGGTTGTGTATGCTATGCCCTTAGAATAACCTTCTATCATGTAATACTGATACTTTGACATGAAATTAAAACATACGGCTGTTCCGACTAAACTTGGTTTGATTCTTAAAGTGGAATTGCGGAATGAGATTGTTCCATTTTATTATTTTGCTGCAACTGCGAGCTACTTGGTTGTTTATCTTATTTCTTTTTGAGCAATCAAGATTTGATATTTTCAATTTGATTTCAGGCTGAAGTTTGCAGGAGGGTTATGAAGATGTATCGAAATGTGGTGTTGGAGTTAGGCTTGGATGAACAAACATGGTAAGAGATATTGCAAAACATTTGTCGTTCTTTTGTCGTATCTCCGTCAAGCGTACTAAAGAATCAGCTGTATTTCAAGTGGTAAGATTAGGATAGATAAAGCAAACGATATTTCCTTTGTCGGATGGTATTTGATCAAATATATATATATTTATCTGAGACCTGTTTTAATTTGGTCTTGATTTTATGATTTGTGACGAAGTCTTGTTTTATTGGGCACTCTCGCGTGTCAGAAGATTTTAAAGGGTTTTTGCAAAGTTAAGAGCTTGTGTTTGCAATGAGCAGTCCAATCAAAAAGATTTCCCAGTCAAGTCGATGTTGAACACGCGCCGTGATCAACGGACAATCAGAGAGACAATGCTATGCTTGAGTGATGTTTTGGTCTATTCATGGAGAAGTCACTGAAACTCATTTTAAATGTATATTCAAATGAATGGCTGCAGTACAACTAAAATCATAATTGTATCCACTCCGCTATTCAATCACATGATTTTTTGTTTTCTCTTTCAGGAGGCAACTGCTTGTCGTCCTCATGAGGATCACAGATTTCTGCTTGAAAGGAAGGCCGCCTAGTCCAAGGGAGAAAACTTTAGGTGGACAACTGGCTACATACATATTTCAGGTAATGACTTAAATGGCATGATTTATTTTTATATTTGTCGGATGTTTGAACGATTTTCTAAGCCTTTCCCAATGTGTTTTGCACCTCTTGCGTTCTTGATCTTTTTAGAATTTCTGCTTCAAAGCACTTTCAAGATAGGAATTTACTTCTCATTTGAAGCATAATTTTCATTTGAAGCTTCTGTTTTTACATTTACAAGTAGGTAATCTCATAGAGCATTATAACATGAAACCCTATCATGACCCTTGGTCAAGGATGCAAACGTCTCATTGATTCTTATTATTGCTGATCAATTTAGACAGCGTTCACACGATGCCGGAACATTTTGAAAACGGTGAAAAATGTGGCGGATAGGCCTCCCGTTCACACAAAAACAGCACATGGTTTGCCGGCAGATTTCGAAAACGGTAGATTTTGACAACGGATTTGTGAAAACAGCATCGTGTGAACACTAGGTTAAATTTTTCTACCGTCACATTTTTCACCGTTTTCAAAATATGCCGGCATCGTGTGAACGCAGTCTTAGTTTTGCTCTTGAAGAACGGCAGTGATTGTTTAAGTTGCAAAATATTGGTCAAAATTTAAGAGAAAAAATTCAGCATAAAGTTCCTTTCGGTGGTTGTGCAGTTCTGCCTGAAACTGTATTTTCAGAAATTTATTTGTTGAAATGCAAGCAATAAAAGCATCCTTTTCTGGTGTGCTCGAATATGATATATAACTCTGGAATCTCTGAGAACGATTTTCTTACTGGATTTATCAACTACTTGTAGACGCTGTTTGTGACATGGATTAGAGCAAGCTTACAAGTAAATGTTCCAGCTGACTTATGGAATGAATTGCTCAGAATTATATCATCACTTACATCATGGCCTGAAATGATCTCAGAATGGGCAGTAAGTTTCTTTCATATCAGCGTTCTTTAAATTGATTATGTTCCGCTGTGATGGGTATATTCTGATATGCTATGTCCGAACCTTGCCGACAGTTTTTCTTTGTTAAATTTAATTTTGGAACATACGCTGCCAAAACTTTTGAATTAGTAAAGCGCTTTAGTTGTTCGGATGGTACAGATGCTGGTTGAAGTATGTCACTTTTATTCGTCATAAAGTTTTGTAGTTCATCTTCGTACGTAGAAAAACCATTAATGAAAGCTAAGCATTGTTGGATGGTTTTCGAATGGCAAACTTAGTACTTCAAATTTTTTATTCTCTATTTGTACTGCTAAGAATTCTTTAGAAATTTCTGAAGCATGTTATGACTCGTTCTTTATCGGCCAGGATTTTGCGACATAGAATATACTGAACCAGATGTCTGTTTTGATTTTATTTCATAGCTATACTTTTTCCTTGCTAAATTTGAATAATTAAGAGGAAAATCGAGGTTATTTTCTATTTTAGAATCAATGGCATTCCAATGACTACATGAGTACTGTTTACTTTTCTTCAGGGTACTGTAGAGACACTGACAAGAGTCCTAGCAAGAACAGTTTACGGCATAGACTTGGCAGACTTGCCACTTGAACGATTAACCGAACAAAAGCGAAAGAAATGGAGGGGTCGAGTGACAGCTATTTCGAGCCACAACGCTTATGCAATGCGGAAATCATTCTCTCGTGGATGGAGCCGTTATTACAAAGATGAAAGTGAAACGGAGGCAAAAACGGAGACGTCAGATGTTGAGGGGAGTGGAGGAACAAACTTGAGAGACTTCGTTGCACTTCTTCCAAGGACAACCTCAGTGTCTTGTACAAGGGAGGAGCCCCAGAAGCTGATACGAGTTGTACAAAGTGATAGCGCTTTGAAACCGGGGATAAGTGGAAGTCTGCCAGATTTGATTACTGGGGATAAAGGTGAGGGCAGTAACTTTGGTGGTATGTTTTTTCATCATCTGATTGAAGTTTCAAAAACGGGGGAATACAGAATCTTGTCACTGCCATTGGTTAATCGCACATTTCCCGTGGGTTTCCCGTAGCCTTGTATAATACGATACAAGGACACGTTTGTTATCTGGCGTTCGAAAATTCGGCTCTTCGGACTGGCAATGGAGCTGCTTGATTTGTTCTTCTTCGATCCGTAAAAGCCGTATATTTTCAAAGTCACATTGGACGGGCATTGCATTAGACAACAACAACAACAGATTAGCGTCTTGTGTTAGCCTAAGCCATTAAGTGCACAGCCAAGGTTTAGCTTATTCCTCGAAGGGTTCTTGTTGCTGTAAATTTTAAAGACGAACTTGCAATCATGCCTCAATAAAATGCGAGTGTAGGTAGCGTCAAAACTTCCAACCACAGTGATGAATACGATCAAAATCACTGTAGAACAGTATACCGCAATGTAAGTTTTTTCTAGAAGTTTCTGCCATATAATGAAGCCTTTGTTAAACAATTGCTCCATCCATATTCGAAAGGCTTTGGACCTTAGTTACTTGTAAGGACCTCACTGCCTTCTGTCCGTACCTCAGACTGCGGTCCAAATATTTTCTGCAATCATGCCTGAACAAAATGCGAATGTAGCTAGCGTCAAAACTACCTACCACAGTGATGAATACGATCAAAATCACAGAAGAAAAGTATACAACAATGCAAATTTTGTTTTCTGGAAGTTCTGCCACATAATGAAGCATTTGTTAAACGATTGCTCGATCCATGCTCGATCGAAAGCCTTTCGACTTTAGTTACTTGTAAGGACTTATATATTTTCCAAATACTATCCAGCGTTGAACTCGTAATCGTTTGATAACCGCATACTATTTCTTTTATTTCAAGATATTGTTGTGGAGCGAAAACGAACTCTACGAGAAGTTGCCGACACAGTGGAAAATATACCAACCGAGCAACAGCCGGTGGCAGCTCCTCTTGCTACCCCAGAAGCATCAAGTAGTGATTCATCAGCTGATTTGGAGAAGACTGTCACGAATGAACCAGATGAAGTCGAGCAGAAAGATGGCGTAGAAGAAGAAAAATCAGAAGAAACAGAAGGACTCTTAAGTGATGTTTTAGAGTCGGCAGATAAAATTTACAACAGGCATTTACAAGGTAATAATTTCGTTTATTGGCAGTCAAGAGAATGTGTGCACATAAAAAAGGCTCAAGCCACTTGCAGTCAATTGCTAGCTTATCAGATATTAGACTTATTACGATGAGTCTCTTGTATCGTTGCGGTAAACCTTGCTCAAGAGGGACTCATAATGAAACAGTGAAATTGCTGGCCCTGTTTTTTGAAGTCATCAATGGAATTATGCTGGAATCACGGCTTCGAATCTCAATCCCTTAGGAATGTTTTCTATTCTTCAATCAAATCGAAAATTCTTTCACGTTTACACCGTAACAATAGTAATTCACAAATCTCGCTATCTGATGATGGGCCTAAATGGGGCCAGGTTTTTCAGAGTAGTATTATAAATCTCTGTTGACTGAAGTGCCGTCATTTAGTCAAAGAGCACAGGGAAACAAGAGACTCATCGTCATAAGTCTAATAAGATATTTGAGCGTGTATTTGAGCGACATCATTGCATGTGGCTTATGGCTGAAGTTAGGCCCATTGATTGGTCATGCCTAAACTGAGCCATTGCAAAGCCGAGGACACACACGATATACCTACCATTAAGTGGCACAAGATACAATCACCAATGGATGAAAGGATGACCAGATGACTTAATGATCCTGAAAACACATACCAAACTAAACAAGTATCGTGTGACGCTTGAAAAGTGCAACGATCGAAAGTAGCTCGAGGTTACAGGCAAAGCAGCCGAGCCACAAGGAGGGGATTTCCCTGATTTCCTTCTGTTGCCAGGGCTGTCAGAATGGGACGCGCTCTTCTCAGTCCCCTTCTCAAAACTGCGATAAGATTTATATATTCGATAATCTCATTTTAGTTCATGTAGGTTTAACTTGCAAAATGTGAATGGGTTATAGAAATTTTCTCAGTGAAGTGGCAAAGAATAAGCTGAGTCATCATGAATGATTCTCTTAGTTTTCTTGATTGATGTGTGATATTCTTTGTCTTCAATGCTTTGATTACAAGTGCCTTAAGTTTTAGACTACGTTCAAACTTGTAATGAGAGAGCAATCTATCGTTTTCGAAATCTGCCGGCCAAAAATGTCCCGTCTTCGTGTGAACGGGAGGCCTATCTGTCGCATTTTCACCGTTTTCAAAATGTGCCGGTATCGTGTGAACGCAGTCTTGATTTCATCTGGTTAATTCTTATATATAGGAAGAAAATCAGCAAGCAACATGAGCATTTCAAGTGAAGATAGTTTTGCAAGCTGCACCAGTTACCCATACTCTGAAGATCTGATGAAAAGTGATGGTTCAAGGAGTGTTACCCCAAGTGTTGCATCTGATCGTCTTAGTCGAGATGATTTAGATCAATACTGCATGCAAACTGAATCCAGCAGATCAATGAACAGTCTAATAGACAATTTGCAAGAAGGGCAGATGACCACAAGTAGTACACAGGAAAGCCTGGTGGTAAGTGCCGGTCTTGTTTCATGTTCTTGTGAAACTTGTAATGAGATAGCAGATTCTGTGAGGCGTACGCTCCTCCTACTATTTTTTTGGTTGCCTGCCAACACAATCTTTTTCGAATAAGTAGACATTGTTTTAAATTGAAACATGTTTACAAGGACTTCAGGTCAATGATTTGTTCTCGGATCGGTAATAACAAAAGTTTGGCTCCTGTTTGGCAGAACATTTAAAGTCATGGCTGATAACAATAAAGCTAGTAAACCTCCACTTAAATGAACCTACCAAAATAAGAATCTAGAGCCTCCTTTTCATAAACTATACACCTTGTAATTAAGAACCTGTTTCACTTTGATGAGACATAGATTCTTATCGCAGGAGTAGCAAAGTTGATTTTTAATTGTTGCTATTAAGTTCATTTTGGTTCCAGTTGGCTGTTAAAGTTTAGATTCTCCTCCCTAATTAGATATCATGTCCATAAGAGCTCTTCCAAAGCAAATGATAGGGCTGAACGTCTCTTGTAAGACTCAGCAAGGGCCTACACAAGGCACCCTTCATACAAGAGCCTGTTTACCATGAAGTCAGTCTATACTACCTTTGAAAATGAACTTATTTCAACCTTGCTCTCAAAATATTGGGTTCTTATATGCGGGGATATACTGTATTGCCCAGGGAGCGCCGAAGGCGCGGGAGGGGAAACGGCCAGTGCAGCGCATTGTTCTTATGTTTGATGCAAATTCGAAACGAGGCGCGCTAATTTGTGGGTGAAACTAGGAATGGAGCACATGTGAGCTTGGAGGACTAACTTTGGAGAAAGCATCATTCTTCACAATCTTGGCTGACTTTGGTATGTAATTCCAACAATTATTTCTTTGTTGATATATTATCTTCGTTTTTGAGCTTTTGTTGCAGCAATCACTCCATTGTAATAGCTGCGAGGGTATTTCTTACTGGGGAGGTGTGTATTATAAACATTGGACTCTTTCCATTCCAACAACGGCGGCTTTTATTTTGTTCTTTCATGCAGCGTTACCCGTTGATTTTTTTGCTTGATTTCATTCAGTGAAATCTCAGTCTAACTGATGGAGTTGAAAATTTTGTTTTATTTTGTTACACTTTTCAGTTTCAAGCAGATTTATGCCGAGTGGTCACCGTCGGGCCTAAGCGTTTTCCTATTGAAATGTATAGGCCGAATCGCTGATAAGCCAATGTGATGGCGGCTTTCAATTTTCTGCCAGGTTCCCGGTTACCCGTTGAATTTCTTTTTTGATTTGATTCAGTGAAATTTCAATCTAACTGATGGAGTTGAAAATTTTGTTTTATTTTGTTACACTTTTCAGTTTCAAGCAGATTTATGTCGAGTGGTCACCGACGGGCCTAAGCGTTTTCCTATTGAAATGTATAGGCCAAATCGCTGATAAGCCAATGTGATGGCGGCTTTCAATTTTCTGCCAGGTTCCCAGTTACCCGTTGAATTTCTTTTTTGATTTGATTCAGTGAAATCTCAGTCTAACTGATGGAGTTAAAAATTTTGTTTTATTTTGTTACACTTTTCAGTTTCAAGCAGATTTATGCAGAGTGGTCACCGTCGGGCCTAAGTGTTTTCCTATTGAAATGTACAGGCCAATTCTCTGATAAGCCAATGTGATGGAGGCTTTCAATTTTCTGCCAGGTTCCCGGTTACCCGTTGAATTTCTTTTTTGATTTGATTCAGTGAAATCTCAGTCTAACTGATGGAGTTGAAAATTTTGTTTTATTTTGTTACACTTTTCAGTTTCAAGCAGATTTATGTCGAGTGGTCACCGGCAGGCCTAAGCGTTTTCCTATTGAAATGTATAGGCCGAATCGCTGATAAGCCAATGTGATGGCGGCTTTGAATTTTCTGCAAGGTTCCCGGTTACCCGTTGAATTTCTTGCTTGATTTCATTCGGCAAAGCACTTATCTGCTGTAGAAGCCAAAATTTTCATTTTATTTTTGCTACAGTTTTCTGTCTAAAGCAGATTTACTTTGGGCAGTTTTGCCTTTGGGTCTTCTTTGTTGATGATCTTACTGGCTTGGCCTTATTAGGTTGATAAATGGAAATGCAATGGTGGCCTTCCATTTCCTGCAAAATACACCGTTACCTTTTGAATGTTTGGTTTGATCAATGAAGCTTGTGTCTGCCTAATAAAGCTGGTCTTTGCATTTTATTTTGTTACTTTTTCTGGTTTAAAGATGATTTGTTTGGAGTGGTTCAACTTTTGGTCTTGTGGTTTGCTATTGAAATGTTAGGCCAAAACCACAGGTCACAGCAGTGAGCTGCCTTTCTGTTTTCTAAAAAGTTCACTGCTACCCATTGAATTTGTTATTTCCTGTAACTCAAGCAAAACCCTAATCTGTCTGATGATACTAAAAATTTTATTTTATTTTGTTACACTAAAGGAAATGCAATGTTGGTCTTTAATTTTTGAAAAAATCACTCCTACTTTCTGCATTCTGATTCCAATTTAACAATTTGAAGCAATGATAAAGATAGAGAAGGTTGAGTTACACAGCAATAACAATTTTACAATTGCATGTTTTCAATCTTTTTATTGCCAACTTAAAGGGTGTACCACATCATGGGGGCATGCAAGTTCTTTAACAGCCCTTGTTTTACATGTATCTTTATAGCAAGTGTAAAGAATCTTGATACTTTCTTGGTTGAATCTTGATTGCACCATGGTCTTTTGATTTCAAAAGACTCTGATTGCACCAACTCAGAACTCCAATATCTTGCAATATACAGTACAATGTGCTTTTTGTATCTTGGTTACAGTATGTCCAAAGGTAGATCAATAAATCACTTTCCTGTGGTCATGTAATCAATGTTGTAAAGGTCAGTTTGAAATAATTCTCTTCATTTTGTTTCAGGGGAAAGATTCACTTGATAATTGAGGATTGCATATTTCTTGCAGATGGTAGGTTAATGAGATACCTAACAGCAAGAGACCGCATTCATTGTGAACAATTTAAAAGAGCTGTTAGCACAGATAAATTCCACATGGACATCCTTTGAACATGTAACATGAATTGCATAATTCCCTATGCAAGATGGAAGATTTAATGGAAGATCAAAGAGTTTTTGAAACTGCTTAATCTTCTGCAACTAGACACACTTGTGAGCCATAAGACATCAAACCCCATGTTCAGCTCAATATCATGTAGACTACTTATTGTATAATCTTAAACCAAGAAGTTTTAAGTGAATTGTTTACCATTCAATAGCAAAATTTGTTCCTCATTAGTTTTTAACTTGGGTCAGTGATGTGCTGTTTGTTTAAAATACTTTGCATCCCATAGCCAAAAATCAAAATGAGTTTCTTAACATTGAATTGACCCCTAATTGCTTCCAAAAGAGTTTCTTGATTTTTAGAGGAGGCTACTCAAATTGGTGTTTATTTCATATAAGCTGTTTTCATATAAAACAACTATCAGTTCAAAAATTGTTGTAGTGTATCAAATCTTTCAAGTGTATCAGTTCCAATGCACCAGTAGATGATTACGCTAAAAATGGCTGACAGGAATTTTTTACCATGGTGCTTTGTATCCATTGAACTTTCACTGATTTGATTGGCGGATTTCTTCAATACCTCAAAGGATCTTGGTTCAAAATTCCTTGATGCTATCTTTAGCGCAACCATCTGTGGGGACCTTGATGAATGGATTCTTGTTATCTGTTCTACTGTATCTGCTCATGAATCTTCATCTTAAAAAACACAGTTCTGTAATACAGAACTGTGTGAATTTTTATTATCAATTTAACACTCACAATGAAAAGCAGAGTAGGTGTGGTACTTGGCAATGCAACAGCACTGTCCTTTCTTTTGAAAAAGAAGAAAGACAACAAATAGAAATAAGCAAAATGTATCTTGCTGAAAGGCAATGGAACCAATATTCTGATGTATAAAATTGTGTACTCAAAAAGTCCTTTTGCAACCCTCTGTCAATTTTCAAAGTTTCCAAATTTTTATCATACATTCAAAATGTGAATAGAAATGTAGTCTCACAAAAACTTGCCAAATGAATTTGACTATTACAGTGTTAGCTAGAATATGAATAAACCATATTTCTTCTGTCTTCATTTTATCAATCAAAGACCAGATTATAACAATGAAAATTTACATACTATTTTATGAATGAAGAAGAGCAAATTCCATAAGCGTATGAGATGAGGGGCCAGAAGGCAGTAGCCTCCCAACTTGGATAAATTTTCAAAAATCAGCCAAGTCAGGCAAAAGCTTGCCCTTAGTAGGGGAAAAATGTTGGTAAACAATTGGCTTTGTGTCAGGCAGCCCCCTAGACTTTTTCTTCCCGTACGCTTTTACAAATTCAAATGTTAAGCAACACATTTTGGCAGTCACAGAGACTTTGCCAAAACTTTTGCCCCAAATAGTAAAAACTTATTCAGAAACTTTCAGTAGTAAATTATGAAATTATCCTTCCAATTTGGAGTGCTTTGGTACTCCAATTTGGACTACTCAAAATTTCTTGCAAAAGATGGATACAGTCGAGGGGCAAATCACTGATTTTTTTTCATACACCTTCCTTGAAACCACAAAAAATCACATACAAAAATCACAAAAAAATCACATACAGAAAGCACCAAAAATCACACATCACTGAAAAATTACTGAAAAATCACATCAAAAAATCACTAGAAAGCACTAAAATCACAAAAAAATCACAGAAGAAAATCATGTGATTTCAAAATCACAAAAATCACGTACACTTTTTTGAGAAGTGATTTGCCCCTCGGATACAGTATCATGGATACCACTTTTGCCTACAAAAATGGTGTCAGTTTTTCAGTACAAATTGAAACAAACACTAAGTCTTTTTATGACTGAGGGACTGTGATATCTAAAGAACTTTCACTCGGCATGTTTCATCAACAAAGAATTGTTCAACTGGAAGTTTCTCCTGATATCAAGAAGGCACAATATTTGATCAGTTCATATCAATGTGAAAATGACATTGGAGTTACAGAAGACCTAATCAAGTCTGCAACCCTTTCCATGATGCTCAAGGTGGTGCTGGGGCACTAATGTGAAGGCTATGCCAGTTGTGGATAACACTGCTGCACCATAGTGCTTTCAAGCAGGACCTCTTTGAAGAGCCGGGACTTGGGGGCAATCAATCATTGCATGGGTATGACAGCTTGAGACCAGTCAACTTCAACTTTTTGAATCAATAAATTAATGTTTTAGTTGTTGCTTGTTTGGCTTGCTCTCTCCTTTGCTTCATCGAAAACGTTTCGTCAAAAGTGCTGTATTACTCATGTCGACTTGAACTGCTATGCAATGAAACCATCTTGGTGTAAGACTCCCAAAAAATTCTGTCATAAACTAGGCCTAGCCCGCATTTTTTGATAAACAAAACTAAACATGCCACAAGAATCTTCATCAAATTCTTCTTCTCCTTTGCTGCAAATACCTCAAACGACTTCTTTATTCAAGGCTACAATTCTTTGAACCCTCGATTAACAAACGATCGTGCTGTTTTCCGTTGTAAAAAAGCAGTAGCTGCAGGAAATATAGCGCTTTTCTCATTCTTCCCAACCACCCAACCAACGCTCTGTGGACTCTCGCAGCGCAAGTCGCCATTAACCAGAGCCTCGTTTTCAAATTCCGCATCATACATCGGAAATCAGTTGAATGGCCGTTTCCCCTCCCGCGCCTTCGGCGCTCCCTGGTATTGCCCCTTATTTACTGCGACAGTTTACTTAAGTTTACTTTTCTTCGGAATAATTCAGTTTTCATTCAGATTTAATTTTTTTGCAACAGGATAGAGATGAGAATCAGACACCACTCGTGGAAACAAACCCCCCGGATATAATCAGTGACCACCCAAGCATGTCAGATCCGGACCTCATTAGTTTCGAAGCTGATGTACCGATACAATCGAAGCCGATCGGCCATGACTCTCAGAGCATAGACAGTGCTGCATTCACCCTCCTAGAAGGTGATACAGTTGGGAGTTTTAAGGTACCAAAAGGCAAACATATGGAATCAACAGCTACGCTAACATCAGGAGGTAGTTTTACGTCAAGCTCCTCGACACTGGTTGAAGACCGTACGGAGGCGCATCAGCATGTCAGATTTGCGTTCGGTAAGCTTTGAATTTTACCCTGGAACTTCTAAGACGTTATTTCTGTAGTTTCTTCTGTTCATTGGCTATCATAGCTATGAATGCCTGTTAGTGTTGAAGCCTGCTCGAATTTTCATGTACAGTTCACATCTATGCATGTCAGTCGATATTTGCGATCACGCAAAGATTATTGTTTTAAAACACGTTATTGTTGTTATTCGCAGATATTTTTACGTGACACCTTATAGGACATAGACTATTGGGACTTCTTGGTCGATTTTAGCATTAGAATTCTTTGGAGAACTACTATACCCTGCATTCATTTAAACTATTTTACAATACACTTTAAAGTAAGAAAAACAGTATTTAAGCTTATGGCTACAAACAAGTTGCAGAAAACTAAGCGACAAGACAGCTCATTAAGGGATGATGAGTTGAAGAACTTCCTACTTCACTCGAATCAACGATTTCATGGATAGACTATAACAAAAGTTCATCAATGGGCATCCAGTAAAAATTGTGATAAAGCTTCATTTGCAAGATTTATGTATCCTAGTGGTCGCACTATTGAACAGATTCCAGTGAGTTGGTCTGACCTATGGACAAAATGTAAGTACAGAGCAACATGAAATATTCCTTACAAACAATGGAAATGTAGAACCCTGGTTAAGAAAATTCTCACACTTTTCGACTTAATATCGCCTGAGTGGTATGTTTTCGTCACTGGATTGAAAAAGTAAAAGGAAATGCTTCTTAGCGTAACAAGGGCAGGTGCACTTTTTGTCAGGATGAGAGTAGCCAAGCTGATTTTCTACTAACAGCTATAAATTCGTTAAGAATTTTCACAAGTTGGGCCAAATGTTGTCGCCATTATACATAAGAGTACGAAATAAGAAGGTTAGCCTCAGTTTAGATGTTAGGTCGAAAGCCATCAATTTACGCGTTTATGATGCAACTTTGCTCACTTCGCAGCATTAAGTACATATTTTCACAGAAAGGAGAGGAAGAAGTTTGAAAAAGTACTACACACCACTCACAACAGTGTGATCCTTCATTTTATCAACAATCATGCCAACCCCAGACTTGTCCTTTGACGGTCGCCACTGGTCAACTTAGTAATTCAAATCACTTTATTATTCACAGATCCTCGAAAAGATTCTACCCAGCGCAGTGACAGTCTCAGTTCTTCAGAAAAATCAGAAGCTCGTGAGCGACAAGACACTCTTACTGAATCCACAGAAGAAGCGGAAGCTGCGGAAGAACCGAGCGTTATAGCAGGCGGAAAAACAGAAGGATGGACACCCGTGTCTGCAATTGTTTTATGGAGGCGAATCATTGGACTCCTTGGAAATGTTAACAAAATCAAGGACCAGCAAATTCATGCGAAAGTTTTTGAGCATCTCATTGATATATGGAGTCTGCTACATACGGTAATTGACCTTTTAACTATTCTACAAATGAGCCTGGATCGACCATTATTTTTATACAATTTCATTCGCGAGGCTCGATCGAATGGCGTCAAGGGTTCTATCACTATTATGCACATTCGAAAATTCTTCAAATTGCATCATAACATCGTTCGATTCAGATTCTTTCTCAGAATAGCTAAAAGTTCTATGTCTTGAGACTGATTTCAAATTCCTGTTTTGTTATCTGTACAAGTACTTATTCTGTATATCTGTCCTGGAACTTTTTGCTGTCTTGATTAGTGTCAAATGATGGCATGCATTGTGTTTTGAGGGTGTGACGTCATCATATTTCTAAATCCTTAACCAGAAAAGACTTTTGCTTGCCACCACACATTAACCCTTTCACCCCCGGAAGGGCCATATGGCCCAACAGTATTCATTGAGAACTGCAAATTTTTCAGGGGGTAAAGCATTTGGAATTTTGATTGATTTGAAAGGTTATGCACATTGCATGTATCTATTGCTTGCTGAATCACTGATTATGATACCCCCTGGAAAACGACAATCTACATTAGGTTTTCCTGTTAAGCTTGATTTTAGCCGGGCGTGAAAGGGTTAAAGACGTTCATAAAATATGGTTTTCTTGAAGACGGTATCCTTCTTCCTTTATTGATTGAGACTTTACGATGGTATTTATTGCTTTTTAAATCTGCCATGAATTTTTTCAAACCGATTACAAAATGCCGCCTTTTTATAATAATCAAGATATGGCATACTGGAAGGACCCTCACCGGGACCAGGACTAGGATCCGAAAGAAGACCTGGAAGAGGACTCAAAGGAGGACCAGGAAGAGGACTCTAGGGAGGCCCTTGTGATTAAGATTTGTGTTATTTGTCGCTTTCACAAGCAGAGTTGTGATATGCACCTCACATTAACCATTAGTTTTATATTGCCATATGGTCATTTTCCGGTCCTCCCTAGGATCCTCTTCCGGGTCCTGCTTAGAGTCCTCTTGTGGGTCCCCATCCAGATCCTGGTCCTGATGTGGGTCTTGGATCCTCTTTTTCCGGTATGCCTCAAGATAAAAATGATATTTAAACAGCAGATTTACAGCAAATTATCGCAAGTCTATTTTTCAAGCCGTTAATTTCAAAGAAAAATGTAATATAATTTTAAATCCACCTTTTTAAAGATTTAAAAGGTTTATGCTCTTCCTCGCTGAGTTGCAATGCGGTATTTAAACTGTTAAGCCGAAGTTTTTCGTCTAATAAATTCCAGTTGGCAAACATTTTTATTACTTAGAGCTTATCGTGAATTTTTAACGATGGAAATCTAAAGTTGCTTTTTTCTTACATATGCAAGTTAAGGCAAACTGATTCCAATCGTTGATCTCAAATCAATATGATGTAATCAGTCAGTCTACAGAGATACAGATTATCTGTACTTATGCCATTGTGAATTCATGATGAATATTACAATGAGTTTCATGGCAGCAAAGTAGCTCTTGTCGAGAGAGACCAAAAGCTGTCACGCTAACAAGACGTACTGCGAATGAATGCCGTTGATTTTGGGATATTCCACTTGCCTATTTCGCACAGATATTTTGGAAGTGGCTTTTCATAGATAAGCAAACAATAGAACAATGTATGGTGCGTGGCCTTGTTTTCTTCTGGTTAACATTTTCGCGTTACAGAGGTTAAACTGTATGTATTGATCCTTCGTATAACTCAGTTTGCAACTTCCTGTTATTCTGCTTAGTAGTGCTTCGAAGTTGAGTTCTGTAGTATTACTGCAACGAAAAGGGCGATTTTATTTATAGTTAGCTATTTCCAGGAATCCTAAGTGAAGGTCAGCATGACAAAGGTAGTCAGTTGGCCTGGCCACAGGGGCCCCAGGAAGTGATATATCCCCCCCCCCAATGATAAAGAGGCCTTCCTCTGTAGTCTCCTTTGTGATTGCGAAGCTATGACGTAATGTTTGACGAAAGCATTACGTCTTAGCTTCGCAATCACAAAGGAGGCTACCGAGGAAGGCCTCGTTATCATTAGGGGTTATGCCACTTCCTGGGGCCCCTGTGGCCTGGCGGTGCTCTCGCCGTCGTCTGTGGGACCATGGTTTATGGGAGTGGGACAGGTTGTCTTAAAAGATCTTGCCAGTTGGTTGGGATGTTGTGATCTTATTCGGTACTGAACTCTTTGTGAGTCCTTCTGCCAGACAATGCTTTGAAGGAAAGAAGATTCTATAGGGCTGAGATATGTGATACTGATTGTTTCACTGTATTTTTTGAAGTTGCTGTGTGTATAGCCACTTAAGCTATTCAGGATTTTCAATGTTCAAAGCTTTGGGAGATGGTCCTGAATGGAATTCCTGGTTCCCTTTTTCCTTTCTTTTTTTTTGCGAGCAGTCCTGGCTACTTTCATTTCTGATATTTTGTCAAGCTAGATGTGATTAAATCCCTTTCCCAGCCCAACGCCTTCCACGTTAATAAATTCTCAGTCTATTTAAATCGTGGTCCCAGTGCGAAAATCCCATTCAGTTTAGGAAAATCTCAAATCTCATTGTACCCCATCGGAACCTTCGTAATTTATCGCCGACCATTGTCTTACAGCGTCGGCGATCATAAGTTTTTGCACAATGTTTGTTTGTCGTCGCAGTTTCCTTCAACTGGGCATAAGCTGAGGAAAAAACGAAGTGAATTGCAGGGAAGGGATTTAATTTAAATCAGTTTTACGTCTTCGCTAACAGATAGAATTTTTATTATTTTCAATCTTATCTTTTTGTGTCGTAGGTGAGGCAAAATCAAGGCATTTCATTGGATAACAGGTCAACGCCAGCTCCACCAAGACTTATCCCCCCATTGCTATTTTGTTCAACTTGGTGCTTCGAGGTAGGTTTGTTTTCAGGTTGCCAGAATTATATCATTTAGACAAAGTTCGGTTAATTTTGTATGATTTCACTCTTGTGACTCACAGGCAAGATAAGCGATGCTTTAATCAGGCTCGTAGAATACTGGTAAATGGGGTATTTTTCTATATCTACATGTATTTTGTATTGCAGCAACTTGTTTAGCCTGATTGCATATTCGTAGTTATCGCTTTTGATAGACTCTCCAACTACGACTCATGGATTTTCATATTGAAAATTAGGACGAAGCTTTCCCTTTCGATTTCATGTCTGCACATGGAGCCATAGCAACACTTTAGGAACGGTTGAGTTCTCCAGTCAAAAGCGGATGGGCCGAAGTTGCCGGCTGGAACCTCCGATGCTAAAAGGCCTTAGAATTCAAGTTTTCAGTGATACTAGCCACGAACTAAAGCCGCTAGTACTGAGGGGAATGTTTGATCAATCCTAGAATCAATAAACCTTTCACTGTGAACCAGGAATATCTCATTTTTAAGGCCGATTACCTTCCATGAACTTCACCACAGCAATAAGAATTCCCAACCATCGAGTTTTGCTTGCCTCGCTTCCGAGACTACACCATGGAGCCTCCTTCTTGAGTTCTTATATAAATCTGATCATTTCCGTTCCAAATTTTGATATGGA